>VXAB01000420.1:53335-167915 GCA_013399175.1 Odontophorus gujanensis
AAGGAGAAAACTGTTGGCAAGTCACGAGATCCCTCTTTTCCCTTTCAGATCATCCCAGCAGCATGTGTACTTCCTAACCATCTCACCTTCAGCATTAGAGTAACATCTTTGGTTTTTGGACACGCTCATTTTATTTTGTTAGCTTCAATTCCAATTATATTGTTAAATATTGTGTTATTTTGCTTTCCGATATCTTATTTAGTAAATTGGCTTTCCTCCTCAGATCGTCGCCACTCTTTTGTTGTTTTTTAAGGTCCATCTCCCTGCCCTTTTTCCTTTCCTGTGGCATGGGTCCTTGGGTCCCCTTGCTCCATTCATTATGGAACCAGGCCGAACCAGCCTGTAAACCATCTACAGCAATCTTTTACTTTTAGGGATTGGATGTGTTATTCTAGCCAAGTGCTTTAGCATGAGTGATATTCTGCTGTGAAATGCTTATTTTTCTCAACTGTCAATGAGGATGTCTAGACTGTAAATGCATGAGGCAGGCATTTGCACTGCAGTTGTCGTAAAGAAAGAATTTCACCCTCGGGTCCATACTAAGGACGTCTCCCTTTTTCCAAACCTTCTTTAAAATACCAGATCAATGTCAGCCTCAAGGGAGAGACTGCTTTCCTTTTTGGTCTGTAAAGGCACAATAGTGAATTCATCTTGAATGTACAAACCTAAATGTAGGTTTCTTTTGTAACTGTCAGTGGCTGTGGCATTGTAGTATCAGCAGTGGCTGTCAGCTGGCAGTGGTAAATATTTTTTAATAGAACCTATGTTTCCATGCTTGTGTGGAGTAGTAGTGTACACTGTTGGGAGCAGCACTTGTTTTTAAAGGAAAGAGGAAGAATAACTGTCATGGTCACAAATATGTGGTTTGGATAGTTACCCAAATAGGCAGAGGTTGCTTAATAAAGTAGTTAGTGTTGCTGTCCTGAACAGGTCTTCTGTCTCTCAAAGCTGTAAATGTTGTGTTGAAGCTCTAGGAAAAGGTCATTTAGTGTTTAGCTAACACATTAATGGCATCCTCGGAAATACCTCTGAATCATCAGTGGGTAACCCTACATACTTCCCTTGCAGAGAACCATGTATATGAATCCAACGTGACATACAGCACCAGAGCTGCTGATCCTCAGCCTCAGCTGATCCTCAGTCAGAGGAACTGCAGAAGTAGGCATGGTCCCTGCAGGGTGGCATTAGTGGACTTGCAGAAAAGTATCCAGGGATGAGAAGAAAAGCAGTACTCGTGTGCTGAAGGACTTTCCTCTCCCTTTGGTGCTCTTGTAAAACCAAAATCCTGTAAAAGTAAATGACAATATGAAGATGCAGTTAAAAACTATTTGATTTCATCCTTCCCTATCAGTGCAGTGTGTGTGCTGCTTTGAAGAGCTATGCTTTCAGGACAGGCTGCAGGCACGTAAGTGTTTTAAGATTTAAGGCTGTGGGGATAAAACATTAGGAAGCTCAGACGGTTTGTGACTCCAGGTTGAACTGGAGAAGCATGCAAAAATATTCAAATCCAGGCATCTTTTTTTCTGATTTCACTGGGCTTTTTCCCAGGCATTGGAGGAGGAAGTGATGCAGAAAGGAATTTGCTTTGCAGAGTTGAGCAGGCAGAGGAATCTGTCTTAATCTCTTATTTCCTTTCTCCTTCTAGGTACTAAGCTTGTATAACACCATAAATCCAGAAGCTTCTGCCTCTCCATGCTGCGTGTCCCAGGATTTAGAACCCCTCACTATCCTCTACTACATCGGCAAAACACCCAAAATTGAACAGCTGTCCAACATGATTGTAAAGTCTTGCAAATGCAGCTAAAGGATACCCCAGAAACAGCATGAAATGTGTGTGCATCAGTAAATCAATCGATCAGTAAATAACCAAGGAAAAAAGAAAGAGAGAGCGAGGAGGAAAGAAAGCAAAACGAAAACCCAGGTTCATCAGTGTTAAAAGGAAAAAAAAAAAAAAAAAGAAAACAAAGAAGAAAAAAAAGCGGTACTAGTCTGAACTGTTTGAAAGCTTGTTTTTGTTTTTTTTTTTTTAAACTGGCATTGAAGGCCTTTATCTTACATTTCACCTACACATAGTGTGAGATAGACAAGAAGCAAAGTCAAAGAAAAAAAAAAAAAACCTTTTAAAAAATAAACACTGGAAGAAATTTGTTAGTGTTACTATGTGAAAGGAAAAAAACAGGAAAATCCCATGAAGTGGAGTTGCTGTATCTGTCCCGTGCCTTACTTGATCTCTCTGTATTGTTATGCAATAGGCATCCTACCCATTCCTCTTAGTTGTAGAGTTCACAGTGCGTTATTTATTTGTGTGTAAAAACTATCAAATGAACATTTCCATATCGCCATTGGAAAAGGAAAACCAGCAAATGTGGACAAAACGGAGACCAAATAAGCTGCCAGAAATACATAGAAAGTCTGAAGGAACACAAGCTCAGAAGTTTCAAAAAGTAATGGTAGGTTTAGTTGGATTTAAATAGAAATCAGTTATTACACTATTGAGAAACTCTGCCTTTAAAATACCTTATTTTTCGTGCCAGCTGCCAGGAGAGGCTTCTTGTAAGGTCTCAAATCCTTGTTTTAAATACTGAATAACTTACTAATAAAGGACACTCTGTTTCAGTCTCAAAGACAAGTCTATAAGATTTTTTTTTTTACTGTAAATGATTTAAATGTCAGTTTAGTAAACCAGTGAAATATTTAACATGTACTGGTCTAATCTTCAGACCTTAATATGTTGCTGTATAGCTATGCTATGGGATTTTTTGTTCTTTTGGTATATGTAACCATACCTAGAGTATTGCAATAGGTGGGTAGTAAAAGCCAGCTTAATTGGAAACATATCTGTAGATCTCTATTTGTAAACTATTAAAAAATTAAGTACTTTATGTGTAATGTGTAAATTTTCACCATATTTTTGTACTCTGTAATACTGTCAGCTCTCATGAGTTTGAATTTGAATTTGGGGCTCTTTTTGATCACTCAGAATCATGTGTTTCCCTCTAGCTGGCCAGTATGAGTAGAGTCCCTATATTTTGACTTGCACTACAAATACATGTTTTATAATAATTGCTATACATGTGCTTTGTATATTGTTCATCATTATGACATAAGCTACCTGACTCCATTTGATGATTTTTTTTTTGTTTGTTAGTTTTATAAAAAAGGATGGATTTAAGTGCTCTCTCCTCCCCTCCTTCCTTCCCTCCCTCCTCACTCGTCCCCATTTGTAACACTTGAATCGTAATGTGGTTCAGAGGCAGAGAGNTAATCTTCAGACCTTAATATGTTGCTGTATAGCTATGCTATGGGATTTTTTGTTCTTTTGGTATATGTAACCATACCTAGAGTATTGCAATAGGTGGGTAGTAAAAGCCAGCTTAATTGGAAACATATCTGTAGATCTCTATTTGTAAACTATTAAAAAATTAAGTACTTTATGTGTAATGTGTAAATTTTCACCATATTTTTGTACTCTGTAATACTGTCAGCTCTCATGAGTTTGAATTTGAATTTGGGGCTCTTTTTGATCACTCAGAATCATGTGTTTCCCTCTAGCTGGCCAGTATGAGTAGAGTCCCTATATTTTGACTTGCACTACAAATACATGTTTTATAATAATTGCTATACATGTGCTTTGTATATTGTTCATCATTATGACATAAGCTACCTGACTCCATTTGATGATTTTTTTTTTGTTTGTTAGTTTTATAAAAAAGGATGGATTTAAGTGCTCTCTCCTCCCCTCCTTCCTTCCCTCCCTCCTCACTCGTCCCCATTTGTAACACTTGAATCGTAATGTGGTTCAGAGGCAGAGAGTGACACCCACTCCTGTGCAGAGGGCTGGTACAGAGTATCTGCCTCAGCAGTGCCTTTGCTTAGGGCATGCATGGAAGCAGGCTGCCCTGAGTTTGCAAGCAGCAGGACTTGCTCTGCCATTAAACTGTGGCACTGATCCTGCCCCCAGCACAGTAACGGAGGTTTGCCTTTAACTTCTGCAGTGGCATGGCAGGATTTGCAGGGTCAAACTCTTGATTTTTTTTGAGTTTTTAAACATATTGAAAGAAAAAATGGAGGAAGAAATATGGGGTCTCTAGGGCTTTGTTGCTGTTACACCTTTGAATATTGTAGAGGGAGTTGAAAAATAATCCACAACATACATTTCTTTTGTAAAAACTTTAAATTGGCAAAAAAGTAATGAAGAAGATGTGATCAGTTCATTTCATATGATGAATGGTTTTGCATGGCAAAGCTTGAAAACTGCATTAGAAACACGCTGCTTGGATGAGAAGGACATTTTCTGTCATTGACCTGAGTGGTGTCGGGAAGATGCTCCTGAGCTTTATGTTGTCAGCTCCAGTTTTAAGATGTGCAATTTCTTTGACTTCAGCAGAACACTGATGCAAAGCTGAAGTACCGCAGCGGCTTGCACTTGCTGCTCCTCGGGACTTCAGCAGAGTCTATGCTTATTGCCTACACGGACACGTAGCCCCACAGATGATCTAATCCCACCCATTGACTCAGCACAGAGGAGGAGGTACGTTAGACTTCTGATTAACTTAGTGAGTTGAGATGAACAAGTGAAAAATCTGTCCTGCTAACACTTGCTTGAGCCAGACTTACTCCATTGAGAAGATGCACTGAACTCAGTGAAACTCCTCAGGGTAGTAAATACTCTGGATTTTGCTGCATACAGCAGCAAAATTAGTTTTATCAGGTTCAGTATGAGAACTGTATTTTTGTTGGACAGGAAGGGAGACAAGGATGAACGCATTTCAAAAGACTTAAAAACATTTTTGCAATTCTCTGCTATGGGAATGCAACTCAGAGTGGATTTGAAGCTTTGGAGAAGTGGAATACAAGATAGCATAGTTGTCCAATTATACTCACTATGCGCTGGACGCAGCTGGAGATTTTGGTTTGGGTTTGGAGTTTTTGTTGTCTAAATTTAAATACAAAGCCTTATTTCTGTAAATCATTACCGCAAGATCAGATACTTTTTTTTTTTTTTTTACTTTTTTTCCTCAAAGTGCACTGATAGTATTTGAAATACTCTTACAGAGCTCCTATAACTTTTTTTTTTTCTCCTCCGGTTTATTAGGCATGTATTCCCCTTAATTACCAAGGATGCTATTAGACCTGATCCTACAATGTACAGAACTCATGGGTTAAATACTCCTCTATAGAGTGGTGTGATGTGAGGCCAAACACCACTCAGGTCTGATGTTGATTACTCCCCCCTCTCCATCAAGTGATGTTTAGATGGGACTGCAACAGTTCAAAGACTGTCACAATGAGTAGGTAGCTGCTACCATCTCAGCAGAGTCCCTGAGCGTTGGTGATGCCCAGCACCTGGCAGGAAATGTTCCGCACTTTGAAAGGTCAGACCCAAAGGAGCTGTGTGAGTCTGAGGGGGGTCTTAGCACTTAGCTGAGTGGGTTAGGACAGCATTTTTTATGTGTTTAGCAACAACACAATTGTATGGTTGGCATGGTTTAAAAGAAAAAAAAAAAAAAAGGATCTTAAGGACAGCTGTGTTGTACTTTGGTGATCGATTACTCTGTATTTTAACACATTGTATGTCTGTTTTTGTGGTGCTCTAGTGGTAAATAAATTATTTCAATTGTATGCTGGTGTTGTTCATATGACAGTGTTCTTCTGGCACAGACAATTCCTTAGCTCAGGCTCAGCTTAATTGGTGACAAGCATTTTTTTTGTTGGGAACCTTGATGTGGTCCAGCACATCTGCTCTGAGGATTGCTTTGCCCTCGGCAACTGCAGATTATGCCTTGGTCTGCAGACAAGAATTGGCTTCTGGTTGACTGCTCTGAGCAGCAGCACTGTTCCACGTATCCATAGGACAAAGGCTGCCCCAAGTAGGAGCAGTGTTACCTCATGACCTCATTGTGCCCTGTCTTTCACCACTGCCCATCCCAGATAGTTAAGGTACTCTCTGTATGGCTGTTGCTCCAGGCACCATTACACTGGCTTTCCTCTTTGGTAGTGGATTTCAAAGTAGCTTCTTCCTCATGCCTGTAGTGCCACAGAAGGTGAGAAGGTGATCTGAGTAAATTTTGAGATGCCTGGGCAGTGGATGGTCTCACACCATCACATCCTTGAAGAACAGATTAAACTGTTAGGTCATACATTGAACAAAGTAGTCTGCAATGAAATGAGATGATGTGTCGGAGGAGAGGCAACAGACACAAGTTAGAACAAGGCAAATTCTGGCTTCATGCAAGGAAAATACTTGTAGAGTGGAGGTGGCCAAGCCCTGGAACAGGTGGTGTGACATCTCCATCCTTGGAGATGCTCAAAATCTGCTGAGCAAGGCTCTGGGCAGCCTGCTCCCACTGCACCTGCTCTGATCAGAAGGTTGGGATCCTGGAGACCCCTGCTCATCCCCACGAAGATGCAAGTGATTACACTTTAACCCAATAATTTATTTGTTTCTCAACCATTTCAGCTAATTCTGCATGTTAGCAGCAGCCACATACTCATCTTGAAGTGCTTTTAGTTTAGTTTAGTTTTGTTTGTTTGCATTTTTTTATAGCAAGAAATAGGATTCCACAGTAAGTCTCTCTCCATGCACTCTGCAATATATAACTGTATCATCTAAGAAATAAGAAGTAGAGAGCTGCGTATTGCAGCTTTTCTTTGCTAGCCCTTCAGCAGCACTAGTCATGTAAATAAAACTGGTTGGAGGAAGAGCTGCAGGAACAGATCATGCTTCCAGAAGATGGACTAATGCCAAGAAGGGCTGAACACCTTACCTTCTCTTCCATGTGCTTTGTCTGGGACCTAAGGGGTGCATAGAATTTCTTGGCATGAAAGAAAGAATATGTTTATGCCAGATTGTTTAGTGCTATTGTGATAAATTACAACAAATGGACCCTGTGGTCTGTGAATATGTGTTTAGGAATGCAACTTGGGATAAGCAGTGAAAACAATCTTAGGGGCCATTTTACCGCAGTTACACTCCAGTCTTACAGTGGAACCTTAACTGATGTCAGTGAGTTTATATTATTGTTAAACTGTGGTCTTGCAAAATTTGACAGATATTAATTTTCACTGTATTTTTAGTTACCCAGTTACATGCTTTTTACATAGATGTAATCAGCCAGCTCTGTTCCTATCAAAGATAGTACTCAGTTTATGCTGGTGAGAATACTCTGCAATTCTGGCTGCCTTATTTCTGAAATCAGTGAGTAAAAGGAGAGTTGGAAGAGATATGTTGATTTCATCTTTTAGATAGGAAAGTCATTGTGGTGCGTATGATTAAAGAGAAAAAAGGGGAATGAACAGTGGTGTGCTAAGAGACTTTACAGTGTGGAGCTGAAAAGATGGATGTTCCCCCACAATAATAACATCTATGCAGAATATTTTGGTGCTGGATTTGTCTTTTACCACCACTAGCATAGCCTCACCAGACTCTATTACTAAAGTCCTTCTGCTCTGCCTGAATCAAATTGTGGTTAATGAATGTGGAATATTCAATATAGGAAAATCCAAACCATGTAAATGTCTTGAAAACCAGTTGTTAGGCCAAAATCTGCCTCTTAGATCAGACAAAATAGATTCTGTGAGGAGCCATGAGTTCTGGAAGAAAATAAACCAAGAGGTTATGTAATTATATGTGGTTATAAAGTAGATGTGAAGTAATGTAGTTGGCTTGTCAGTGGGTATGGGTGTAACAGTAATTTCTTCATCTGTATAAAAATAAAATTAAATGGAACAGAAAGCTGATGAGAACTTCCAATCAAATTTGATATGCTCATTTAATGAAGTAACCTGCTGGAATCTAAAACAGAACCCCTGGGGTATAAAGCTTTCTTAAAACATATGGTGGTCCAAGAAAGAAATAGTTTGTTTGAATGATGTGTTCTGGTGCCAAAGCAAGATGATAGTAGGGAGAAAGGGTCAGTGGTCACTGATCATTGGTCTCAGCACTCTTTTCCCATACTATAGGCTACTTCCAGTTAAAAGATCCATGTAAATTGTGTGGAATACTCTTCTACAATAAATAGAACAAGGTAGATTCAAATGGTGAAAGGGAACTGGGTCTCATTTTGTTCTATGAAATACACCACGAGGCACAGAAAATAATTCTTACATGTTTCATCCAGTTGATTAGAGGTGGGCTGACCCCAAATGTTAACACATGAGTCTGCATTTTAGCAAATACACAAATCAGGTATTTAGGGTTCTGATTTTCAAGTAGTCTGGATCACTTTTCCAAAACTGAGTTAGGCTCAATCCTCACAACTGGTTTATAATCAAACTGTAATCACCAGATTCACTGCTGGGAGACATAAGGCTTTTACAAGTGCCAGAGTTTTTTATAACTGGGCAGCTCTTAGGCAGGTACAAATCTCACAGGAGTGTTGGATTTTTCTCAAGCACAGAGATGTGTAAGTCTAATTGCCATTTGTAGAAATGGCAGTCAGACAAAGTGTCCCTCCAGGCCGAGTTCATTTCCAGGAGACTGGTAGTGGGATATCAGATTTCAGGTCACTTCATTCTTCAGTGATTGAAGGACCAGCAGTATGGGACAAAGTGATGGGTTTTTTTTGTTCTGATGGAACCCTTGTGAAACAAATCAACAGCTTCATTCCAGTTCCTAGTGTAAACTTGTTGTCTGTCTCCAAGGATATGCAGACTAATTTCATTCATCAAAAGAGGAAAATATATTTATCAGGAAAAATGTGGTTTTTTTTTCTTACTTTGGAAAAATGTAAATATAAAAGAGAAAACATGCTGCAGTTCATGGGCAAGTTATGCATTCCTCTGCAGTGTGTAACCTGTTCTCAAAGAGGTGGTCTGGATCAATTTGTGAACATTTGGGAGTGAAAGCTGGGTTTAGAGAGACTCTGAAATGTAATGTTTCCTCCACTTCTGCGAAACGTTCTATCGCAAGAAAAATCACAGGATTGTAAATAAGAATATGATCTGACTTTTACTCTGATACCCAGTTATGATATGTGCTACACGGAAGGTGAATCACCACAAATCTTGGCTCTCAACGACAGCCAGATGATGTATGCAGAGCCAGGTCACAGAAAACAGAGCAGGAAAGATGAATACAACAGAAGGATTATGTCAGCATAAAGTATATGACCTAAATAAATCCACAGGATAAATACACTCTTTTTTTGCTGTACTTTTTGCTTTTGCCTTGGCTCTAGTTCTGTACCACAAACGTCTGTTCCCATTTCTTATACTTTGTCTTACAATAGAGTCATCTTTAGGGAGGAAGGAATTTACCTGGGAATAACAAAGTCACTGACATATTTTGAAATTTTTACCAGTCAGGAAACATAGTTTAAATGAGTCACTAACAAGACCTTCATAAACTTTTCCAGTAGCTAAGGGCCCCTAGCTTATTCTCTGACCTTGGTGTTATATTTTAGTATTAAAATTTCCTCCACTGCATTGTGACAACAGACGATGTCTATCAGGTAGTTGAAATTCCATTGAGTATTCCAGGAACTAAATGAGAAAATTCACGCACTATAACCATGGGTTTCTCTAGTACCAAGTCCCTTCAAGAAGCCCTCTATATCCAAGTGCTCTTCACGCTGGGCATAAAGAGGGCCTCAAATGCAGTGCCAGCAATGGGTAATCCGCGTAAGTAACGCAAATATATGGTGTTCTGGTCTCCACAAGGCCCTCAGGGTTGTACCCAGACAATTGTCCCACTGATCAGAACTCCTTCCCCAGCCTGTAAGCAGGGCAGGAGGAATCAGTGGCTTGTCCACCACTGGAGGAAATCTATCCTCAGAAGATGGTGCACACGTATTTAGAGCCTTCTTTAAAATTTGCACAGGCCTCTGCAATGTTTATATAGCTTCTTCCGTGTTCTTAAGTCTCTCACTCCATTTGCTAAGTATCTTTGCACTTTCTGGACCACTTCACTAGTTGTATTCTTAGCAGTCTTACTGTACGGCCCCTGGGAGTTAAAAAAGGAAATTTCAGACTCTTTCACTTCTGGGTTACTCCAGCAATAGCAGGTTGTTTTTGTAACTTGTGTTGCTAAATGCAGGAAATGACTTTTGGAGGCAGCAGAATTGAACTGCCTGGTCTTATTCCCAGCCCTTGCATTAGCTTTACTCCAGCACAACTGTTTCAATAGGGGACACGCCAGGATTTAATGTCATTTGTACAAGAACAGACAGGCTGTTTGTCATTTCACTTATGACTTTGCATACAGCATGTGTGTTTGCAAAAAATGTTTGAGCATGGATTGCCACAACAGTCTACTTGAAGGCTTCTGTATTCTGCATTTGATTTTATATTTGAAACCTAGAAAAATAAGAATATGATTTTCTCCTTTTCAGAAGGAGAAAATTAATCCTATTACTACTTAGATCGGGACATTTAGCACGGTGTTGCTGTCATCTGATCTCATCCAACAGTACTGAAAATAGTATACCTTCTTACTGGACTCAGTTCTTGCGCTATACTTACTGAATGTGTATTTCATACTACTATAGATAGGGGAACCTATTCTTTTCTGTTGCTTACACCTTTCTTGGATCATTTTCAGGCTGAACTTTTGATACTGAAATTCAGCCCAGAGATAAATCTATGTACAGAGTTTTATCAGGCTTTGTTGAGAAATCTTTGGCTTCTGGCAAGTATATTTGCCTTTTACTCTCCAATCAGAAATGCTGTGCACTCATAGCTCAACTTGAAAGCAGAACTCAGACAAAGGCACTCAAAGTTGTTGGGGTCATATAGTTAGATTAGTATATCAGTTTTCATTTCAAACATGAAAGCAGATTTCCAGTGTTCCGGGCCATAAAGAAACGCTTGAAACCATGAGCTGTTTTGAATTAACACAGTAACATCTACTTGAATCTGCAGAATAACTGAACAAAGCTCTGAGTGAAGTGCTGTTACTTGTGTATCTTCAGTTAAATGCTCTGCTTAGAGGAGTGACTTCTCCCCAGTGCTTGTGACACTCAGTAGAAAAGTCTCCCAAGTGAAACAGTTTTCTTCTTTCTCAGATATTAAGAAACAAGAAAGAAAGCTTCAGGTTTTCAGATCCATGATGAGAAAAAGAAATAGCAGATCTAAACTGCTTTCAGTCTGGCCAATATTCACTCCAGAAATCAAGTAGTATATATTTGTAGCAAGAAGTGATGCATCTGTACGTATATCTGAATGAGAAGTCCCTCTGGAATCAGAGAAGTCCCCTCCTCTCTTTGAGAGCAAGATGAAGCACCTCAGTGTCAATTTAATGGGAAGGAAAGGCAGGCTGTTCTTCAGTTCAGAGCTGTGCTTCTCACTTCAAGTGGTCTTTTATCCACAGCTGATTAGTGGCAACCTGACAAGACAACGAAGCTGTGATAGTCTATTGAGATAAGGTGGATCTCAGGAGTTTTATTCTGTGATCAGACATGTCTTGATGTTCAACTACTGCCTGACCTAAGAGAAAATCTAAGTATGAAGGAATCTTATTCAGCAAAAAATGACCACAAAGAGCAAGAGCTGCAAGCTGCATCTCCAGAGACCAACAGGCAGAATGAGAGGTTTTAATCCCAAACAAAGACGTACTCAGAACAGTGTAAGAACACTATCTCTGTTAAGACACTTAAAAAAAATGATGACATATCTCAGGGCTGGCCAGGCACTGCGTGGGAGTAACCTCTTTGCAGTCTAGTTCAAGCTTCCTCATGAACTTGCTTTACTTACTGGTATGCTCCTGTCTCTGAGTCTTGATCTATTTCTCCGATTTTTTTTTTTTTTTCAAGTGTATATCTGTATAGAATGTGTTTGTATAAAGGGATAAAAAGTAGCAAGTGTCCAAATTAAAGGTCAATCAGACTCTTTCTGCATGAATCACCATTATATCCTTATTTCCTGCTGGAATAATTGCAAGATTTGTTCGTAAGACTATGATTCTTCTGCTTTATTCCAAATAGGTTATAAATTACTTACGAGATGTTACACAGTCAGCATGTCTGCACTAAAATAACTCGTAATTCGTACCAACAACTTTTTTGTTTGTTAGTTCCCATCAACACGCACTTTTAGAAGCAGGAGACAATGGTCTTTAATTTCTACTTCCGCAAAAAAATTAAAACAAAAATAAATCCAGCGGCATGGGGAATATATTATGGTCAGCAGTCTGATCTTCCCCCAGTGGCTAAATATCAAACCTGATTCTTGCATGTCTTCCTTATGCAACCTGCCTTCTGAGATTTGGACAGTTACCCAAACAGTCAGAGATTGCTTAATAAAGTAGCTAGTGTTCCTGTGTTGCTTGGTGTTGATTTTCTTGTATGCGATGGGGACATCACTTGGAAAAGAATATGGAATTGAACTTAGTCCATCAAATCTCCAAACAGGACATCAATAACTAGGAGACACTCATATGATCTTGAGTAAAGTGCCTTAGACTGTAGCTACATTTCTTAAAGTAGAAGAAGCCTTTTCTAAGCTCGGAATCCTTCAAAGTATTTCTTTGGTTGCTGGTCCCATTCACCCCTCCAGAAGTCTGCCTACCAGAAACCAAACAGACCCCAGAAGGCACCTTTCATGATGGAAACAGACTGAGAAAGCCAGAAAACACTTAGATCTTTTTATAGACTTGGCAGCCTGAATATATTCATAGTTAAAGAATACTCATACAAGTGGAAGTAACCATATGCAGTGAACAAGTACAACAAAAATACGTCTCTGTAAGGACAATGTGGAAGAAGCTTGTTAAAAGGGGGACAAAAATGTTAACTCCAAATAAATCATACAGCAGATGCTGCTGAAAAGCCATCAGATTTCCACCACTCAATTAACTTTTTTTTAATTATTGTATTTTTTCTTTCGTAATACTGAACCTGATGCATTCAGCCTTCAAATCTAGCACTGGTTCCATGCTTAAATGAGAAATATTTTGTTTTATGTTAGTAGTTAAAAGCAGTAAGCAAACAGAGATCAAAGTATCTTGAGAACTACATTTAATTATAATAGCTGCCACAAATGCCAGAGCAAGATGTGGCTCTTTCATAAAGGAAAACACAGTAAAACAATATTATGCAGTTTACAAATTCCATCAAACCACTGTACAAATAAACAATGCTACTGAATCACACAACAAATCATCTTACAATTAGGCCACACAAGACCATCTGGTTTACAAACCAGCCTATGAGCCAAAGAGGAAAACTTTGAAGATAAATATTGCCATATGTGGAAGCCCAGGAAAAATATTACTTACTAGCATGGAGCATCATTTTGAAATGTAATTCTCCGTGGGAATTGAAGATTTCTTACTGAGGCTAATATGTTATGCAAGAAACTTCACAAAATGGAAGCAGAAGGTGTTACAGATAGGCCTGAAAACAGCAAAGTTATGAAAGCACTTTTGAAGTTGGGATTTAGCCCACCCTCTAGTCAAGGACAAAAGTTCATTTGAAAGTTTTAACATTTTCTCTGGATATTTGTCTACTTGCATAAGGGAAATGTTCTGTTACTTCCCAGTTAAATTTTACTGATAATAATGAAAAGTAGAATTCAGTCTACTCGAGCCTTGAAAGGCTAAAATAGAAAGAATTTATTACTCCTTGCTCTACCAGTGTTTGGAGTTTCTTTCACACTGATAGAGAGCTTCACTAAACTTCAAGGCTGAAGAGTAGAATCCACCGAGGCAAACAGATACACAAGACAAGACGTCTGCTTTCAAGCCATACAATGGTTGTGTAGTTCAGGAAACTGGAATTCAGCGTTTTCTGAAAATCAAGGCACAGTAAGGCACCTAAAAATAGACACTAACAATAAAGATGTCTAAAATAATCTTCCAAAGATTCTGATTAATGAATACACTTTTTTTTTTTTTTTCTCGAAGTCAATGGTGAGTTTCTCTTTAGTATCACTGATGCAGGACCAGGTTCTCAAGTACAATGATTCAATGGTCAGAAAGGGAGAACATAAGAAAAAGCAGCAAAACATAAAAAATGAAAAACAAAAATCATAGTATATCCATCCAAAAAAGAGTTGATTGAAATAGGAAATACAGAAGTCTTTTATTTGAAATTTACAATATCTGTGCAGCTCTGCTGGTTTGTTCACTATTTGTTTTGCTTTATGCCATGAAAGACCATGAAACATATGAAGAAACAAACGAATGAAAAAAAGTGAAAATATTTAAAAGGATAGTTCAAGACATTTATAGCACGATAAATTCCCTTTTAAACTATATTGGTTTTAATGCATTATAGGGTATAAAACTGCTTGTATGCTTGTAATTGACATCTCTGACTCATTAAATGTTTTCTTTCTGTTGCAGGTATTTCTTGTAAAGTTGATCAAAGGCTTGGATTCTCCAGAAAATGGCTCATATGTTAAGAGTAACTCAGAAGTGATGACGACACAGTTTTAATCTTGTAGAAATGAGAATGAAATCTATACTCTTGGTACTGCAGTTTAAGAGGTGGGTTTAGGCAATGATTTTACAAACTAAGCAAATACAATTAAAAAATGCCCCCCACTCCTAACAATTTTTATCCTCAAACAGTGTGAAATATCCCTACAGTTATCCAGCTTTGACTTTTTCTAATCTGCAGTGTCCAATACATCATGCTTTAAACAAATGATACAGAATTAATGGGGCATTTGGAAGCTTTTGCTTCGTTTTGATGAGACGTGAAGTCGTACATGACTGTAACACATCACAAACCATCCTGATGCACACTGAACCTTTGAGCTGGTTCTCTGCTGTTTTAGTTCAGTTCAGTGGTTTCAAGAGTTATCTGATTTATAACACTGCAAGGCTTAGCCAGACACTGGTAAACCAAAATGAGAAACAAAAATATTGTCAGCTCAATTATGAGTGCTACAATCTTTGGGACTCAAGAACCTTGTAATTCATCATATATTAAATAGGTGCTGCATAGCTCAGGAAATGCCACTGTGTGATGTGCATATTGCTATGTCAAGAGAATCTCAATTTACCTCATGTCTACTTGTATCATACTAAATGAAGTTCCTTTAAAGGTTTCTTAGATCACTGTGGAAAAAATGTGCCCTTCTCTAATTTGATATGTAACGACTAATTTTTTCTTAGCTATTGGCTCATTTCTCACTTACATAGAGAGGTGGTCCCTGCATATGCAGGCTATTTGGAATGGATGGTCAGTGCAAATTGGGAGATCTCGCTGTTTGGTACTCCTAGACAGCAGTTTTTGTGGATATTTGGCTGTTGTTATGTCAAAGTCTGTCGCTTTTAATCAGATATAGACCCCCACAGCAGATGTGGAGAAAAAAAAAATGGCATGTGAGAGAAAGTTTTTCACTTAATAGTAAGGAAATGAAATTTCCTTTTCAGAAGATGTTCATCTGTGGCCTCTTTGACAGAGCTGCAGCAGTTTATCCTGGCTGAAGATTTACCCTTGCCTAGTCAGCAGCGCTACCCCATGAGATGGTTTAAAACACACATAAATCAAGGAAAGAAGATTTTGGGAAGGAAAATTCAGGATTGTGCCATGGCAGGGCAGGGCAGGGCAGCCAAGAATGCTGCCTGGCACCTGTAAAGCAAGGCACCTATGCTTGTGTTTTATTATTTCATTTCTTGCTCTGCTGCCTCAAGTAAATTGGCGTTCCCATCAGGGACCAGATCTCAGGAGTGGCCACCCCAGCCCTTATTAGCAGGCAGACAGAGCGAAGCCTTCTGCTGAGTGTTTGGTTTTGGCTGAAATGCCAGCAAGAGATGAAATCTCTCCCGTCTTTGCAGAGGCCTGTCTCTGAGCTGTGCATGTTGAAGGGCACTGACTCATGGTGAGAGACATCATCAGCTCCTGCTTGCCAGGATCCCAGAGGGGATTCCCAGCCACCTCACTCATGCACAATGCTGCTGGCATCCAGTAGCTTGCCCAGTGTTATTTATTTGATTTACCTCTATTTTGTCTGGAAAAGACTCATATATTTTTCCTCCCATACTCAGGTCTTTCTCTCAGCTTCTGCCAGATCCTATAGTCACACATTTTGGGAGCCTTGGTAGAGGAAGGGCCAGCCTGTGTCCCTCAGGAGGTACTGGGACAGGGGCCCACCATAATGAAGGCATGGCTGGGCTGCAGGGGTGGCCTCAGTGAGAAGCTTTTGGCCACCAGCAGAGACTGTGGGGTCACAACTAGGCTCTGAGAGGGAGCTTCAGCCTTGCATTCAGCAGAGCCACTGCCTCACTGCCAAGGACAGGTGGGACAGAGGGAATCAAAAGTGTGGTAGTGATGGGAGACTTGTCCAGAGGATAGATTACACCCCAACACCTTGTGCAGTGTCACAGGAGCTAACAGAAACCTACAGAGATGCCCCTCTCCTCACCTGAGGCTGCCCTCGCACCACATATAACATGGAGACAGGGAAAGGGAGAGGGGGAAACGCACGCCCTCTGCACCCAGACAAGCTGGCTGTCAGCATCCTGCTGGCCTCTCTCCAGGCAGGTATTCATTACATAGATCCAGCTTTTTAAATGCGATAGAAATGAGAATGGTGAGCTTAATATGTTTTTCTTCTTGCGAGATGAGGGGGCAGAAGGGAGGGAAATAACGTTTACCTCATAATTTCCCTTTCTCTTCCCCCCTCTGTGTAAGCCACATTATTCTTTCTGCAAAGGTACTTGGGGAAACTTGCTAAAATTTTCCCTCATGCTTGAAATTTACTTACCCTGGGTAACAGGAAATGTGGAGTCTTGTGATGTAGATTGTTATACCAGATGGTAATCTTAGCACATGCTATTTGTGTAGATCGGTGGTGCAAGTGAGTCATCATTTGTAGCTGACCTTCACTGCTGTGAAAATGCTTCTTTCAACAATAACAATAACAATAACAAACATCGTTTCAGTGCCGTTTGGGACAGCCCAGCTGGAAGATAGCTGTGTGCTCTGTGAGTAGGGAAGATGGGTTCAGTGCTCCCCACAGAGCCGGTTACAATGCGTCATGAGTGGGATCCAACAGTCATTATGAGTCTTTCCATCAGCTCCACTGAGCTCTGGATCAGGCCCAGGTTGTGTTGCATCACATTTCTGTACAGCCTCCTGACGTTCCCCTCCTGGACTCCTATGTTCACAGACAGCACTTTCCCATTTTCTCCTTCACTGGAGGTACAGAAGGCTGCACAGCTACCTGATCACACCCAAATGATGGGAACTATTTGCTACTCTTTCCACAGTCCCCCTGCTACGCTGAATGTAGGAAAACTGGAAGACATGCATTACTCCTGAACTGCTTTATGCTTGCAATTTTTGCAGCTGAAGGAGAACTTTTACCTGAGCCAGGTTGTAAAAACTCTTGGTATTTTAATGGAGGACATCAGCTGTTGCTGGGACACCATGCCAGCTCAGCTTCACAATGTCTTCCCACTGTCTGCACGCCCTGTGTAATTTTCAGGAATAAATCTGAACATAGGATCCTGCCACAGCAAATCTGCAAATCAAAGCCCAGATCCTGCAAAAATTTTGTTTTGTGCAGAGTTGGGGTCATGAATTGAAATCACAGTTGTTACCAGTAATGCCACTGCAGTCCTTTAGAAATCCAGACGCATTATTTGACTGCGCTGTTTCCTGCAGCAATGAATTCCACACTGTGAAGAAGTATTTCCTTTCATTTTCCTGACGATGCCCCTGTACTATGGGATTTCAGACGAAGATTTATACTTTGCTCCATTAAAATTAGAATAGTGGATGTTAACACAAAGGGTTTTCTGGCCCTTTGTAACTATCAATAACTCATCCCTTACTAGCTGTCATACCTTTCCAGAGCCATTCCTAGGGTCATTTCAGTACTTTCTTCACTGTGCCCTAGGAAAAAGGGCAAGAATTTCGAACCAGATTATCAACTGTACTGAGAAAGTTGTCTAATAAAATAAAGTATTTTGGTAAGGAGAACTCAGAAACCTATCGAATGTCAAACTTTTCCAAAACGATTACAAATCTCATCTGATAGGGTGAAAATCATACTGGCAATTAGATCAAGAATGGCTGATTAAATTCCTTAGGCTTCCCAAATTGCAACAGTAGTATTTGTTTCAAAGATCTTATAATGACTGTATTTGAAAGCCTGTTATTCAATACTCTCCTCTAAATTGCTCCTGATGGCAACTCAGGGTACACAACATTCTGCCTACAGCATATGCTATAGTAGATCCATGAACATGACCTTCAGGGCAGCATATACATCACTTGCCTTGTGTTAATCTTCTCTTCGAAAATCAGAGTAGATAGATTTAGTAGGAGTGGTAGTAGGTCTGATTAAAAGCCTATGAAGTCAATGGAAAAACTTTCATCTTCCATGGATGTTAATGGACGTTGGATTAAGTCCCTTGTGACTGATTTTGCTGGATCACAATCACAATAAAAATGCCTGTCTTTTAATGATGTAATGTACTTTCTTCCCAACCAGGAGAGTATAAGCAACACAGACATTCATCTTAACCAAGTCTACACATTTCAGCTGCTTTGATGTCATTAGATCAGAGGATCTGACAAAGAGCTAGCTGCAAAGTAAGAAATTATTTGGAGTGCAGTGAAATTATATATTCCTTTAGTGGCCTTCATTGTTCAAGAGAGTTTCTTATTTGTTACACTGTCCTGCTGGTAGCAGTGATAAAATATTTTAAAACTGAAGCCCATTTTGTTGCTCTCACATCCAATATGTGCAACCCTTTTAAAGAGCAGAAAAATTCCTGGTGTTTAAAAAAGTTGCTTTTGGTGCCAAAGCAGACAGAAAATGTCTATGCTCCTGTAGAAATGCAAGGGGAATAAAGCTGTTTCTAAGGGGATAAATGTCTCTCTTATTTCCTATTCCCTGTTACTTTGGTTACTGTTACTTTTAAACATTCCTAGCATTTTGCACTTAATAAAAAAAATGGCAAAATCCCTATTCATTTCTAGACACTATTTCAAACCAAAGCTGCTTGTGTAGAAGAAAGGTGTAAACACTGAAGTCCATCCCACTCCAATATAGCAACACATCCTAGATGGAGCTCTTGCCACTCTTCTTGTTGGAGGAAAGAGAGAGAAATGAAGAAAAAAGGAAAAATATATGCAAGTACGATGACTTGAAAAATGTAATCATAAGGCTCAGAGCTCTGTCCATTGTCTTCAGGCTTACAATCACCATCAACTGCATTTCTTTCTCCTGTAGTTTAGCCCATGATCTGATTGCTACATATGATCATGTTATGACATTGTATATAGTCCTCAGTTATAGACAGTGAATAAAAGCAGCTGCGACAGGAGTTATTTTTGCAAAATACAGAACGAAGTAATTTGGTCTTGATGAAGACAGAAATTAATTATATCCTGTCTCTAGTCCCATGCATCCACCTATCATCATCTGTTTCCCTCTGCTGCCAGTCTTTCATCCAAAACTGCTACTTAGAGGAAGTAAACAGCAGGCAGCCCCTTTCCCCCATCCAATTATAAGAACCACAAACCAGTGTGTACACATCAGGATCCTCAATCTTCTTTGCGTGCAGCTGCATCAAGTCACATTATGATGTAGCATTAAGAAATTGGCTTAAGTCCTAATTCTAACAATACTGCCACATGTTTTGCTATTGGGTTTCATAACAAGATTTTTGCTGATTTTACTGATCCAAATTTCAGGGCATCAGTACTCTCTGTAGTTTGATATGGTACAACCTGTTCATTCAAAGAGCTTAGCAATAGGAACATCTCTTATTAAGGAATCTATTTCAGCTGCATACTTAATTGTGTTAAAGAGACAAGCAGTGCATCTATAACATAATCTGAGTTTGGTTCCACCAAGGAGGTTACAGAAAATGAAGGGCAAGCAGAGTACCGTTTTCCCACTTTCTTAAGACATTTTTTGCTTTCTTCTGCACAATTGGAAGAAAGATAGCTGTCATCCTGTAATTTTTAGCCTGAAATGCTAGTTGGACAATGAAGTGTAAAGCTGAGTGAATTGCCAACATACCTGCCTGCTAGAGGGCTTTACTTGCACCCACCCTGTACAAAGCCAGGTTGGGCTGGGGTCAGGACCTTGAGACTGTCATCATCACTTCCCATTTGGTTCCTCAAGGATTCTTTCCATTGATATATTTTCACTACCTGCATGGGAGCAGGCTGGTATCTGCTTTCTTATAGGCAGTGTAGTGCAAGAATTCACTGGATACCTAAAATATTTTCTTTCCCTCACATTTGCTTGTGACTGGCCATAAATTTGTGTCTTTCAAGGCAGATTGCTTGAGATTTCATTTGAGCTTTTAAAGCTTATGAAGGCAATGAGGAGTTTCCATCACTGGCTTGCTGATTCTGAAAGCATTTTAGCTTTCATTTAAGAGTAGCATCTGTCTTTGCACTGTGGCCTTCCCTTCCCTTTATATTGAAATTCATTATTTATTTGCTTCCAAGCATTACATAAAGTAGCATCCCTGGCTGAAGTATCTACAAATATGGCAGTCTCTGATGTTCCTCATTTCTCTGTCATCAGTAATATCCTTTAGTAACCTCTGGCTAGGGCATTTTTCAGATGTGCAGTTCTCCTAGTAATTTATTTACTCAGGGTAGTTTAATTCAGAGGCAACATCTGGATTTCAATGGGACCCAGTCTTACAGCTTAGCTGACTGAGGTACCACAAAGGTCAGGAGAACTGCCCATGGTGATACTTTAGTTCCCACTGAACTTAGGACCTTCCTGTCTCTAAAACACAGTGTTGTAACTCATCTCTCCTCAAAAATCATATTATCCAGGAACATCTTCTTTCGTCAGACCTTATATCCTTCCTTTTTCATGTTTTCTTTGAGGCCAGTTGTATCTGATTACTGTATCAGCCCTGCAGGATGGTCTTAAGGAAGCACTACTTGACCTCTAACTTTGGTTCTGCATTTGCTTCCAAATCATACTTCATATGAAACTTTTATTGTTTTATTCAGACCGCAGACAATGCTTGAAAATGTCCTTGAAGCCTGTGAAAAATGGCTTTCTCTTGCTCATAAATTTCTGAGATGCACGGATATTTAATCATCTGTGACTGTCTTGTGAAATCATGTCTTGTTAAGAGGTTTTTGAAGCCATAAAAATCCATACGAAGTAGAACTGTATTGTCTTCAGCTATTGTTTCTGCACTAATTAAGCATCTCTCTGAACAACCAGATTCAAGATCATGTAAACTCCATAATAAACTTGTAATGAAAGAAATATTCAAAGCCTCAGTGATTAATGAGCAGATGTTAACAGGCAGTGCAAACTTATGGGAAACCATTTCTAATAGTGATGTCAACAGAGAACAATTCACAGACATAATTACTAAAAAATTATCAGAGACTTCCTTGTCAAGTATTTTGTATGTTTATAAAGCTGTTGGTGACTCACTTTAAGCAGTCTGGGAGACTTATTTGATTTGGAATCAAGGTTTTATTATAGCTTAGCTGTTATGTAATAGTTTACTCAGACTAAATGGTCAGCTATTCTTCCATGTCAACATCGTCCTTATGTGTGCACTGAGGTTCCTTTTAAGTCTCTCAGCAAATCATATCTAACTACTTTTCCATACTTTCACCCCTGGAATACAGTCCTCGTTAAAGCTGAGTACTAGAACAGCCCCTTGCTTAATTACCCATTAGATTGTCTGCCATTCACTATAAAGTTCAAGCCCTTCAGTACTAGGCACCTTGCGCAGTTGAGTTCTCTGCATCACGCAGAGCAGATCTCTCAAATGTGCAAGAAACCTCAATAAATTTTGCCAGTGTTTGTTTTAGAGGTAATTTCATAGCATGGAGTGTGCTGCCATTTATGCAAGGCAGGTGTGTTCACTAATTTCCTAGGCTGTAGCACAAACTGCAATTAACATTGCGTGTCTCTCCAGTGTCATTACTGTTCAAGCAAAGTAATCTGGATGTAATTTTCACATTGGCACTAGAAAGGTGTATGAGTGGTTCCACAAGTTCCTTTTTTTAAGGCATCACAGTATAATGAGTTGTAGAATTACCCATCCTCTTTTTTTTTTTTTTATTGCTTATTATCATTCCTTCACCTGAATGCCAAACACTGAATTCGGAATTTTATTAAAGATAAGTACAACTTTCCACTGCTTTGGGCTCTTCTCTGGGAGACTTTAAGCATTTTATGCAGCTGAGATGTAGCCAGTATTTGTTGAAAGCACCAAGATCTTTGCCTGTCAGCACAGAGTTGTTTTGATTTATATGTTACATGCCATGGTAGTGACAAGCTGTAGCAGAAATGCTAAGTCACAGCCTGAACCAGTGATTGTGCACCTGGTGAGAAGGTAGGGCCAACCCAGGGGAACCCAGGTGTATGTGGTGTACCTGAGTGACCAGAAGAGGTGGAGCCAGGATCTACTCCTTCCCTGACCTGTTTTAAGGGTTGGCTGTGAGGCATGGTTGTTTTTCTGGAGGTTCCTGTGTATCTGGGATTGTTTTAAGGTAAGCTGGCTCTTTCCTTTATTTCTGTGCCTATGGCTGTTGCATTTGAATGCGTCCTCGCTTGCTGTAACCTGAGACTTTGCTTCTCTGCTGTTGTTGCTGTGCTTTCCCATAGTATTACATGTGCCATGGTAGACAAAGAATGGTTGCTGTGCCTATCAATATAATATTCAGATTTACACAACCAAAGCATGTGCAGCATTGTTAGTAAACTATAATAACTTTGGATATATGCTCTGACAGCTCTCTGCAGGGGACTAAGTTACTCTTCTTTATGCTTTCTCATTTGCAAATATTATTTAGGTTAAATTTAAATCATTTGCTGTTGTCAAGCTATGTCTGTAATTGGCTGGAGAATTATTTTCTGCAGAACACCAAAGCTTACCAGTACAAATACTTTCCATGGAGCATCTCTTATTCTGACTGTAACATCTTTGGGGTAGTTATAATCTACGCTTGTTATGTGTATAGGCAATTTCTGATATTCAAGCAAGCACTTCTCTAGATGAGTCCCTAGAGCAGTCCCACTGCCTGCAAGAGTCTTCAAAAAAGTTGTTAGGAAAGACTCAGCCTCATGTCTTCCTTGTCTCTATATTTCTACCTACTTCATGCTGCACAAAGTGTGGAGATAGATGTATGCCATCCGACTGAAGGAAATTAAGTGTAATGCCGTATTTCTGTAAATACATCATATAAAGGAATTGCAGGTATGTGCTGCATCTTTTTTGCTTCATGATGGCTTTTGTAGTGTTCCTAGGGAACTGTTCATCCAAAGAACAACTATCCTGGAAAACAGACTAATGTCAGTGTTGGCTGTCAACCTGGAAAAAGCTAGCACAGTGCAGAGAAAGTGTTGACCCCTTTTTGCTTCTCATCAGCATGGGAGGCTTGCAGAACATTATAAGGGTGTCCAGAAGTGTAAGTGTTCCCCAAAGCAGTGCTTTCAAAGCTTGAATAATAGATTTAAATGGTAAAATTTACTGTCTTGGAAGCCTGCCTTCTGCCACTGTGTTCAGCTGTAGTTCTGGGCTGTGGGCAGCATGTGGCTTCAGGATGTGTCCTGCAACTTGTTGGGTGAAGCTTATCCTTTTGGAGGTCCCTGCTTTGCTTAATCCGTACCTGAAAACTTGTGACGGAGTTGAGTGGGAATTTTTCAGTGCCCTGAGAGCAGCAGGTCTAGTGCATTGGACAGGACGGGGCACTCTGATCAGTTCCGAGTGAATCCTGAAGGAAAAGGGACCCTCAGGCATCCCAAGGGGTGTGACATGCTCTGCACTTTGTTCTTCTATGGCAATGAGACCTATGGGATGGAAAATTTGAAATATACAAGGATTTCTAAAGTGTAAAGAGTTATTTTAAGTACAGAATGTTTTCTAAATTATTTATGTATTTAAGCTATACTCATTTATGACATGACCAAGCAAGGTACTAAAGTCTGTATTTAAGCATGCAAACACTCTAATCAGCTTCAGCAATGCTATTACATGCTTAGAGTTTAGTGCCATCATGAAATAAATTCCTCAATTTGTGCTTTTAACTGGCTTTGGAAAACCCATCTCTATACTGCTGAATTGCTTGTGAGTCATTTAATTCAGTGTGAGTCTCAAGTCAGCAAGCTGAAGTCTGCAATAATCTTCTGAGTAGTAATTATCACCTTCAATAGACCTTTCAATTACAAAAATGTTCTGCTTCCTTGTATAAAACATGTAGATAAAATGCTATTTGCTAAACAGTAACAGCAGGAACATTTGGAGGTATAAAAGAGGTGGAGGGAATGACTTATGGATGTATAGCTCTGAACACTGAAGCTACTTCTGGATGCAAATGTTAAAACTGTTATGAAACCAATGAAATTTTGGACTGTTTTTATTTGGAGAATTTTGGAGTAACACCCTTCTATATATTTAAATATTTTTTAAAACATTTAGAGGCACATTTAAAGAGTTTTAAGAAGACTTTTTGAAAAAAATTCCCGTTTTTAAGGGATTTTTTTCAACTTTTGTCAGTGACGTTTTGGTGGCCACAAGTGTGCATGTGTGTAGAAAGAGCATTCAAAATAACATGTTAAAGTACAAAAACAAGGACAACTAATGTTTTCCTATATTGGATTTGTTAATTTTCATAAAGTAGGCATAGAGGAGAAATGGCTGGTGTGGCTATCGAGTGGTTAAAAAAAGCAGATCCAATAAATAAACTGTTTGGAGTGTTTGTATCTAGCCGGAGACCAGGGAGTGAAGGGGGGAGATGCTCTGCTGAGGGGCTACCTTGACTTTGCAAAATAGAAAACAAGCTTTGGGGGTATCCTGTGCCATAGAAATAAATGTATGTCAGAGCTGTATGTGTCTGCGTATTTATGTGGTGTGTGTGTGGGTGAGGGAGAGGGTCCTGGAAGCAGAGACAGAATGAGGAATATGATCCTGGAAAGAGAAAACTACAGAAAGGCCAAAGAGCATTGCTGAGCTGGATCCAGCCCTGGGACATCACTCTAGCCAAGGAGGCTCTGAGCTAGATTTTTTTTACATGTACATTTTTATTACATTCTGAGTAATTTCCCACAACATTCCACATTTTTAAAACCTTTTCTAAAGGAGGAAGGGAGGGAGGCTTGAGAAACATCAGAGTGGTTTTTTTTTTTTGAGAAAATCCAGATCTCTTGGGAACATCAAACGTTTTCAAGGTTTCTTACCTGTATCAAACAAGCTACTGATGACATAACTAAGTAGGCTATGATGGAAGAGCGGCTGCTCAGGTAGAAGAAAACCAGTGGAGGAAGATCCTTAGTGGGCAACTGCTGGCAAAAATAGTGCCTGGTTGTCCACAGTGATCCATAAAGGACAAAAATCTTTCTTTTCCTACAGGGATCTTTGTATGCAATGAATATTTATCACATTGTGTAGTTACTGTCATCTCACAGTGAGGAAACAGTGGAGGCAGTAAAGACCCACTGAAAAGGCTGGCCCCTCTACAACTGCCTGAAGGGAGGGTAGGGTGGGGTTTGGCCTTTTCTCCCGAGTAACGGTGATAGGATGAGAGGTAATGGCCTCAAGTTGCACCAGAAGAGTTTCAGGTTGAATATTAGAAAAGATTCTGCTAAGGTGGTGATGTGCTGGAACAGATTGCCTAGGGAAGTGATGGAGTGACTGTCACTGGTGGTGCTCAAAAAATGGTACTGAGGGACATGATTCTGTGAGTAACACTGATGGTAGGTGGATGGTTGGACTGGATGATCTTAGAGGTCATTACAAATGTTAATGGTTCAGTGATTCTATGATTGTCTGACTTCTGTCCTGCCTGCCTACAACCATAGGTGTACCCTTGCAGACTTCTTTACCATATCCAAATGGGTGCGGTTAAACTGCTCACAAAGCACACAGACTCAATGGCCTCTTCTGCCTTGTTGCTTATGGTAGTTGTTTTTATTTGTCAGTGTTATGGCTTGGATTTAAGTTTATTTCTGTTGTTTTCACTTCTCAGAAGAGCTGGGGAATAGTTACAACCTGGGGGTGATGATGGCAAAACTCACTAAATAATTTCTGAGTACTGTGAGAGATACATCCTCCCAACATAACACTTTTATAGCAAGTTTAATGTTCAGCTCATCTGGAATAAGCTGTGAGAGCCACACTACAGGAAGCTGTCAGGGTTACTGACGATTTTTTACTCTCTTTGGAGAAGAAGAAAACAGAGGCTTCTGTCCTTAGTGGATTCTGTGATTTGTGAAGCACTGAAAGAGATCAGATTTCTGCAGAAAAGGAATATCCAGTGGGTAACTATTTGTGCCAATTCCAGTTCAAACATAAGCCTTTCTTATACAAATAGTTCATGACAGAGCAGGGTGCATTAAGAGGGATGAGAGCTGTAACCAGAATGGAGGGAATGCTAATATTTTGTACTAACTGGAGTTCCGGAGGTGGGTTTATTGCTGTTTAGAATAAGAATCAAGAAATTCTGAAACAGTCTTGTGCTTTATTTTTGCTCTTTTGTGAAATTCCATTCTCACAGCACAGCCCTGTCTTTTTGCCTGTGCAGGAAAACCATTTTCTTTTCTAAATAGGCTAGTCTGTGCATTTTATATGCTACCCCACATGGTGGGCACAGCAAAACTGTACCAGTGTGAGGAGCAGCATCTATGCCACCCCACCTTTCAGAAACAATCTGCTTGTGAGTGGAAGGTGGAATTTACTACTACTTTTTAAGTGGCGCAGCCACTCCCTTCTGTTGTGTGGATCACAGGAGGAGGTGGAGACATGCTTCTACCCTCCCTTGGCCCCAACTCCCTACCTCCTCTCCGAAGAGTTGCTCCTGTGTTCCCTTGAGCAAAAGGGCTGTGATTCTTGGCAGGCTTCATGTCAGCTACACAGGTCAGGGGGAAGTCATTACTTCCTCCTACACTACTCAGTCATGTTAGGTTAGGACAAGGCTTTGCAAGATGTTACCCAATATTTGTGATGTAGATCATTCTATGTCTTTCTCATAAACTAAAGGAGGAAACAGAAGTGGGCTGTAAACCTTGCAATTCTAAAAAATGAGGCTGCTTGGTTGATAGGTAATTATGTATCAAAGTATATTAATTAGAGAAATATATTCTATTTGTTGTTATGGTTCTGATCTGAGGATGGGGAACTCAAATTCCTTTCTTGACCAGACCTGAAGCTATTTCTTGCTTGTGATTAGACTACTAAGATGCTCTCTTTCTTTGTTGGCATAGTCCTTGCATTTCAGGAACTTAGCCTCTTCTGTTAGTAGACTGAAAAATCTTCCACAAGAGAAGGCCCTTTATTTCCTCATCTGAAAAGAGATATAGGAAGTATAACAATCAGAAGGCTTTTCTGTTGTAGCAAATATTTTCTGCCTTAGTTGTAAAGTAGTCTGAGACATAAGACAAAGTAGAACATTGCATAAGCCTTCACCATTGCTGTAAGACTCTCTTTATTGAATGCATATATTAGTAAGACTCCAGTGGGGAACTTTAGCGATAGGGGTAACATTAGAATCGAGGCTACTGTACCTGAAGGATAAAATAGAAGTAGGCTACTATTAACATTGTGCCTTCAATCCCAAACTTGTTTATCTAAGACAATAATTTTCCCTTTTATTAAGGTAGAACTGTACTTTCGCATCATGATTCCTGATGACTCTTTTCCCTTAAAAATATGGGTACCTTCACTGTCAACAAGCTTTTCTGAACTTGGGAATTTCACCTGCTGTATCCTTAGAAAGAATTACAAACCAAATTGAAAGATGAATATCAAATACTCGCCTAAATTTCTCTCTCCATGAAATTCCTCCCTTCTCTTCATAATTTCATATTACAGGAAAATTTGGGGTCCTGACATAGTAAAAGAGAGTAGACAGCGAAACATCCATCTGGCTACAGAACATCACAGTGGCAGCACCTACTCTGAAAGGGTTAATATTTTTCTGTGTAACTCTATTTTTGTGAGCGTGGTTCTTCAAAACTCTTACATCCAGAGTTTGTTCCAGTTGGTAATGCCGCTGTATCTTTCCAATGCCTTGCAGTTAGAAGAAATTGCATGGGGACTTTTTCTGCATGTCACTCACACCTTTCCATTTGGTATATATGCTCTCTCCTAGGTTATAAAGATTGTGTGTGTTGATGTTGTTGTAAAATGCCTGGAAGAGCTGGTTGCCATATCTGATGGTATGCTCTTGCTACGGCACTGCAGCAGACTGAACTAAGCTTCCAATAATAAGCAGTGACACTAACATAAATATTTGCGGTTTTGCTTTCCATCTTTTCCTTATAGGAAAGAAGTTAAAATTTTGAAATACTTCAGTGATGTGATCAGTGGACAGTAGTGGGAAAGAATTTCTCCAAAACTTGAATTGTGATCAAAATAAGAAAGGAAGATCTGAAAGACCAGAAAATATTTTTGTTAATGAGGATATGGCACTTTGCAACATCTGGATGTCAAAATACTTGTTTTGAATTCAATACTATTAACATGTGTCACTTAAATGAATTTTTTCCTCCAGAGCCAATTGGGTGGCTACAGTTTTTGGCAAGGTTTTTGCAGTCTGTTGCTTACATTACCTGACCTGCGGTCTGTTTGTCTTATGATCTCTGTGGGAAAAAAACAGCAAGAGACCTCAACCTTCCTCCCCACCCCCACCAACCCTGCTCACCCGAAAAAAAAAGCAATACCATAAAATCCTGAAAATAGATCAGAACCCAGAAACAAAATTCTAGGATCAAGTCTCATCCTTTCACTGAACCATTTTGAACAGAGGGTAACCTCATGGGATTTCTGCTACATTAGCCTATGACATCGTGTTAACATCAAATAGGAAAGCGTCTGTTTCTTCTGAATATCAACGAGATATGATTAAACCGAATATAACAGCCTGGGAATCCAGCAGGAAAAAAAAAGTTTGAATAAAAGGTCAGAGAAAGATCAGGCATCAGCTCTTGCTCTTTGCAAAATGATAAAACTAACAGGGAATGACTCAGCTAACCCTGATGAAAAAGCTCCTTTCTTTGCAGTGTAAACAACACAGTCGGTGTTCTTGAAATCCCAGACTGAAACATCAACCAGCACTGGAAAATACGATACTCCAGAATGCCTTCCCTGTCCTGGCCATAGCCTGTCACCAGTATTTCAGAGGATCTTACTCACTGTGACTGGGACTAACTACCCAAAAGAGACTGTTGCATGAGTAAAAGGGAAAAAAGCTTATGTGTGGACTGATCTCAAGAGTGTGAAGCAAATATTTTGTCTCAAATCAACTTTTGACCCATTTCAGCAGTAAATTGAGTGAGCAGTAATTGAAACTAAGGGGGGGAAAAAAAAAGTGTGGCTTTGGAGGAATGAATTAAGGATGAGCATAACAAAGAGTAACTCTTCCACACTGAAACTTGGTGTCTAATTTTTTTGCTGGATAACTTGTTTTGAAGTGTAAGAGACTTCTGCTCTTGCCAGGTCCCTGCAGCTAGGTTTTATAGTTACAATGAACAAGTATGCATCTGTGTAAATGTTCCTTAATTTTCTTTAACATCGTATTTACATTGCTCACACAGTAAAACCACTGAATGTTTTAATTAGCTCTCCCATGGCTCTGAAAACATTTGAAATTTCCATGTAGTGTGAAAAGACTGGGGGATCAAATAAAGGCTGTCCTGACTAAGTGCTCCCAAGAGTGGTGAGATGCCCAGTTGTACGTGGTTTGAAATGTGGTGGGTGCTGGGTTCCACAGCCCTCACACAGACTCAGCCCACCGTGTGGACAGGGTGCTTTGGAATCACACTGGCTTTGGCAATATGCTATGCAGGACCAAGTAGGAGGGTAGGGTTGCAAAGGCGCAGGAGTGGCTGCAGCTTGATTCTGCCTGAAGAATCAGGATTTGTTGCTTGCCAAAGAAAAGGTTCCTCCAAATATTTTCAGAGACTCATTGGAGAGGCTACTTAGAAGATCTCATGTCATTAAACAAATGAAAGCTTTCTATGGAATCGTTGTTCTAATAGGGAGTTGTTGATTTAATATAATTTTCATAGCCTCTTTTATTCTATAAGGCTGGAAGAAGCTTCAAGAGATTGTGCTCATTAAGAGCAGTATTTTGCATGTCAGTGTGGAGTTGACAAAACCTGCTGTCGGCAGTACCTCTCGTCTTTGTTTTCAGGACACATGAAACTGTGAAAGTGGTCTAACACCAGGCTGGCATTCTATTCTAGCCAGAATTCAGCACTCGGGTTTTTTTCATCCTCTGCTGGCTGTGTCAAACCAGTTGCAAGTTAACAGAGAACCACTGGAAGAGGGTTGATGGGGAAGATCTAATACAGCCACTGTAATGAGACTGGACCAGCAATCTAAATGTTATGTGCACTTGCTGTGTTTGCAGTGTAGCCATTTGTCTCCAAAGATCTAAACTGAAACCATTAATGGAGCTGTGGCTTTTTTGTAATGTTTCTGGAACTCTTACATCTTAGATTACAATCTGATAATGAGCGATTGTCTGTAGCTTGTATTTTGTAGCTCCTGAAGAGCAAAGAAGTGATCTTTTACTTGGGGCTGGAAATAAAAAGGATTAAGTTGGGGCACAGCAAGAAGTTACATTCAATGATTTGTTTTAAAAAGGATGACAATTCATTAAACTTAAAATTTAAGGGAGTGGTAGAAGTATGGCAAGTTTTATTAACGTTATAGTTTTAGCAGTTTGAGTCCTCAAATGCTAATGTTATTACATTATTCTAGGTGAAGTCTGGTTTGAGGTCAGCTTTTGGGTTTTGCCATCTTGTGGCCTTGTGCAGCACTGCGACCACTCTTCCTATTATTCTGTCTGCAGATCCATAAGCTTTGAAAGAATGTGCATTCTTAAAGGTCTTACAGCAGTCTCTGATGTGTCCATTTTATAATCTGCAGTTTTTCTTGGATGTAGGGCTTCATCCAGTTCTGTATCTATTTCCATTTCCTCAGTTCTCAATAGAAAGCCATGCCATTCCCAGCCAGGACTGTGAGCATGATGGTGAGGAGTCCTCGTCCACATCTCTTTCCTAGCCCGATTCCTTGTGCCATTTGCTACTTGAACAGGCACAATATCCTCACTCTTCTTGAAACCGTGATTGAATTTGAAAAATCTTTCTGACTCATCACAGTCTTTGCTCTGTCTAGGGCCAATTTTTCATAGTTTTTAATAGTCAGCTACATAGCTTCTGTCCTCCCTCTTTCACGTTCCTCTGCCTATCCTTCTTGCAACTATTTGCTTTAAGCATGGAATAATCAATCAGAGATACTAGATCTCAGGATCCCACAGACTTCAAAGGAAACTCCTACATTTCTATCACTCCTTTTATTGCAGCAGTCAAGCTACAAGAACCAAAAAAGATTCCTCAGTTGCTACAGCTCTTTCTTAATATTTCTATTTTAAATTTTGGGCAGGCATGCTATTAGTAATATATCATTGTGCTTAAAGGGGCTGGAGAATGATGGAGGTGATCACTGTGAGCTTCCGATCCAAGATTATTGACTTCCAGTAAGTTACTTAGGATTACTCAGGTCTCTTTCAGTAGCTCTGTCTCAGCAAACTTCCTTACTGAGAGGTATCCATGGAAGACATGTGAGGTTTTCCTGATTTTCTGTTCTTAGACATTTCCAAACCTAGCAGGAGCTGGCCTTTGCTGACACCATGTTCCTTCTATCTCCCATTTTCCGGAACAATGACTTTATTCTAAACTTGAAGAACTTGGAGGTCAGTCAAAAAGATGTCTTGCTACATGGTTTTAGTAAGGCTGACCAGCTGTGGCCTCTTTTCTACTTGATAAACCTGGGGTCCAGTAAGGAAGAACCTGAGTGTAACAGGTCTGAAGAACAGAGTAGCAGTTCTGTTAAATAGGAATACAGTATTGAGTTTATACTTCTCCCAGACATACCGTGAGAAAAAATATCTCCTGGAGATGAATCAGCCTACAGACTCGGTTGGAAAAAGATGCAACAGAGAGGAAATGAAAAAGATAAGTTAAAAAATAAAAATAAAAGTAAAAAAAAAAAAAAAAGAATTTTCTTCTTCAAACTTCATTNAATACAGTATTGAGTTTATACTTCTCCCAGACATACCGTGAGAAAAAATATCTCCTGGAGATGAATCAGCCTACAGACTCGGTTGGAAAAAGATGCAACAGAGAGGAAATGAAAAAGATAAGTTAAAAAATAAAAATAAAAGTAAAAAAAAAAAGATAGGATTTTCCTTCTCATACTTCATTTCAAGTTTATTATTGTTTTGTTTCTTAAATGGAAAAACAGAGTCAGTTGAAGCAGTGTCTAAAGGAGAGATTTTTTTTGTCTAGGAATTTGAGTTATGGATGGATACCTGAAGTTTGTGCACCTGCATGTCTGCTTGGGGTGATTAAAGAAAAAGTTCCAACCATTTATAGCTGGAAATGGACTCTTCTGCAGTTTGCATTGTCTGATATTTGAAAACAAAAACAAATAAACAAAAAATCTGAGTGCTAAGAGATAATTTGTAGATAACTTGTTTAAGTTTTACTAAAATCTTTGTGCTCAAGTTCATTATGACTGCTATCAGTCTTAGCTTTGGCAAGTGTGTCATCCTTCTCTGGGGGAAAAAAAGAAGAGAGAAAAAAAAAGAGGGGGGAAAAAAATGGACAGTAAAGTGCAATAGCATTTTTAGGCTAAAATATGCAGTCTGAAAGTGAGACTCTGGAATATGAGCTTTCTCCCACCAGTAGCTGGCATGCTGCAAGCTCTGTATTAACTGATCGGAGCAGTATGGAGAGGAGGAGCTGCACAGACTACACTGTAATAAAGATTTGAGGTTTTATACCTGCTGAAGTACAAGGATTCCTGCTTTCTAGTGCTCTCTCATATTTGGGTTGCTCAGTTGATTGGTGTTTTTTTTTTTCTTCTTTTGTTTTTCACAGTAGCTACAAATCTTAGCTCTTAGAGAAAACTACTTGAGTTAGGGACAGGGAAGGGTAGAATTTGTGAAATGATGAAATAAATCCCTTCTCACTCAAGTTTACCACAAACCCTCTTCAAGACACAGCTGCTTGATAGTACATGTTAGAAGGCTGAATCATAACACAAATACACACACAAAAGGGAAGAACTGAGTGACTACATATCAAACTGTGACAGAGATGGAAAAAAGGCTAACGAGAAGGAAAATAGACACCATGTTAAAAGCTGGTTTCCTTTCTGAGTTTTGACTAATATCTGAGTGCCAGTAATGAGTACACTGCATCAGAGACCCTTTTCACCTTGCCCAAAGTGATGAGCTCATATTTGCAGATTGTCTAATGCTTTGTTTTCGAGCCAAAAGTATCAGGTTTACACTCAAGTAACAAATTGTTACTATGTGGGAAGAGGTTATAGACAGAGCACAAATCTGTGGGATACTTTAACCATCTATGAGTTTGTCTGTGAGACTGTGTCACAGAAAAGAGCTGATAGCAAGAGTCATAGCTCATAACGGGAGGAGAAAACATTGCAAAGCATTTTGTTCTCAGATAATTCAAGACATTTTATTAATGCGTATTATTACTAAGTTTATAAACATTACAGAATAAGAATGATATATGTATCTAAAATTGCCATTGTCAATCTCATGCACTTCATCAAAAGTAAGCTGAGCTTCAAATGTAATTATGTCTGTGGAGAAAAATGAGGTGGTTACCTTCTTCTGAAGTGCAGATTTGACTCTTCTGCTCCGAGGTTAGTTGGAGCACTCTAGTTCAGGCAGGGCTATAAACCACAACTCCTGAAGGTGTGTCTGCTTTCACTGTCTATCCTACTCATCCATATATTCACCAATCATATGCTAAACCTTGTCAGAGTTAATGTAAAGGAGTACTTGGGCTAAAAGAAAGGCTATACCCTTGTTCAAAGATAGATCAGTTTTAGTAGCTCCTATCTGAAATTCAGGATGCACTGCCTTCATGTATCTTTAGTAACCACCTAGGACTTAGATTCACTATTGAATCTCCAAGGATCCTTTGAAAATTTTAATGTACTTTAAATGTGAACTGTGACATGATAAGCTCTCTCGTCATTAGCCTTGGCAAACACGGTAAGTGTTTTGGAGGAAACTGAATTAATTTTCTTGGCATCTACTGCAATGCTTTGCCATACAGTTGGGTATTTTTAGAGACACTGCTTCCCTGTGTACTGAAACTCCTTCTTTCCCAAGATTTATTTTAATTACTGATTGGAGATGATTGCTGTAAGTACATGAAAACCAGATTTACTTTCCTCACTTTATAATTTGAAAAATCCATCTCTAATCCTGGCTCAGAAAAACTTAAAAGATCATTCTTTTGTTCTGAGAATTTAGACGCTGGAAAAAGTTGAAACTGACGCTCCTGCCTCTCTCTGTCTTTTTTCTTGCTCTCTTTCTCCTTTGATATCTTATTGAACAGGAAAAGGGGGAATAAAAAAAAATGCAGGACTTGAAGGGAAGTCTCAAAACCATGAGGTGTACAAATCCACTTTCCATATACTTTCCCTGTTTCCATTCCCCCTGGGTCCCTGTAGGTGAAGATAAAAGTATCTTGGATGGCCAACAAAGTGTCTGTGCTTGATTTTACTGAAAGGGAGAAAGTGAAACAAAACAGGCCCCAGTGTGATTGCCACTTAAATTAGCTATGGAAAAGTGTGATGACAGTCTTAGTTAATTAATAAATCATTATTACAATTTCATATATTAATATTCTGACTACAATGAAAGTTCTACATCTCTCTGAGAATTCAGTACAAGCCAAATGCTGCTTTGTTGTAAGTCATTTACCAGATGATTTCCTTCTGTTAACAATATTCTTTAGAAGAAAATTTAAGGCCTCAGAGGAAAAAAATATATGTATTTCTACAGCCCAGCCATAAAGAACAGAATTTGGGAAGATTTCCTGAATTTAGTTTCTTTGCTGCAGGTTCAGAAGGCTTTTTTCATTTCTCAGATGGATTGACTTCGGATCAGTTTAAGGACAGCAGTTACTGTAGTCATTAATTTTTATGTTAAGCATTATGCCTGTAACACTTGCTTTAAGGTAGGGAGATATGCATGGGACTCTTGGTTTTCTCTTAGTGAAACACCCTTATTATTTCACTTCTAGTGGCCTTCGTCTTACAGAATTCTGCCCTCTGTCCTCCCATGCACTTCTCTCTCACTCTCCAGTAAGATCCCAATTCATTTTTGCCTAACTTTAAGGAGTTGCTGGAGTTGGAAGGGGTTTTGGGTTGTCCTGTGCAACTCCACAATAGAAATTCAGTTACTGATGATATGTTTTGGTGATGTAAAAATAAATTAAAAAACAAAACAACAATGACAAACAGGAAAAAGGTGTGTTTTGGGTCACGTATTTTTAAATTAATTATTCCAATGAATTTTGAGCTTCTTAAAATTTAAATGAATAAATATATGAAAATTACCGACCAACCAACCAACAAATCCCCAAGTATCACTTAAATATTTTCTGAATAAAATAATCTTCACAATTCCCCCTCACCAATTTATTTTGTTAAAATTGTTTATCAGTGAGAACATGAATGTGAAGGTAATTTTGAGTCCTCTGAAACTTGTCATTTTATTCCTTTTTTCTTTTGCATTACGCTGCCTTTAAATAAGCTGCTGAAGACTGGAAGATACAAGTTTTTGTGTGAACAAAAAATACTTAGAACATTCTTAAAGTGCTGATTGTAAAATGTTTTTTAGTGCCAAATACTAAATTATGAAGAAAAGCTAATGCTTCTAGCTTGTTGGAAAAGTGAATTAGTCTGTGCCCTGTTGCACACTTTTCCTGCTAGATCCCTCCTGTTGACTGAGATAATTCAATTAATTTTACCTCAAGTATCTCCAAGAGCCACCAAACTAAAATCCATGAGGAGCAGGATCCTGGAATACCAATTGAAATGGGTACACTAAAACTGATGTGCAGTATCTTATGAGGAAAAAAATTGCTCAAAGTTTTCAAAGTCTTTTGGTAAAATTTCGAAGTACAGGGCACCATATGTATCTAATATTATTTGCTGAAATGCAAATATATCACTGCTGTGGCACTCAGCACTTCGATCTCAGCTCCCATAATAATATGCCAGCAGGCAGTGGAGGCAAGAAGTCCTTTCAAGAACACATTTCATCCCTAATCCTGACCCTCTGGCCTTTCCTCTTCATTGCTTCAGCTGTTTCAGTGAATTGTAGCCTTGCAGAGAATGTGTGGATCATTGTTAGTTCAGTTCTCTTGGTTTTATAATATCAGGCTAATAAATTTGCCACTACTTAAAGAGTTTTCCAAGCAAATGTTCCTCACAATGACATAAAGGTCTTGAGGATTAGTGGCAAAATAACAGGTATATTCTAAAATATAAAGCAGAAGAAGAAATTGATCCAGAAATATTTCTGATGAGGATGAAAAAAAAGATATTTCCAATTGAATCCTACTATGTACAAAACAAATTAAATGGAAAGATGCCTCAGATTAAAATAAGACCTGTATCATAAGGCCACTGGAAATGCTGTCCTAACAAAAATAGATGATTACCATTTTGTTCTGTCATTAGTAAAATGCTATCACATGCTTCATATCTATACCATACCTCTGCCTTTGTTCTCACATGGTCCATGGCTGTATAGATTCTCCTGTTCCTCTGGGATAAATCAGAAATGCATAAGATTTGCACTTGGTTGTTCAACTAGTAAAAAAAATCCTACTTGATTTTTCCTTTTTCTCCCCTCACACTTCCCCTCCCCCCCCAACTCAGTTCATGATTTCCTGCTGTTCTTCTCACACTTACCTCTCCTGCATGAAAACAAAGACCATTTTCAGCTATATGAACTTCTCATGTATGATGATTTCACATGAGGGTAACTTAAACTCTAGAGCCCTCTCTATTCTCAGGTGGTCTGACTGTAAGCCAATGATTTCTTTACTGAGAAAAGAACTTTAGATTATCTGTCTCTATAAAAGAATACTGCAGATTGACGCTATTAAGTTTCTTTAAGATGTGAAACGAAATACATGGGTTTACAGAGGGATTAAAAATTATACACCAGATGGAAAATTTTATGGGAACAGAAAAATTGTATGAGTGAAATAGCATTGCCATATAATAAATAACAGGAAATATGGTAATTAATGTGACAGAGAAAATTGTCACTTTCAGAATTGCCTGAAAGTCAACAGCATTTCACCCATTTGACTTCAGAAGTGAACTTAGACCTCAAATGTTTAAAAATACGTGAAGGGTAATTCAATAAACTAAAAACGTGTGAACCCAATAGGAGTTTACAGAGCAAAAAGCAATCTGTTCAAAAAGGATTTTGAGGAAGTTGGGAACGCGTGTAATCAGAAGTTAACTTATTCCTGGGAAGTGATTTAGAATATGACAAATAAATTAAATTCCATTATATGAGATGAGCAGCTAACAGGGCTCCTAATTCAGAAAACATCAGAATTCAAAAATGGTCTTTAGTACTGTTTAACACTAAGCAAGTAGAATCATTGAATCATAGAATTGTTTGAGTTGGAAGGGATGCTTAAAGATCATCTAGTCCAATTCCCCTGCAATGACAGGGACAACTACAGCTGATTAGGTTGCTCAGAGCCCTGCCCAGAATGATCTTGGATGTTTCCAGGGATGGGACATCTACCATCCAGCTGGGTAATCTGTTCCAGTGTCTCACCTCCCAGATTGTGAAAACCTTCTTCCTCATATTCCATCTAAATCACCCCTCTTTTAGTTTGAAACCATGTCCCCTTGACCTAACATGGCAGACCCTGCTGAAGAGCCTGTCCTGTTCCTTCTTATAGTCCTCATTTAGATCTTGAAAACCATTTGAATAAGCGCTGCACTAAGGAAACAATGGTAGTTTCCATTCAACGAATAGTAGAGCCGCAAAAGGGGAAGGAATGCAAAGTGCTGGGGCAGAGGAAGCACAGCCACCTCCTCCCTGCTGCAGTGGATGTGGAGCAAAGAGGCCACCTCATACTGAATGACCTTGTAAAGCTGGTAATTTTTACCCACCCTTAGACCATAAGAATGGATTTATGCTACTAATGTCTATTTTAAGTGCAGAGGAATGCTGCGGTCATGCTGTACCATTCTGTAGACACCACTGACAAGTGATAGCATAACATTTAATGGCAATTACTGCATGTTACATTACTACAGTTCTGTGATTCTGTGCTATAGAAATGATGTTTACCACTGGAAAGCAGTTGCTGTAGGAATGTTGCTCCTGCTCTCACAGCTGCTCTAAAGTCTGTTGCAAACTGTTTTTCCCAATTTTATACCAACGTATCTACTTTCAGCTTCTATATTTTGACAAATACCACCCTATATTTTTGGCACACTTCTAAGTTATCTGAAGCAGAGCAGTATGATTTCAAGCAGAAGAAGGCAGAATTGTCTCAAAATAACAAACAGATTCTTTTTAATGCAGTGCAAACAGTTCATACATTATTTTTGCATGAATCAGATACTCGCTTTCTAAAGAGAGATGTGGTGTGGGGAGAAGGGAAAAGTCTTTTACTTAAATCCTCTCACAGTTCAATGCTGCATATCACCTTCTAGTGACCAGACAGCGTACACAAGGCTTCTTGGTTATTGTGCTGCTGGAGATTAGCTGTTTTAAGTCATGAGGGTGTGTTACCTCACCCCAGTTACAGAGCTCCAGTGGAAATGGTAAAAACAGGCAGTGTGAAGGAAGAAAGGGAACTTTTCTAGCATTCACTGGACGTTCACATGAGCAGCATGGGCAGGATGATATCACTCAGTTGCCCAGAACAGAAAGCTGGCAATAGAAAATGAACAATTATGAAATGAAAGGAGTCCTGCAACTGCTAGAAGACAGAGACTGCCTTGCTTTTGTGCTCTGACCTTTCTTTGTGTTGTACTTTCAACTGTAGTGCCTTACAGACAAGATGGCACCAACTGAAACTAAAAAATGACTAACAGCCAAGATAATTAAAAGAATAATGAGATTACAGCAGCAGCAGAGATGCAAAGAAAACTGATGTGTTATCTCTTCGTGGAGCTGACCACAAAGGAATAAAATGCCTCATCTTTGGAATGAATGGGTCTAAAATTTGTGATCACAGCTCTGCTTACCAGGACATGCTGATGGATTGGATTATGCAGCAGTCACATGGAGAAGCCTTCACCCATTTTGTAAAATTAGTTCTTTTCTGCAACACAATGTATCACTTTTGTACTGAGGGGAAACTAGGTGATAGAATAATGATATTGCATGAAAGTCTTTGCATCCCAGGACTGTAGGACAGTACTGTACTCCAATTTGTGTAACATATAGGACAGAGCACTGTGTTATTGGATAAGAATGTGGATTATAAGTGTGAAGTATCTTATTAGAAGACAACGAGGATCACCACTTGCAATATTAGTACCTGTGAAACAAGCCTCAGTTTCCCTCATTTTCTCCTGGAGCTGTTCTACACTTGCTTGTGCAGATGCTGAAGCAGATAGAAATCAAACAATAATTCCTTGCCTTGAGCTCTGCTTCATGAATATTGTTCAGCTGAGTGTGTTTGGGAGGCAAGGCAAGGGAAGTTGTCTTAAAAAGTTTTCTTAGAAGTTCAGAAATATGTAATCAAATGCAAGGAAACCAAACATACAATTTCCATGCTGATCTCATGTTTTTTTGGACAAACTCTTCATTTTCAAATTTTAAAGTTGACAGCATATATTCTTTTGCTGTGTACCCAGGTATTTTCCTCAGTGCTTTTTTCCCCTGGGTGTTTGATACAAAAACAAATCCAATACACTGATTACAGTAACCAGCTTTCAAATATGGAGTGGAAAAGAAAGAGGAGCCAGTGAAATTCCTCTCTTCAGCCTTTGTTACCAGCTTGACAAGCACTCTTCACAACCCTTACATTTGAACAACTATTCCTCAGCTGAAACTTCAGAGCAGTTGAATCAGAGGTGGAAAAATGACAGTAGCCCATCAGGCATGTGCTGGACAGTGTGGCTACTGTTGGAACAAGACTACCTTGATTCCCAGCCAATGGCTAGAAGCAGCAATAAAAACAGACAAAGAAATTGGTCTATTTGTAGTGTCTGTCAGCAGTTTATGAAAATCATACTTTCCCTGAATCATTTTACCCATAATATTAGAGCTTTGACTCAGCAGTTCTGTAAGTCCAGTAGCCACACAAAATAATACTATTTAATAAGATACAGCCTGAATCACCTAATCCATAGACAGCCATGTCTGAGGAGACGACAGGTTTAAGTGATGAGTCTTGTTGCATGTGTACACCATTCCTTGGGAATACATTGCTTTGATTTAAAAGGTACGTTGTTGTTGGCTTGACCCTTCCAACATGTGCTGATGTTCTGTGTCTTTTGCTGCAATGGATTCCTTAGCAGTTTTTGCTAATGCTTTGGAGGTAAACTGCTTTCCTATGTTTTGTATTACAAACACTTGTTTGGGTCTGGTTCTGTGAGGAACTGTGTAATTTAAACTGCCAATTAATATCACGATAATGGAAGGCATGCTGAATCTCATAGATGTGCAGCACTATTGCAAGACTGACTTCAGTAAAGAGTGTGGATACTCTGATTGCATAGCTCATACTGCTGCCTCCTGAACTGCAGTATGCCAGGCTGGTAGAGCTCAAAGGAGCAGTAATTTATTCTGTTGGGTACTTAAGTCAAAAGATATAGATTAGTATTTATTTGGCTATGAGTAACCTGGTTGTTGTCACTTTCTTAGAAAGGAAAAGGAAGATGTTCGAGCCTGAGCATTTGAGATGTTCATAGATTGTGCTTTAAAAACTCAGGAATTTACTGTATTCATAAGACACTGTCTTTCTCATTCACTACTAACTTAATATACCTTTATTGGTAGAATAGCATATTTAACTATTCGTTAAAATATTATCTTTTGGTAGCATTTAAGCAAAGCTTTGAACTCCCTATCAGCATCATGTCTGTGTGCACATCCCAGTGTTTGCAGTGGCAACAAGCTGACAAGAGTGCTTGCTTTTATACATGGTTAAACACACTTCTGTCTTCACACAAAGCAGTGCACATGTCAGGCTGTGCATTCACAATTACTGAAGTGTATATCTGAAAACCAAGGCCTTTGCGCACACTGAAAGCCTTTATAATATTTCTTGCTTACCTCAATAAACATACTGCTACTGGTAATTATTTACTACCCACTGCATATTTAAAAGAGGCAGCTGAGCTCAGACTCAAGGGAAGTAGGGACCATTCTATGGTACTCCGTGTATTGGATGTTTTTTCCCATGGCTACTATGTAATTAAGTAAGCATTCCAGAAGGAGAACACTGCATATGTCATGTTAAACCATTTGTAAATAGTTCTGTGCTGGCTTACCCCTTCTCTGGGGTAGCATGTGGAGAAATCATGCGCCAAACAAGACTTTTAGGTTCATGGGACTTAGATACTGTTATAGAAAAGTTCTTGACCTGCTATTTTGTGATTCTGTTTGAACCTTGTATTGTATCCATGAGGAAAAGCCAGTTTTTCTAGCACTATCACCCCTTATATGTTACAACTCACATCACCATGTAGCAAGAAGACTTAATTTGACTTACAGTTCCAGCAAAGAAAGCTAAGAGCTGCCTGGGTAAGCAGTAGGTTGGGCTGAAAGTAAACTAAAGCCATGATTTGAATGTCTTTTTGAGGAATCACTCTTCCTGTCTGGGAGACAAAAGATCAAATGGAAAGAAAACCAAACAAACAGAACAATGGCTGGTAGCTACAGTGACTTGGTTATTACCTTTGCAAAGATAAGATGGATAAATAGATACTGGTTCACTTACAGGAGTCAGAATGATATTTTATGCTTAATAAGTAAATGGTTGCCACGACCTGAAACAAGCAGTAGCAATGATGTTAGACATGGGTGGTAATTTATGCTATGAATTAAGTATTCACTTATGTTAATTTTTACTAACTAAAGTTAATAAATACTTTAAGGAGAGAAGATAGACTTTAATATAGGTGAATAGATGCAGATAAATGATGTTTGCTAACTGATGTCACAATGATTCCTGTTTCGTATTAATCTATCTTAACTTCATCTTCCAAGACACTTAGAATGTGATTGGATGCTTTTTATCTGAAACTGTATTATGCTATTCTGAAGCATCTAACTCTGTAGTCTCTGTTTCTGTCTAGGATTAACAGTTCTATTGAACAGAATTACTGAATTATCACAAGAAAAGCTTTCCTGAAATGCTTTTTACATTACTTAAAAGCTTTCCACTTCAGTTTTGCAGGTCCAGTGAGTGCAGATATGGCATTTGGTTAAAGTCAATATAAAGGGTTGTTGTAGTTTTTATACATGTTGAGAATTTTTGAGGACTTTTGCTTCAAGAAAATGTTCCTAATATATAAACGACTGGAAAAAATGTTTCCTTTAATTTTGAGTACTGTAGCCAAACAAAAAAAGAAAAAGAAAAAAAGAAAAATCAGTGAGATTGGGGTTTTAGGTGAATCATTTTACACTCTTTTCCTGCCAATTCCAGAAGTTTTGGTTCTGGTGGTATTGCTCTCTCTATATATTAAATATACACACACTCTGTGCTGCCATCACATATCATGTGGTTTATTCAAATCCAAAACTGACAAGCAGTAGTACACACCTTTGAAATACATTCCATTTGATGGGCGCCAGTGAGCTGGACACTGTTGTGTCTGTGTCTGCTGTGGCTTTAGCTCCCACAGATAGAAGTAAACAATACCCGAGGCAAACTCTGCAGAGACTAAGCTTCCACCCAGTCTTCTTTAATCTGCAGCCAGTTGGACAGCTTGGGAGAACTTCAAGAATCCATACTGTATGTGAAAGGGAATCCCGTACCCTTTTTTTAAATACTTTTTTTCCAGTCATCAGAGGCTAGTCTTTGGGACACTGTCTCCCTTTACTTTTTTGTATTTGTGTGTCTCTAGGTTTCATCAGCCATTGCCACTTATAGCATACATTTCCACACTGGAAGAATATGTGGTTAGAATTCAATATTCAGTACAAATGTGTTTCAACTAATTCATGGATAGTTTGTAAGGGGAAGTTTAAGCTCCCTCTAATTATTACAGGAATGCAAGTTGAAGTGTCTTCCCTTATTTGCTTTCAGCTCAGTTGCATTCCAGCAGTAGACAGCACAATCTGCCATATGCACAAAGCTTACCAGAAGCCAGACATCTCCCAGGACAATGGCATGTTTATTCTGTACAGGACCACAGTGTATGTGCAAGGTCTGTGATGTCCTTTCTCTGAACAATAGCCAGAACTAAGTGTCTATACTCTTTGCAGTCAAAGCCTTTTAGATATATTAGTGAAGTTTCACAAAAAAAAAATAAAAAAAAAAAAAAATGAGAGAGAGAGAGAGAAGAAAAAGAAATAAGATCTCATCTAATTAATATTAGATATCTGCAAATATGGATTGCATGCATGTGAGTAGACTGGCTTTTCTGTCCATAATGTAACTTAATATTTACTATGCTCATAGAGCTGTGTGAGTGTAATCTTTGATCCATGGGTGGCATTCTGTATCCAAACTTGCAGTACAAATACTATTTATGTTTTCAGTCAAGTCATTTATGACTATCTGACTTTAAAGGAAAGCCAACAAGACTCTTGTTTAAAAAAATAACATTCACAACTTTATTCCCCCTAGAAATTGCATTTCATGTTGCCAGGCATTCTTTCAAATGGATTATTTTGTGAGTTCTAAGCACCTAATTTCTAATTTCTAACATATTCATAGTAACAAAACAACATACACTTTATCTGGACTCTGACAGGCAACTGAACAACCGGAATTCTTGCTAAAGATGTAGAGGAAAACTTTGCACGTAGCTTTTAATAAATTATTGACTTGTCCTATTAACCCTTTCTTAGTTCTTTGTTTAAAGGTGGTAAATTAACTATTCATATACTTTTCCTTAAATGGTAAGTATTTTTTTTTCTCATGAAGATTGATTTCCACAAATTATTTTGCACATTACCAGACTATTTTAGGTATTAAGGAGTCTATTTAAAATCATGAAAAGACTGACATCTCTCTGCATCGTGTAAAAACAAATAGCATTTTGCAGGGAACAAGGTGGCTGACAGCCAGAGCAGGTGGTTAGCTGAGGAGGGAAGGGCTGGGCCAGAGCACGGCTGGAAGGGCAGAGGAAGGTACTGCAGGAAGTTGTGTCTGTCGATGACTCACTCATAAGTGGTATTCACCTCCTGGAATCATTGGTGAATGACTGCCAGAGCTGTGCAAGAGCATGCTGCATGGTTGGAGACTTTATGTGCGAGACAAAGGAAACCAGATCCTGGCCATTAACTGTGACTATATGAACCGTCTGTTTTTGTCAGAAAAGATAAGAGCAGTGGCCCTGATATCCTGGCTTTGTTTCATTTTGTGCATTCAGACTTTGTCTATGTGAAATCATCCTGAAGCATAATGTTTTTTCCTGTCCCAGTGTGTCCTTTTTGTTTTCTGATCTTCTAAACATCAACAGTTCCAAGATAGAAGAGTCTAAGAAGTTAGTGAACTCCTATATTTCTGCTTGACTACATTCCCTAGACCTCCTGGAAGGTCTGAGCATAGCACCGCAGCCCCACAGCTGCGGTTGTTTTTGCAGATCATATAATGGAGATATATTATTACTGGAGAAAATGCATAGCTAATGGTGTTGACTACACTGAAAACTACGGTTTTGTAGCTCTATCAATTAGAGTTATTGTGATCTCTGTATCTCCTGTAGTTTCTATGGAGACAAATAGGAGGCTTTACTTTTGGAGCAACCTACGTAGATGTAAAAATAAGCACGTGTAGTGGAAATACTAAGTCATGGCCTGAACCAGTGATTGAGCACCTGGTGGGAAGGCAGGGCCAACCCAGGGGAGCTCAGGTGCATGCAATGTACCTGAGTAACCAGAAGGGGTAGAGCCAGGATTCAGCCCTTCCTAGACCTCATTTATGGGTTGGCAGTGGAGGTAAAGGTATTTTGCTAGAGATCCTCATCTACCAGCGGCCTTTAAAGGGTAAGTAGTTTTTTTTCTTTTGTTTCTATGTCCATGCTTGCTGTGTTTGTGCTGTTCCTAGTTCGCTGTAGCCTAGGACTTTGCTACCCCCCTGTCATTGTTGTGCTTTCCATCTCATTATATCATTTCATCATAGCATTATAGTATTAGGACACTGATAAGTTATCTTGGTCAGAATTTAAATCTCAGTTATTGAGTAGAGGGGAACAATCACTTCCCTCACCCTGCTGGCCATGCTTCTTTTAGTGCTGCCCAGGATGCAGTTGGCTTTCTGGTCTGTAAGCACATGTTACTGTCTTACATTTGGTTTTTCATTTGGGCTTTTTCTTAGGAGGAAAGTCTACTTGTGTTTTACTTTAATAGAAAACATACAAAATTGCACAATTCTATACTTTTTTTATGGCTACTACAATATAACGTTACAAATATAATGTGATGGAAGCAATGTGTCTGAGAACAAGGCTTGCATGAGGGTACACTCAGCATTACAACTGCAGGTACCTAGATCATATGAGTAAAAAGCTTGTGGCATTGACTGCAAAGCTATGAGCTGGCTGAATACCACAGTATTTTTAGAGTTTCAAAATGTGCAGACGGTCAGATAGCTCTCATCTGCCGCCTCAAAAAGGGTCTCAGATGGAATCTCGTGTCTGAAGAATATCTTCCAGCTGGAGTGAAGGTATCCATGATGTGATGCCTTCTACCTGAAAAGAAAGCACTCTGGAGGGGAAATGAGAAAAAAGGCCTTCTGTCAAAACCATGAGTAGTTCAGTGTTACAATGGAAAATAATATCAAAACGGTTAAAAGCACACTAAATTTTTTCCATCACACAGATTTCAGTAATCATGAATCATGCCATTTTGCAAGCATACATCTGGCATTATTTCTTTCAGTACTGAGTGCCCACATTGTCTGAGCATATGACACTTTGCTTGTCAAAGGTCCTCAACTTTTTTCAAACAAGTCAATTGAGTGACAGCACAATTGGCTGAAGAATAAGGGCAATTAATGATAGCATGTTTAATGTTGTCTTATGATTGCCTTCACCTAAAATAGGATCTTAAGAAATCATGACAATGCTAACAATCATAATTACCAGTTTAGCTGGACACAGTACAACTGTTGGAACAGCAAGGGAGATCACTTCCAGGTGCAGTGAGGCATTGCATTTCTTACTGCTCGGCATGAAATGGAGATTACATGTGTTTCAGAAATGCTGCGTATGAAACTATAGAGAATTTTCTGAAATAATGCTGAAACCAAATGTTTTTGCAGTCTGTTTTTAACAAGTATGGGAAGGCAGTGGTGGTAATTTCTCCTAGCATATTGTGTTACTTATTCTCTACACAATGACTCAATAAAAAAAATGGAGCAGCTCTGGCCTTAGTGGAAGCAGTATGCAATACTCTCACCACACAGTGTCTCTGGGAGTGTTCTGGAAAAGTCTTAATTACAGGCAGGAATAAGGGTAACTAAAGGAGTTACAGACTGTTTAGAGGATGATAATGAGTTCCTATATGCTAACAGCTCGTGCAAGACTTCTGGGGATGACGGACTACAGGGAAAACAAAAAATTCATGGCTGCCTGCTGTAGTGAATAAAAAAGGCCTAGAGGTGAAGGAGCAGGATGGAAATGATGAAATTTGTTCATTATATATATTGTTTATATTACTATGGATATAACACGAGTATCTTTATGCTAATTTTTGTCGTAAGTGAATACCACTGTGACAGCTTTCCATCAGAGGCTCTGCTTTGCCTCTTGCAGCAGCACTTGCAAAGTCAGATTGATTGGTGTATGTGTACTTAACACATTAATACAAAGCAAGAACAACTCGTGTCATGTTCCAGTACCTCAGGAGATTAAAGGTTACTACTGCCAGATAATCAGATAAGTCAGAATGCCTTAGGTAACAAATGGTAATTGTGTTAAGTAGTAAATCATACATAGACAAATCAGGTAAAATTAGATACCCATTACAAGTGCATTTGGCACAAATTAGCCTGTTTCATTTTTAAGACATAGCACTAAATTTTATTTGCAGTCATATAGTGTTATTCTCTTCTTCAGTATTATCCTGCTGTTAGAAGTTGACTTCTGCAAAGAACTTCTGCATGGTAGGTTGCAGGACTTGTCCTCTCTGTTGCCACAAGAATGTTTTAAAATCTCAGTTTCACTTTCTTAAAAAAAAAAAAAAAAAAGCATCCATCGCAAATTACCACAACATAATCCACATCGCAGACTCCAATCAGTGCTGGAAATTCCTCACCTGGAAAACTTGCAGTGGTACACCAGTTTCCACTGAAATCCTTCTGGGCTGAGAAGCATGGATCTCCCTAAAGGCAGCTGATTTTGGATCAAAGAGTAGTTCTACCATACGAAGTTCATTTTAATGAAATCTCTCAGAGATTTTCAAATGAGGAAATGTACCTGATACGTTTATTTTTGTAATTTGTTTTATCCAGTACTGTTGTTTCTTCCTGTCCTTGCTTCTTTTTCTGTGCATGGTAGCTTTCTTTCTTCACCATACCTCCTGTCAGATGTCTTACTTTTGGCATTTACTTTCATTTATGGCTGGTATGTCTACGGAAATGTTGCCGTGGAGATACAAAAAACCTGTGTGGACACACGCCTAGTCCACCTGCTTTGGCTGACCTTGGAGGTTCTTTCCAACTCCGGTACTCCATGATTCTGTGAAACAGAAGCCAATACAAATTTTCTTACCATATGCAAATGGGATTAACATTTCCCACACTCAGATGATTATTGTAATTAACTTATAGAGGAAAACAGGAAACAGCATTTAGCACTTGTTTGAAGACTTGCAATCTCCCTCAAGCATTTAATGACACAGATGATGATGACATATTTCATATCATGTATGTTTGAAGAGTATTATAGTTATTTTTGGCATTCAGCTCGGCACCTTCATTTTCACCCTTGCTTCTTTTCCATGAGTGTAGAACGGGAGCTGTCTTAACAACATGCTGAACTCCTCAGAATCGCGTAAGGAATTTTTCTTGCTCTTAGATGTAGCTTCCTCATCTTTTCAGCTGGTCATAAAAATAAGCGACCCAAATCGGAATCAGCAGAGTTCTTAGAAAACAGTTTTTCTCAGACAAGCAGATTCCAAACCTGAGATCAGCTCTGAAAGGCCACCCTAACAGCACTATTGTGGAGCAAAATACCTTTGTGGGACATTCAGTGCATTGAAGCTCACTGAAACAGTGCACCTCTGGCACTGTCTAATTTGCAGCTGGGAGGGAATTTCATGCTTATCTATTGTATAGCGAGGTTTCCATTCAGAATTTTGCAGCCTATTTGGAGCAGGTAGGGGATAGTGTGTGCCCACTTGAATGCTCTTCAGACTCTCTTTTCCAAAGCTTCCTCTCAAATGGTTTTAAACTGGAAGAGGGTTGATTTAGACTAGATATTAGAAATTATTTACTGTGAGAGTGCTGAGACATTGGAACAGGTTGTGCAGTGACGTTGTGAATACCTCCTCCTGAAAGCATTCAAGTCCAGGCTGGATGGGGCTGTGAGCAACCTGGTCTAGAGGGAGGTGTCCCCCTCTGTAGCAGGGGGTTGGAACTAGATTATTCTAAAGTTCCCTATCAACCCAAACCATTCTATGAAATCTAAAACTAATTTTAATACTCTGCATGAGCAGCTGTAGTACCCAATAGCAATGTGGCTTAGCAGGTTTTAGCACTGTTAAGGTTTTCTAAGGAACATATTGTTTTTTCATGATCAGAATGAGGTTTATTGTGCGAGGTCCCCTACCTGCTCACTGCTATTTCTCACCTCTGCACAGTTGGCATGGATACTTGAACGTTAATATTTGGTTCAGCTTTTGGAAGGGGGAAGCTTGGGGTTGTGGATCATTCCACCTGGCATTTAGATTGAATGTAATGCATCCCTTGGAATGTTTTGCTTAAGTGCATGCAAGTATCTGGAGACTTGAAGCCTAAGGCCCTATTGTCTAAGTATATATAGTGTGAAGTTAAATACTTCTTTGTTTAGCTATTAGTTTCTTCTCAGCTGCTGCAGTAACATCTGTTTCAGGCTGCAAGCTGCTTTAGCACACAGAAATAGCCTTCCACCTCACCATCTTCCCAAAGCTCTTATCCTTACTGTAAGGAGGAAAAATACCAAAACAAAACATCTAATAATTCTTTACATTACAAGAGTGGAAAAAAAAATTGAATGGGGTAGGTGTTTTCAAAACACAGGAAAAGATAGTGCTATAGAGAATATATTGTCCAAGAAAAGATACAGACCGGTGAGAGGAAAGGGTGTAACGTGGAAACTGAGTGGCAAGGGTAAGCATACACCTTACTAGTTAGAATACTGTTTTTAGTTAAAGAGATGTCACTAAGCTACATTCCTGTTATGGAACAAGCTTTATGGATCAGGATGACTGTGTGCATGGGGGAAGAGTTGAGAAAGTTGGTCTTACAGTAATTTTCTCAGCATTATCACACCCAAAAGAACAGAAATCAGAAGGCCAAAAAAAAAACCAAAAAAAAGCACCAGTCAATTTCACTGAAATAATTTAGATTTGTACTGAAGAAGGGGAAACAGTGGGAGAAAAAGATAAGTTAGGGAAAAAAACTTTTCAAGGCAGCATTTTGAATGACTCTGACAAGCAATTAGATGTCAGAAACTTGAATGCCACATTGGAAGACAGTTGTTGCCACAAAATTTTACAAGTAATCCTATAAGAAACCTGCTACTCTGCAGGTGATGGGGCTTGCTCAGCAAAATGTAGTAGGTCTTGCCAGATGTGGAATTGACAGATCTGTGGCTTGTGGAGCTGCCTACGAAATTTTAATATGAGTGATAGAGGATCCAGATTGCTACTTCAACACAAATTGAAAATCAGTGTGAACACTCCTGACTTTTGACCCACATCCCTTTCTGCATTTGCTATGACAACTCCTGAGTTACTGGTCACCTTATTTGATTTTTATTTTATTTTTTTTTTTAATTTCAACGTTAGGACAAGTTTTTAGAGATTGTACAGAAGATTATTTTGCTAAGTCTGGAACACTGTCCCTGAGAAAAAGAAACTTCTAACATGCATTCACAATGCATAATGAAATTTTTGTGATTTATTGTTAGTGTTATGGAAAAAAGTGCTAAGATTTACTCATAGCAATCTTAATTAGGATACTATCTAGCATATCCTTTTCTAAGGTATATATCAGTATGGAAAGTTTCAAAAATGTTCAGTGAATATACATACCATCAAATATTCTCTATAAACATACATAATGGATTCCATAAATTTCACCTCAAAGTAAAATATACCTTGAGTATAAGACTCTCCTCTTTTTTTCATTAGTCAATACAACATTCCCCAGAAAGTTAATGGATACTGATATCTGTGAAATCAGCACTGAACTTTGATCATGCCACTATTTATTGCTGTCAATTCAAAGTTTATGAAACTTTTTAAAAAACATTTAAGCAAAATGTAATAAAACGTGGGAATGTCTGACAGTAGAAATGTGAGATTTGCTCATATACAAATCAAAAAGTATCATAAAACAGCCACTGAAACATTTTTCCAATTGTCTGTAAAAGGAGAACTCAAAAGACCTACAGCAGGAATATAGATGCATGCTCTAGGGACATTTCTGGCTTTCGGATCCTTGCTTTTCTGCTGCCAAACACCAAAGCCAAACATATTGCTAAGGCTTTAACACACATTTTCATCCATAAAATATCTTATAAAATAGATCCCCCAAACATTGAACGTCCGCCAGAATGTCAGTTACATTTTTTTATGTCCTCTTTGAACAATGAAGTATTTATGTTAATAAAGGCTTGCTATCATAAATGAATATTATGGAAACCACCATTCACAGTTTTTAATTAGCAATAAGCACCACAATAAAAGATGAGATTCTACTCTCTTCCACCTTCAAGTTCTCTAGTGAGATAAAAATGTTCTGCACATATATATCGCAGAGATACATTGCAGCAGGAATGCATGATATTTGTGTTTTTCCCAACTTTACTTACAAGTAATCAATGTTATCCTGTTATGTGATTACAGTTCAATCTGGTTTCATAACACTGATTACAGTGTTGTATGAAGCAGTTTAGAAAATATATGTTCAATTTTCCCTTCCAGATTTTGCAAGTATGCATTATTGGATTAATTTAAACTGTTCTTTCATGCTCAAAAGCATCATTGGTGTATATAGATGGTTTACAGGATAAATGTTAGCACTGTAATACTTCCTTGCATGCAAAAGCTGCAAGTGAGAGCTCTAACATTAACAAGTACTCAATTCCAGTGTCAGTAGATTAAACAGTAGAAGTTTAACACATGGAGAAGCTTTTATTCTGTAGCCCAGAGACCTAAATGATATTGCATTACCACTCCTGGCCTGGCAACGGAGGTTGAGGCAGGGCCTGGCACCGAAGCTCGTTTTGAAAGCAAGCAGTGTTCCAGATTACTATTTCCTCATTTCAGCTTAAATCTGATCTACTTGCAACTGATGTTGAGTGTGGCAGATAATGTCCTGGACATCTAATTTATATTTGGTTATTTAAGGTGAAATTTTTGAACCAGCTGTGTGCTGGAATAGCATTTATTCCACCGAAGCCACTGCCAAAGCTAGAATAGTTTGCATAAATCCCACCCTAGCTAGCCATTGAAATGTCTGGTAAAGAAACTGGGAGCCAACTCTTAACATTTGTGCTGCTACTCAGAAAATGCAATGGCTTTTAAATTTTCCTCTACAAACTTGGCCTCCTCACCTGGCTCCCTGCTGAAACCAGCACACATAGCAGGCTCAAAGCCTTCAGTGGAAGTCCCTGGGGACAGTTGCTCCTTCCTTCCTCCTCCTCTAGATGCTGAGCATCTGGAAGAAGGTCAGGCATCCCATAAACAAGGGTTGCCTCTGCTGTGAAAATGCAGAGTCTGAATTTTCAGAGCATGAATTGACAGGCGAACAGAGGGGAGGCTGCAGAGGGAAGATGAAGAGAAAGAGCAAAGAGGAAGATTGGGCAGCAATTTTCCTAAGCGTGCCTCTAAGGCGGTATATTCTTCTTGGTGGAGACAGTTATTTCCTTTTCATATGGCCTTCCTTTCATCCATTTTTTTCCCTGTGCATTATCAGAAGCAGTAATTTTTGGATCTCTAATGCTCATGAAGAGGATAAAGATTTCAGTAGAGCTATTCCAAAATCCTACAGTCTTCTTGGAAAAGGACAGAAAAGTGTGCTATAGAGAAAGGAAGAGCCAGATGTCACTTGTTAAGTACATGTGCTGAGCAGAATGACATGAAGATTTGGATGCATGGAGAAGCATCAGGGTATTCATTCCTCCAGCAGGACACACTCCAACATATAAACTATTGCTGAATGTCCTCACGCTCCTGCAGCCTGTAGATTCCACATGGGTGAGAACATCAGAGAGCTTTGCAGACATTCTTGTGAGCTAACTGATTTGGGCTAGGAAGCTATCCAGTTTTGACTTCAGGAATTCTTAGTAATACCCACAACAGTCTTGACTAAGTGTTGCCCATAGTGAGCTGGCCTCACCAGGAAAAATGAGTGCCCTATAATGAGTCAAACATGACCAGCACATAGCACCAATATCTTTGCCAAGCTGAAAAATCTGACACAGCCAGGTCTAGTGGGACCAGATTCCTCTTGTCACCTTCCAGTAGTGACAGTTAGCTGAAATCAGGACTTGGTGTTGGATCTATCTTATTGGAAACAAAGGTTAAGGGGGCTATTTCTCATAGGATCAGAGTACATTCAATAGCAGGACCTACCCCATGGCCCCACAGTAGAAAGCTGTGCCACCACCTGGATGTCACAAGTGAAGGGTCTCTGTGGTCTGGTGCTAGCCCCAACCCTGGCCTACCTCTCCTTTCTGTCTCAGGAGGGCTGGGAAAGCAGCTGTGGTGTATCTACCAAGCCTGTGGAAGTGCGGAGTTTCCTGACTGAGGAAATCTTACAAAACATATCCAGGCAGGTCATGTTCACCTTGTGTGGGACAAACAATGTGTGGTAGGCATTGTCTGGATCTGTTTGAGAGCATGTGAGCAGCAGCACACTAAAAGGAAGGCTGTTATAATAAAACACGCTAGTCAGCTCCTTCATGTGTAGACCTATGGTGATTTACACTGGGCTGAGATTCTGGTCTGTTGAGTCAATGTATTTAACTGATACAGCTGAGGGAATGTCAGTGTTCTATGTGGACTCAAGTGTATGTGAATGCAAGACTCAGGGCTGCTCATGTGCTAAGTCCTGCTTTCTGCAACACAGTATGCATAAGATACCCAAACATGATAATGATGGGAACAGACGCAGAAATATATAGTTGAGTTAAGAAGGCTGTCTCCTACAGCAATGCACCAGGAGACAGGAAAAAAAAAATAAAAAAATTGAACAAAACAGGAGAGATCTTTCTCATTTAAAAGAAATAATAGCTTGTTTTAAATTTATCGTTACTATTCTCATTCTCTATGTAGTCCTCAGGAGCAATAACTCCCACTGCCTGCTGAAGCAACAAAGCTAGTTGCAGCCAAAGTGAAACTTCAAGATTTCCACTTCGAAGTGGGTCTTGTAGTTAACAGACTGGGCATGCCTTGATACATAATCCACTGCAACATACCTTGGTTAAATTGTAGAAGCTAGAGATGGAAAAGACCTATTAGGTCATCTTTTCCATCTCCCTGCCAATGCAGGATTGTTCTCTGCCAATGCAGGATTATTCTCGAATGTTTTCTAGTCTAGTTTTAAATGACTCAGGCTGTGGGGCTTCCACTGCTTCCCTTGGGAGGTTATTCCACAGGCTAATAGACTTTGCTGTTAGGAAAACTTTCCTGATATGCAGCCTGAATTTTACTTTGTTCCATTGCATCCTAGTTCTCTGTGTTATAAGTGTATTACACTGCCCTAGGTAATTTGTCTCCCTGCTTGGTGTTTATGACCTTCAAATACCTTGAGATGGCTTCAAAATCCACCTCCGGATGGATTTGAAGTAGCATTATATGCTACTGCTGTCATACATAATATACATGTAACATCAATTATATGATCATACTTAAAATGTGTTTGTATTTTTGCCATCGTGCTGTGAGATCCTCCAACAAGGAATACATACTGCACCGTTTAGTAAACCCAAACTTGCCTCCCACTGTTTGAAAGCAATTGTTCACAAAATGATTGAAAAGCACCTACAGCTTGAAAAATGCCTGAAGCTACTTAATCACACCATGCTGACTTCCACCTGTGAAATCACAATACATGATGGGTTAAGCTAACACGAATGCTTTCAATATTGTCTTTTCCATAAGTTTTCCAGGTGGACGTTTCAGAGTAAGCAGCTGACAGGGAGGTAAGGGAGCTTGCTGGGGATGGGAAAAGAGGAGACAAAGAGAAATCATTGTGTGTGTGTGGTCTCTATTGTAGAACAGGAGGAGGACAGTTTGGACTAACAACACATCACACACGTTAGAAGTTGTCAGCACACAGTTTGTAACATCAGATCACTGGGACTGGGACACCAGGACTGACAGGTTCCCCATGTGGCAGAGCCCTGGAGACAGGGCTCTCCCACCTCCAGCTGGGGTGCAGGACAGGACTGGGGATGGCCAAGCAGACCTTGCATAGTAGAGCCTATTGGGAATCACAGAGTCACGGATTTGTAGGAGTTGGAAGGGATCTCTGGAGATCATCTGATACAACTCCCTGCTACAGCAGTTCTCCACAGCAGGTTTCACGGGCAGGTGTCTAGGCTGGTTTGGAGTATCTCCAGAGGAGACTACACAGCCTCTTTGGGGCAGTCTGTTCCATTGCTCAGTCACCTTCACAGTAAAAATGTTTTTTGTCATGTTCCTATGGAACTTTCCATGTTTCAGTCTGTGTCCATTGCCTCTTCTTCTGTTGCTGGGCACCACTGAAAGGAGCCAGTTTTATTCACTTGATTTCTGCACTCCAGATATTTATAAACAATGATGAGATTTCCCTCTCAGCCTTCTCCATTCCAGGTTGAATAGCACCAGGTCTCTCAGCTTTTCCTCAAAAAGGAAATGTACCAGTTTCCTAGTTAACTCTGTGGCCCTCCACTGGACTTCCTCTAGGAGACCCTTGTATTTTTTGAACTGAGGAGCCAAGAACTGGACACAGAACTCCAGATGTGGCCACGCCAGGGCAGAGTAGAGGGATCACCTTCTTCGTCCTGTTGGCCATGCTCTTTTTCCACGTCAGACCAGTTAAATCACAACTGAATTATCTGGCAAATGACTTGACTAAAACCACCCTGGTATGGTGGTACTGCAGTCCATGGAGTCAAGTAGAGGGCAAGAGCACAGGTCAAATGCTGTCTCTGTGTTCTGTCTTCATTTTATTTAATCATTTATTATTCACCCTGCAATTTCTATCCTCTTTGGTGGGCTCAGAGTTGACGAAGTGTATTTCCTGTTATTTTTAATGGCAACAGTAGGAATTACCTCAAGTAGAGCATTTCTGGATTAGGCTCTCACATTTCTTTTGAAGGATGGCATAATCTAAACAGGCAATAGCTTTGGTAAACATAACCACTTTGATACGGAATTATTGAGGTACAGAGCAATTACCTTCACTTTGCAAACACTTTCAGGCATATACTTAACAGCATATTACTAAGAATGAATTCACTGACTAAGCGTTGATGATTCATGAGATTACAAAAGAATATCATCTGTTTTGTGGGAATCCAGTTAAAAATGGGAAGTACTCTTTTCTGACCCTTATTACTATATAAATGCATCTAATTATTTTATTCCTGTAAGAAAAGAATATGCATAGGATTATTTTGAAATACAGAATGAAGAATACAGCATAAATAATTTAAAGCTATCATGTGTAGTACGGATAACAGTGAAGTTAAAGTTGCTTTATACAGAAGCCCTTCTAGTTTCCTATTTCTTTGTTGAATATTTAAAAGCTCATCAGTATTTTATGCAAAAGAGACTAACATAGCTCCAAAGATTTTAGGGTGTTTTAATTTTTATTCAGACCGAATGCTTTAAGCTTACCATCCATATATTCTTAATATCTAATGTTCATATGGCAATGCAGTCAGACCACTTGGGCTGTGGGGCTCAAAGGAGAAACAGCTGTCCCTTCATTCTCCCATGCCACCTCCCTCAACGCAGGAGGTGACAGCTTCTACAGCACTGTGTCACCTGCTCCTGGGTGAAAGGGACAGGGGATCTGGAGCTCCTGGTCATGCTGTGGCCTGTGAAGCCAACATGTGCTAAAACAGGGCTGGGCCTAGCACACTGGGTGGACTGCAACTGATTCTGGGATGCTTTGGTCTGTAAGCATGCTTCAAAGGCAGCAGAGATACTCAAGATCATTAAATCATAGATTCATTTGAGTGGGAAGGGATCATTAAAGGTTATCTAGTCAAACTCCTATGCAATGAACAGGGACATCTGCAGTTCATTTGTGTTGATCAGAGCCCCATCCAGCCTGACCTTGAATGTCTCCAAGGATCCACCACCCCTCTGAGTAATCTAACACCTAACGTTCCCTAGCACTGCAGGAACCACTACTGAGCTGTACACTGCAGGTACAGGAGGAGATGAGCACAAGTACTAGGTGAGAAAGTGGCCCAAATAGCACAACAGCAGACACTAATACCCTTACTCTCAGTCAGTAGCATTCTGCCTTGTAAGCCATTCCTTGTGGCACTTCTAGTTCTGCTCCCAGAGGAAAGTTTTATTAAGTCAGAGTATCACAGGATGATCTTAGTGTTGAAGACTTAAATTAGGCAATAATTGAAAATCCAAGGGACATTAAAGAAGAGAGGGCCAGCTCTTGTGTTTCTGTTTTCTTCAATGAAATGTGGTTTAGGGCCTTCAGGGACAATTCATGCATTTTTACTGATTGGTGTGAGAAGCCAGCTGAACTGAGTCTCTCCTGCCAGTGCAGCAGTAGGACTGGAGAAGACTTTACAATTGTTTGTTCTGTGAAAATGGCAGACCTTAAACTGTGCAATTAGAAGGAAACTATCTAATGTCAACCCAATTAAACTCTTAGACATCCCTAATGACTGCATTAAAGGCGTTACTATTCAGTGCAAAAACAAACGCTGCTAGATTAAGTGCTTGGCATTCACATTTCAAATGATGCTAGTAATCTGGATTTCTCATTATAGAATTTATGCCAGAATAAGCCTCTTGCCAGAGATGATTTAACTATTCACAGTGTCAAACTGACCTTGTGACTCAGAGAAAGAGAGCATTAATTGCAATTTCACTGTTTAATGAAAAATTAAAAACTGGGCAGTGTTTCAAAATGTAAGCTCAAATTATAGCAAATATCATCTCTATTGGCAACTGTATTTAAAAGTACAATATCCTACCTAAACAAACTCAGTAGTTTCTTCTTCCCTTGAAATGAAGGGAATTCCCTGACAGTAATGTAGGACTTGCTCTGAGAAGGATGCCTTTACCTTCCCAGAGCTTTCTGCTGTTTTGCTTCCCAGCATCCAATTACAGCATTAACATTTGTTTTTCCTATCAGTTCTGGACTGGAGAAAATGAGACCTTAATAAGAGTTTAAAAGTAACAGAATGGTAAAAGAATAAAAGAGTAATGATGGCAGAGTTTAAGGAAGAGAATAGGGAGATATACTGTTCTGCTATTTTCTTTTTTACCATTTCATTTTACCATACATAAGAATAATACAAAACAGTGTTTAACTCATCCAATGAGACAACAGATGTGTGTAGATAAGTACCTTAGATCCACAGGCGCTTATGAATTTTAAATTCTTACAAGCTTTAAAAATGCCATGGAAACAGACATTTATGGCTTATTACTAATACTGTATATGCCAATAAGGCATAATTGTTGCTTAATCTCCATGATTGGATTGATCTCATATCTTCTACATTGAGTTTCAACAATAAGGTACACCAACAACTGTTTTTAAGTTAAACATCAAGCTGAATTTGAATTTGCAATACTATAACTAACGAAGCATATTGCATGCTGCCTATTTCTTTTGCAGACATCATTAGATCCTTTATTCCTTTACAGAAATAATAATGACAGCACTTATATATGCATGTATTATTTCTAGAATGCTATAAATACAGAAGATGCTTTGCAAGTAAATAATGACTGAACTACTACTGAGTGCAGTATGTACCTTCAGCATATTACTTTGTGACTTCGTGATGATGAAGAAGACAAAAATTTTTCTCTGCAGGAATGCCTACCCTTTGCCAAGTGTCACTGCAAAGTGCAGAGAAGAAAGAGGTGAGTGCAGTGTTTGAAACCAAGCTCCTCTTTGCTGTCTGGAGACATGCCCTGCTTTCTGCACCTGGAACAGAGGTCCAAGAGAACTAAAAATGTTATAGCCACCCAGGAGAAATTGCAGGTACAAAATACCAATGAATATACCTGTTGCCCTTTTCTAGCCACTGCTCCATGCAAGGGCCTGTGGAGTCTGTATGGTAGGTCTAGTCCTGCAAGCAAGTAACAGGGCAAACTGCATATGTTGCATGGATTTGCAGGGAATTTATTCCACCACTAACAATTTCCTACTGACTGTTATTTTCTCAAAATGTCATTTAGTGTCTGACAAAGTCTGGATGGCCACATGGAGGCAAGTGCATTTTTTGGGGAAAGTGTAAATGAGGGGAAAGCACACACTATGCATGAAACAAAGGATGGATTGTGAAGGACTGTTGTATCTTAGAGTGGACAGTAATCAGCTGCCAGTTAGTAAATATCATAGAATCGTAGAATGATTTGAGTTGGAAGGGATCTTAAAGCCCACCCAGTTTCCACCCCCAACTGTGAACAGGACTGCCACACACCAGGTGAGACTTCTGGAACACTGGACTCAACCCCATGCTTGCTGAAATGTACCTCTGACACCCCTATTTCTTTGATAACATGTTGTGTAAAACAATAGCATCAGAGATTAGGCAGTAGCACATAAATAGGTATTGCACATGTGGACAGTTTACTTTATGAGTTCATCTGATATTAGAAGCTGAACTTTCTTGAGTCAGCCATTAAAGTTTAGTGAGTATAAAGGAGTTCATTTACAATTGGATTGGTTTAAGCAAATGAATTGGAATGGGAAGAAGGATTGAAAATTGATGCTAAAAGCTTCCAGATCTACTCCTCTTCAAAGCAATCATATGCTGCAAATTACCCAATTTGGTTCATTTCTGTTCCCTGCTATTCAGTGACAATGTGAAATATGTCCTCTGTTGTTATCCCTCCAAGAAAGACAGGAATGTCCTAAAATAAGATAGGACTGGGCCATCAAGATATTCTGGGGCTGGAATACAGGAAAGGTTGAGAACTACATTCACTCAGTTTTGCTGAAATGGTGATTGATCATTTCACTGTGCTTTTCAGCTGTGTAAAGGAAGAATTCATACAAGGTGGAGGTTGGCTCTTCTCAGAAGAGCACCACAGCAGAAGGAGTCAATGGTCACTGTATGGTAACTGCTAATTCACGACATTAATTTAAATCATAACCATTGATTTAACACCTGGAGAAAAAATCCAGCCAGCCCTGCAGGTGCAGGTGAAGGTAGTTAGATCTCTTATGTGATGGTTGACTCTCTCATGTGATGGCTGACTGCCACTGAGGAAGGATCTCTTGCTGGAGGTGCCTACTTTGTGGAGTCTTTCTGTGAGCCTAGGCCTTCAGAGATGGGATACTTCTTCTTGTAACACCTTCTCATTGCACTGGTCCCGTTGACAATACAGGTCACAAACTGCAACAAGGGAAACTTTGACTAGAAATCTGTAGTGGTCACTGGTAATAAAAATAACACTTGGTGCTGTTCATGGATAAATGTATATGACTAGATACTAAAATTATTCAATATTTTTATGGTTAAACACAGCTGAAAGCCGCCTTGGCCACAGAGAACTTAAAGTTATTCTTAACCACTCATTTAATACTTGTTTTCTTGACACCACTGTAGATGTGGTCTAGGAATCCAGCGGAGAGTAAGAAAAATAACAACTGTTTTTTATTAACAGCAAGAGATTAAATCAATTCATTGGACCTGAAACTGCATGAGTAGGTGAGGCAACATTCCAGTTCATCTCATTTCCAAAATACGCCTTCTCACACTGAAGCTCCACAGCAGGATATGAAATCACAAACATCACATCATCAGAACAAATGCTCGTTGCAAGATTGTGAAGGCAGGACACCATAAATCAGCAACTCCTGAGAGCTGTTGGGTTTGGACTTTTCTGAAGAGAAATGAATTATTTTATGACCTGTCATTGTAAAATGAACATAAAATAAAGAAAATAAAAATATAGCCATGAATAAACTGTAATTTAATAACTAGACTTGGCTAAAAAAGGAAGAAGTCTCCCCCAAAATGCTCCTGCAAATGGGCCTTGATTCAATAAAATACTGAATCGTCGGCTTAGCTTTAAGTGTAATTCCATCTCCGTTCTGCAAAGAATTTAAGAACTTGATTAAACTTAACTGTGTATGTTGCTGTACTGAAAGCATCATGCCTGTTTGCATGCTTAATTAATCTGATTCAGCCTCAGTCACATCTCTCTGCGTGCTTTGTTTCAGCAATTCACGAAAGGAAATCCTTAACCACTCGATTTATCTAAAGAACTTCTGAAGTTACACAAGTGAGTATTTGCATCCACTGTACTTTGCAGATGTTAATAAAGGTGGATATATTTATTCCATGCAGTAACTGAAATAAAAAGAAATGACATGCCTCTCATTATCTTAATAGCAACAAATCTCTAATTTCAAGTAAAACTGATTAATTTGGGAACCGTAAAGAATGGTTCAAATATTGAGGTGTGCTTACAAAACCTGCAGCGTGCTATTGGATATCCCACTGGCACAATACAGAGCCTAATATAAGCAGGAGGTATTTCTGCCATTAAATGATTTGCTCTGCTTTTGCCATCGTTTATTTCAGCCAGCATGACTGGTTGCTTGGCATCACTTTGTGTTGTATAGATTTGAAGCAGAAGGTGCCAAACTTTCCTTTTTTTAGCATTATTAGTGTTATTGCTGTTCTTCTTTTGTTGTTTATGGCTTTGTTGTTGGTTTCAAACCACTTGGTGCTGGGTGTGGTAAGCAGAAGCCCTCACTCTGGGAAAGAGAGCTCTCTGTGTCCCTGCTGTTTCCAGAAGTGGTTGTTATTCCTTTTCCCCTGGTCACACGAGGACCATTGTGCTGCCTGAGTGTTCACCATCACTATGCACAGCATCAGAAGATTATCCTGCACAATCCAATTCCAGCTTGGCTCCACTTCATCTCTTGTTGTTGTTTGTGTTGCTTAGGGTACCAAGTCATTGCTGCTGCTTCTCCTTGCCTGTGCTTCTCTTAGTTCCACTACTACCCCCTGCTGTAATCTCATACATAAAAACTAAATCAATTGCTCCTGGATGAGCCAAATGAGCTTGCTGGGAAGCGTGCAGGGCACTGTATCCCTAGAAACACCCTTTCTAAACTGAAACCACCTAAACATCATCAACAAAATCTTTATACCTATTCTGACACATACACTCTTTTTTAGCAGAGAAGCAAAAATTCCTTGGGATAATGGATTTTGAATTAAATAGCCTCATCTTCAAAGTGGCAGTTTTTCTCAGTTGGTAATGACTCCTCAGCTCCCAAATAATTTGTCTGAATGTTTACAGTTGGAAAAAACATGTGAGAACATGCACACATTGTTGCATATCTTTTTATTTCTAATTCACGCAAATATTTTTATATGGGGATATACCCTGAAACTTACCACCTCATATCAAATACTCTGTTTAAACTTAAATAGTCTGTATCAAAATAATAAATCATAGGCAAGAAATTGGCATTGATTTCATTAGAATCTGTCAATTTTTACCGAGTGAAGTTCAGGTTTTAGATTTCATAGCTGTTTCTTATTACTGCGACTCCGAGTAGGTGGCAGAGTAGCACAGCTCCCCAGGAACATGGGATGATGGATGGTGTGTTTGTGGGTTATAATCCCTGTCTGAGCTCTCAAGTGTAGAAAAGGAGCACTGCGCCATTTTATAAAACCTGGGCCATTTTTTTCTAGTTTTGTATGCACAGAGAAGACATCAAACCAAATGCCCAGTGATACAAATTGAAAAGTTCTCACTGATTTCTTCAGTACTCAGTAAGAATACTGCATGCTCTCATCCACGTGCTTCAACCTGCATGCTTTTAGGATATTACTACAAAAATCAAGGATGAATTGGTCCTCTTTTTCTTCTCCCATTTGAAAAGTGACAATAAAACATATTTTTCCAGTAACTTCACATTAAGCTAGAATGAAAGAAATAATGACAACTTAACAAAGCAGTTTGTGCAAATCATATTCTAAGTGACTTTTGGGGATTTGGGTTGTTTTAGCTTGAAGAATACCTACAGCTGCACTCTAGGGAGTGTTCCAAGAAACATCTTTTTCTTGGTCATTATCTGAGAATAAAGCCATCAGCCAAAATGCATATATTTAAGTTACCCTAGTCCTCCTAGTAACTTGATTCATTATTTTGTTTTTTAACTTCTTCAAGCTTGCTTTCCTTGTTAAGAGAGGACCATTAGAAAAGCATTAGCTTGATGTGGTTTTAGATAATATACCTCACTTCAGTTTTATGAGATAACCAGAACTGAATCCAGGTTGTGATTATTAAATGACCCTCTAATGGAAGAATGATCTGATGGACAACTTTCTCTACTTGACAGATGAGATGCTGGTATATGATAACCTAAGACCAAAATCCAGTTCTCCTGGAGAACTTGGAGATCAATTTTCTTGACCACTGGAGTAAATAAAAAGATAAGCTGTGCTCTAGGCTTTGTTCCAATTTAGGATCTGTTTTGTTCTTAAAGATCTAAGTCTGGGAAGCTTTTTGAGAGGTTGTTAGAGAGGCTAACTTTCTTTTCATGGAAAATCTTAAAAATATTTATAACTCATGATGAAAAAGAGATATGCCAGAAAATTCTCAGAACACATTCAATACTCAGAGCAAATGTTGTAATTTGAGTGGGGGGTGGGATGGGGGAAGGAGAAAAGAAATACTGCTTATTTTTTTTGTCCTTGAGAGGATTTACTTTTTGCTATGATCACAAATCTCTATTCAACCTGAACTGTGAAGTCTCTGGTCATTGACATATTAAAAATCAGTCTTGAATTGCTCTTATTCCTTGAAGACTTGAGAACTGGGACCGTGACACGTTCTTCTAATTTATAGAATACTCACAATGAAATGTATAAAGAAATAATATCACTGTCACAAAAGACAAGGTCATTCCTGCTGTATCTTAAAGGACTTCTGTAGATTCTGTTTTCCTTAGTGTTGCTAAACATCAGAAGACTTGAATTGTAGATATTTTTCCCTCTGTGAATTGATATTAATCCATTTAATTCCATCACTCTACCTTCAAAATTCATCTTAGAAATGCATTTTTAAGTATATAAGTTCATATATCGTTTCCTTTTCTAATGTAAATTTAGATGCAAATTGTTCATATAGTGCAACGCAAAATACAGAAACATTCAGTGACATTTACTGTTGCTCATCATTTATCTCCTTAAATGTTGTCATGAGAACACAACAGTTTAAAAAATGCTGAAGTTTAAAGTAAGATGCTGGTGAGATCACAACTTCTTTAAGATGAACCAGCAGTGAAAATCAAACAGAAAAATGAATGTGAAGGACAGCAAGAATTGGAAGAGGGCAGGATTTTATGTCAGGAGTATAAAATTAAAAGCTTTAGAATCACAAGAAACTGCTAAAGGTGTGCACTAGTCAGATGTGCTACAAAGGGTCATAGATGCAGTACAAAATGTAGTTCGTACTGCTATGATCTGTCAGTTTATAACATTTCAGACCTCACCTCAATGTCCAACCACCCCTGTTGCAACTTGAGTCCATTCCCTCCCATTAATACCTGGCAGAATCATAGAATCATGGAATCAGGAAGATGCCAACCCTCACCTCGCTACAACAAATATTACTAGTTATGAATGAGACAGTGCTCAGGATGAGTGAGAATAAACCCAACCAAATTATTATAATGCTGTTATTGTTTCAAGTATAATCTAAAAAGATTTATTCATCAAGATCTAGAGACAAGATGTTTTTGTTCTGAATCTTTCTAGATAACTGAAACATAGCTTTGTGTATTTCTAATCTGTGTTCCTACTCTACTCACTACAGGATACATCTGGTTTGCTCATTACTGTGCAGAAAGGAACTGCATTATTGCAGCAGACAGTAACCTGAGGCTATCTGTAATCATCATTTTCATTTTTCTCTTGCTTTAATGAATGCTTCTCCATTAGTGTTTCCACTACAGCAAGAGCAGTAGCTTTCCCCACCAGTGAATTGTATCTGTTGTGATTGCAGAAGAAATATGGTCTAGAAATTTCAGAAAACTAGATAAAACTTTTCAGAAAAGCTATTTCTGATGGATTTGTTTTTTTTTTTTTTTAAGAAATCTTTTAAAGAAACATACAATATCAGCAATTTTTTTTGTAGAGAAATCTCAGAATGAATCATTTGGAGCAACTTATTGAAATCTTTCCTCTAGAAAAGTAGAAATGTTTTGATTTTGTTCTGACTTTTAACTTGTATCAGGACTGTAATTTTACCTTTAAAGCTATATACTATGTTCAGCGAATTCTGTACTATTGCATATAATACCTGAGTTATTAAAATGCAATATAGGGTAATATTTCAACATAGTCAATTTAAAATGTATTAACAAGGGAATTAATGTCACATGAAGTTGATGCTATCAAAATGAAACACTTCAGTGATTTTGAAGCAAACTTTTGTTCCTGTTGGAACATATATTCTGATGTATTTCAGAATACATAAAAAAAAGCTTTGAAATATTGAAATTTCCTATGGGAATGGAAGTTTGGTTTTCTGACCTGTTTTTGCTGTCAAATAGATTTGCCCTTGAGTATCATTCTTACAGATGTTCACACCTCTATGCATCCATGGCTATAGAGAAGAGACACTATGATTCAGTGAATTACTAATAGGCATAGAAATCTTGAATACCACAATTGTACTTCTGCTTTCCTATTGACTTACCATGCAGCTCTTTATAAATGTACTAATTGTTCAATTTCATTTCCTCCAAATACCATTGGGATAATATATCATATTTATACTCACTGGCTATTGTAAAGGTTAAATAGACACTTTTTACAGTTTCATTTGAAGGAGTGAGAGATCACAGCTCAGAAAGGATCATTTTGATAATCAAATCTGATCTGTAAAACACTGAGTTATGCAGAACAAAAAAAAATCATTTTTGAAAATCTGTGTCAAAGATATAAGGATTCACAACTCTTAGTAAGTTGTTGCAGTATTACACTGATCTGTACAAAAGTGCTTGGGGTTTTACTTCATGTACACTAGAGGAGATGACCCAGGAATCAACATATGTGATGTCCACACTCTGGTTCTCTATTGCAACATGGCGTAGAGAGTAATGGAAAACTGTACAGTTGTTTCTCTTAGTTCAATATCCCCTCTTCAATATCCTCTAATGTCACATTTAATGCAATGAGAAAGCAATTATTAAGAGGTATGTAATAATACAGTTTTTCCTTAGTGCCTTTCACTTAGGATCTGGCTTATACCAGGAGCCAGATGAGTTTATATCCCTTGCAAATATTTTAATATAACTGTATCCAAAGTGACAGTGAGCATTTTTATTAGCCATATAAATGACCCATCACTTCTTAAATCCTGTTAAGCTTTTGGCCTCAGTGATATCCTGTGGCCATGAACTGCAGAAGTAAAGTATAAGCTATGAGAAAAAATATTTACTTTTATTCATTTTAATCATATTATCATTCAGTCCCATCAAATGTTCATCAAATACAAAAAGGGAAACAATTTGAAGCACCTCTTTATGCCAGTAGCACTTGTAGTTCCTCTTCTGTGTTCTCTTCTGTAAAACTGGTTTGTGAAAAAAAATATGAACCCTAATTTTTTCTAGAATGAATCTCAAGAAGCAGATTTCCAAACTCCAGAGATGTCTCATGTATTTCCCCCCACACACACTTCTGGTTTCCATTTAGAAGAAGGATTGTTGAAATACCATGAGGATGGCTGTTTTCTCTGCCATGACAGGAAGCAGGAGTGTTGGACTTGTCACAAGAAAGCCTGCTCTTACAAGATTTCCAGCCACTCAGAGCAGAGTTACTTTACATAGCACAGATGCAGCTCAGATAAATACCTAAACTTTGGGATATTACACAAGCTGAAACCAATCTCTAAAACTTCTCAGATTCATCTGCCACAGATACTGGTATGGTACCACACCTAAACAAAACAAGCCACCATGTCAATGGACATGGGAGCATTGTTCCTTCTCTGCTCTGCTCCTGGCTTTATTCTTCCCCTATATTGTTATTCATCAGAAGTAAGCCCAGAGAAATTGCAGGTGCTGTTTTGACACATGCAGGGTGTTCAGTCACTCAGGCCCTCAGGCTCACACCATAAGTGCCCTGAGTGCTTTCATGTAGGAAAACAGATTTTCTCCAGCAACTCAGGGAGAGTTTTCATGCCCCCTGCTGTTTTCTACCTCATGAGACCATCCAGTCGTTGTCCTAGTGGAAGTGTCAGAAACTGTTTACCTGAATTCCCTTTGTCCTGACAATTGCAGGAGAGGGAAGAACTAAGGAAGTATCCTTGCAGACAACAACTGCCAACAAAGGGGAGAAGTGCAATAACTTGGTCTTTCACAACAGAAAGGCACAGGAATGGAAGATGCTAAAACAGTTCACCCTCCGGTCAGGTCTTGTAGCTGTGCAACTGCACATTGTCTCTTACCTGGGACTCAACAGGCAGCAATGTTAGTTGTACATACTATTAAGAGCCTGATATACATCTCCATTACTCCTTTTACTAGTACTTTGGTGTAAATGGCAGTCTATCACTACGAGGAGGAAATGTCCACACAGTATACACTCGGCAGAAAGTGATGCTTTAGATCTTCATAAACACTCTCAGTTTTCTGTATACTCAATGGAGATTTTCTCCTGGTGATTATAGCCCACCACCATCACTGAAGCAGTAGAAGAGGAAATAATGTGTGTGTATAAAAAAAATTCTGAAAATTCTGCATAACTATCAAGTAAAGAACTAAACTATGAGAACCTTCTCAGCTGGGGATGCTGCCAAGCCAAAATGGAGTGTTAAAACTCCAGAACAGCTGGCTGTATGGACAAGGAAAGGCACGTGGAGTGCTTGCTCTCTCTCTCTGTGCAAGGAGGAGCCTGGAGGGATGTTCTCTGTCTCAGCTCCATTTTAATCCCAGCTGAGGATGATGAGTACAGACTCATCATCAGGAGCCTAGTCTTCAGCAAACTGGCAATTTTTCAGTATCTTCACTGGGCCCCCAGTATAAAACTGTATCTGCATAGAAGAATGAAGGACTCTGTGCTTTCTCCAGATGTGTCTTGACATTTGTATTTGCCATAGATCTCTGGCCAGACATCTGACTTTAAGCATGTATCTCCTTGGGATTCAGACTCTAACAAAGATGAGCAAGCAGGTTTATATAAAAGAAGTATCAGCATGGGACCTAGAATGAAATTTGAACTGTTTTGGGGGTTAAAAACTGTTTTCAACTTGTTTTCTCTTAAGTTGTTTACAAGTGGGTGTCCTCTGCTCTTCATCATCCCAGCCTCTACAAAATAAGGAAATACTGAGAAAGTCCATGGTTATACCATTTCTAGTACAGATGAAATTAGGAAGTCCTGAAACCTAGCAAGAGAAGAACTTCTCAAGATCTCCTAAATTACTAAGAATTCACTTAGGTGTTCAGTTTTCTTGAATTTCAGTTGTGGAATCGCAGCAGAGACTTAATCAATCTGTAAACCTTTCCTAGTGAGTCAGAGCTACCAAATGTTTGTCACAAATATATTTCTGATCTCAGAGAAAAGCTGCTAGTTCACTCTGATGAGACTGGACTTTCAGAGTCAGACCTACACAGTTCTAAAGGCTGGCTCTGTGTATGTACAGTTTTTGAAAAGAGAGTACCTTCTTGGTTTTATATACAGGAATCAGACTTTTGCAAAGCCTGTGCTTTCTAGTTCTAAAGGAAACCTTGTAGTTAAAATGGTTTTGTTTCTCAGCGGTTAAAAATAGTCTGAACTGAAATAACACATCCTATTAAACTACTGAGACTGATTTTTTTCTTTTTGTTTTGTTTTGTTTCATTGCATTAGAAGAATCAAGATGATGCAGTCCACATGGAATGCAAACCATGCCACTGAATGGCAAATTATATGGAAATATGCCTTTCATCTTAATTATAGGCTGGACAGGGGAATGTACTATATTCTCTCATACATATGAGCCGAAGGAAATTTTCCCAGGGTATTTTTCTTTTACATTTCTGACTCTTATTTGGTTGAAAACTTATCAACCCATGTGATCCAGTGCTGTCTGACTTTCCACGATAAGACTGAAAGTATGTAGGAAATGTTTTCACAGCGCTGCCAGAAAGGGTCTAACATGCACTGAGATATTAAAGTAATAGATTGCTATTTCTTCAAAACCCTTTAAAACACTGTCACATTACTGAAATGGGGGCTTTATTTTAAGATAGACAGGTAATTCTAGATAGAAAAAAAAATTACAAAACACACTACACACAGAAAACCCAACCTTTTACTTCTGACTGAATTATTTCAGTTTTTTACATGTTTCTTCTCTGATGCTTTAGATATATTAGTAGTTTGATACTGTACTGTAACCTGATATATTAAAAAAAATTGTTTTGAAGTACAAACAAATCAAGGTCTTTCACCTTCTGAACAGACTCCAAATCTCACTGGAAACAAACGTAAATGTAGTTCTGAAATCAAGTACCTCACTCTACGAGTGAGGAATTACTTCTCTTTGAGAGGACTTATCTTCTGATTCACTGTTATTCTTTTCAGACTCAATCAGATAAAGCCTGATTTTACTGTAAGGTGGTATAGAAGAGGTAAGCACTATCAAAAAAATTCCACTGGCATGAAAAAACATTGAAGTGATGCTATATTGATTCTATGATTCTATAGTTTTTGAAGTACTTAAAGGGATTGGCAATACTCCTAAACATATTTGGATTTTAGCAGTGAAGTGTACACCAATGGCCTTTACATACCAATGCTTGCAGGATCATTCAGTCCTAATGAGTTGGTCAAAGTGGATTCCCATTCCAGACACCAAACTTTATGCTCTCAGTAGTTCTTAGCAGTTGCTTTCACTAATCTCTGAATTTAAACTCTTATGAAAACGTTATCCTCTCCATTTTTAATTTTTCAAAGGGGTGAATCTGTGGAAATATGAATATACAAACCATATTCGTATTTTTACCTTGAGTTAGTTGCACACCATGCCTTTCAGAACTAATGCACAGAGGTCTTCTGTTTGTGCATGAAGTCAGAAGTTTCTGGAATTGCATAAATACTAAGGAGACAAATAATCTAACAGAGGTCTCCTGAAAATAATTGTTTGGAGAGGAATATAATATTAGCATTAGAAGTGGACAAGTGCAACTGAGTTCAAGTCTTTGGATCATTTGAGATGATCTGAGCCAGCAGGTGGTAAATGTAGTTCAATATTAGCAAGTAATTTGTCCGCTAGCAAGAATTTGATGCAGGAAGTGTTATATGTGCTGAATTAAATAGGCATCTAGCACCATTCTTTGGAAAAAGACTTGGTAGTTATTGTGGAAAAACATTTGAAGCCAGCAGGCAGCTACACAGCTGTGCTAAAAAGAAGTCATCAAGACAAAGAGGTGGAAAATCCAAACAAAATAATAATTTATAGTAGCAAAAAGATAGGAGGGCAAAAAAGACAGGCAATGTGTTTTCTATGTTCACCATATGCAAGAAGCCATAAAAAGTGCCAGTACCACTACTGAAGGAAAATAATATTGCTAAGGAAGCAAAGGAATTATGAAAACAATTCAGAAGGCAAGGAAGAGGTAGGGCTGGGAATGCGTCTGAGTGAAAGGCACTACCAGGTGGCTTAACAAAAGCAGTGCATATTAGGAAAGGGAGTTAGATTAGTTAAAAACATTTAACATGAATAATTATAAACATTTAAAATATTTTCTTGTAAGGAGCTCCAAAGTTACACATATAACCTTAAAATCTCAGTACAAGAATTAAATAACAAAATAAAGCAAAGCAATAATAGAAAAGAAACATCATCTTTCAATGATGACACCCTCAGTACTGCTGTAATCAATGAAATAACATAATTACACCAGCTGAAGATGGTGCCTATCCAATGAATTGCAAAGGAAGAGCATAAATTAGTGATGAAAGAAGCCGCTCTTTCATTTTAACAAGTCAGAGGAGTTCTGAGGAAGAAAATTGTGCCTCTATTAGCATAGTGGGTAGAATGCTGCTGTCTGACTATTTGTCTTCAGATAGTCTCTGGTGGCTGTTTGTGCTCTGTTCAGGAAGAGAATTCTTTCTGAGGCATTCCAGTTTCTTTCAGCTAGCAGTCTTCACTTGAAAGGTAATTTCTCTTTAGTATTCTTGTTTCTCTATATGTTACCATAATGCTTTTAAACTTACGCTTCTAAAATCTGTTTACCTTGAGGAGACTTCCCTACAAATAGTACTAATTTGAGGTGCTACTGAAAGGTACCTGTGTGTTGCATGAAGCCATCAGGTGAGGCAGTGCTCCTTTCTCAGTCCTTGAAGCACTAGCTCACTGTGTTTGAACCATAGTTTAAAATTATTTGGAAGCTAAAAGCTCTGTAAGGGAGAATGGACCACCTTGGGCATCTTTTTAGGAAGACTGTGTGAATAAGTGACATTTTCAAGCTTTTCTAGGGCATCTAATTGTCATACCTTCTCAAGTCAGCAGCAATGATGAGTATGCAGGTCCCTCATGCTGAAAGTTCAGGGAAATGGTGCAGACCTATTAGAGAAAATAAATGAGTCTGAAACCAAGCAATAATAATAAAACCCCATATTATTGAAAGAAAAGTCATAGGAAATGGGAAGGAAGTAATTAGAAAGTGTTTCAATATTTTACTTCAACTATTAGGATTATATTAGCAGGGCTGGAGCTTTCTATTTGAAAGCAAACTGCTAGGAGTGTGAAAGCTCTCAGCAGTGTGACTGCAAATCAACTGAGAAGGCGTTCCTTAGCTCAGTAATGAATAGTGGGTAGTGATGCAATTGGTGAACGTGGATAGAGTTTTGAGGTGTAATAACGCATGGTGAACCCACAGGGTCAACCCATCTGTGGAAAGGAAGGAAAACATATTGTTGATTCAGGGATGTGGTTAGTACTTAAGGTAAAGACTGACCGACAGTGATTTATAGCTTCAAATTCCTTTTCACACTTGTGTGAGAACCTGAACCAAACAAAATACAGACGTTTAATATTGTACAGGATATAGAGTTTTTCAGAGTGTGCTTGCATATTAGGTATCAGAGTTACATCCTAAGTGTATGACGCTACAACCTAAATATTTAACACAAAATATCAGCCTCTGTGGGGGAGCTAGTATACCAGTGTGAGAGAAAGACACAACTGCAAGTTAAAAGGTTTACTACCAGATCCACCACATCACACAGCTAGGAGGTCACTTGCACCCTGAAGATATTTGAATGTAGATATGATCTCAACTTCAAGAGTGTCCCTAGTGTCTTTGGTAGCTTGTTCATATAGCTGAAGTTAGATGAGCATTTAAGCTGTAACTCCTGCATGTTTAATTTTAGCTCTTTACAAAAGTAAGACAACAGTGCTTATTCCTCCAACAGAATGTACATACAGGCACAAATCAGAACAAAATTGTACAGTGTAGTATAAGAACTAAAATGCCAAATATTTTTATCAAAATTGGGTTACATCCTTGTTTCTTGAGTTCAGTCCTGATATAGCCCGTGACATTGGGGTTTAGGTAACAGTTGGTGGACCAGTAAAACAGCTATTTCAGAGTTGGTAAAGATTTCTATCATTGTGTTTCATTGTCTCAAAGAATGTAGAGCTTCTTAAAAACTGAAATTTTGAAAACTTTATTCAGGTTTGTTAAACAGATATAGAACAGAAACATAAACAAAACAAAAATCAGAAGAAATATAAAGATCACTTATTTGAGCAGAATTCTTCTAGAATCAGCCTTTAAGATTCGTGATCAATTTCAAAGATGATTTTTCAAATTTGATGTAAACTTAGAAGCAAAAGAGAATGTCATGGTCTCACTTCTCCTTCTTTGGATTTAAGTGTTTTTCAATTATGTTACAGTTCTGTGGTATTTAAAACTATGATATTTTTTACTTATGCTGATATACATGGACTTTGGGTATTTAGATCTCCTAAACACATAGGATGTTGTTCTACTATATTCTACAGATAGAATTCATTTGTGCACACGTTTTTGAATAAAAAAAGAAATATTTTCCTCCTCTTTACAGTCCCCAAACTAAAATTCTACCAAAACTACACTATTCTAAATGTCACCTCTAAATATCTATTGAAGATAAGAGTAAAGATAATGACAGGACTGGTGTTCATCACATTATACATGTACTGTTGAAAACCATCAGGATACTTTGATGGTGAGTAGAGTAGTAAAATGAATGCAGATGGACAAAACAGAGAATATTCTGTTCTCATGTTTGGTCCATATGATGCTATTGCCCTAGGTAAACATTTTGGATTTCTTTCACTCCTTCTGTCAGATGTTTGGGACTTTGTTGGAGTAGCTTAAGGGAATGGCAAGAACTTTGTTTTGCTTTTAATTTCAGAGAACTTGTCCAACTCAGAGCAGCCCTGAACAGTGCCTAGCATTAATTTCCCAGGAATAGACATAGATGAGGATTCCTTTTAAAGTAATCTGCTTTGTAAGTCCCTCAAGAGTCATTAGACTCATCCAATGTTATCTGCTGGCCTTCGGAGGCTCAGAAGGCTGGCATCTCTGGATCATCACGTGAAGGCTCTACCTTAGAGCTATAGGCATGGAAAAGAACCTCACAGTGCAGAAATGAAAAATACAATAAAAAATAACCTTTCTACAAAGACCTTATGAAGTAGTAACTACACCCTCAGTAAAGCATCCTTGCTGGAGTCAGCTTGGATTAGCCCATATATTCACACACTTCTGTGTCTGGGTCAGTAGCACCATTCACTCTCTGTGGAAAGTTTTGCCTTGCACTGAGCCAAAAGTTAGTCCTGCCAAAAGAGGTATGATAAATGTCTGTTGCCTCCAAGCAAAATATGGAAAACAGCTTCTTTTCTCTGACTTCTTGTGTGTTTGTTTGCTTGTTTTCTCATGGTGAAAGTCTCTATTCTACTGAGGACATTATAAACTAGTTTGTCATTATCATTTAAGCTATTCCTAAGCTTCTCCCCTGGTATAATCTGGGGCATCACTTTTGACAACCAGGCAAATATAAGACCAGCCTAAGCTTTCAGAATGAATTCTTGCTAGTCATCAGAGCCTTTCCATCATTTTACTTTTGTTCTTATGAACGGAATGGTCGCATAACCAGGAGGAAGAATGGGGCTCAGTGGGATGGGGGAAGCCCTAGTGCTGGTGGCCCCATCTCCACTTCCCTGACTTTCCAGGCAGTCACCACTACACCCTGCAGCCCCTTCTGGGTCCATTGAGCAATGGTGTGAATGCTCTTCTCCATATCTCTCCTCTGCTTTCCTATCTTTATCTACTCACGGCCTTTCTGTTTTGTATTTATTGTGCTCCATATGCACAGTAAATACACACATGCTTTTCTCCATGTGACTGTTTTTCCTCCAGTACTTTTTCTTCCTTGGAAGGCCAGGTCTTACTAGGGTTAAATTCATTCTTGGTCTGAAAAGAATTACAAAATGAATAACTGATTCTTCATTTTCTGACCTTCCAGAGTTGGTAAATATCTGTTAAGTATATGATATCTGAAAAATAAGAAATTATTTCCTCCTCATTTCCTTCCTTGCTTGGTGTGAAAGCAAAAAGGGATTCTCCTTTTCCTTGAGGACGAATTGTGGATAAGTGACCAGTTGTATGAGTGGAGACATTTACACAACTTTCTCTAGATTTTCATTGTTGAGAAGCTGAAGATTTCAGATGCCTTTTTAACAATGAAAGCCGTAGCCTGAAACCAGCTGAGAAAGAGCACGGAATTATTAATGCCTCACCCCTGTTAACAAACAACTTTACAATTGAAGGAGGACGAACGATAATGCTTTAATGAGAATCTTGACCATTTCTGATAATACATGGCTTGGGCAAAGAGACATTCTCTTGGAAGTGATAATTTGCAGGTTACAGGCTAGGAAAGAGTAAAACACGGATAGGACATTTTCAGTCCTACAAATGCACACCTGATATTCTTCAGACAAATGAGTATTTGTTCCAAAGGTCTGCTGTTGAAAGAAGTGCCAATGTTACTCACATCTGTTGTCTTGGTAGTTACCCCATTGCAGAAATGAAATTTCTTCTACTTAGTCTAAATCATTTCTCCTATTTATTTATCTATTTATTTATAAAATGAGTATTTATTTGGGCTTAACTGAAACTTCAATATGAGAATGCCCCAGTATTACAGGAGGAATAATAAAGCAGGACCGTAAGTTCATACGTGTGGAGATTCATGCTTCTATGAGCCAGAAAACCATGGCAGTCTTTGCTATGTGTCACAGTAAATCATAAATTTAGAATTAAAACTATGAATTTCATCACTCAAAAAATTATCATTCTTATGTTTTGTGAAAAGTTTACAAGAAATTCCTGTCTCTCTGAATTCAAATATCCTTCTTCCTAACTTGCTATTCCTCCCATACTTATTATAATGACTGAATTGTATTGTCTTTTTGTTATTGCGTCCCTCTCCTTTTGCTCAGCCTGCACTCTTAATAAAAAAAAAAAGAAAAGGCCGTTCAAACTTAAAAAAAAAAAAAAAAACTTGGCCAATTTAAACAAAGAATAACCTGAACAATGTTCACAGTAGAGGTTTGCTAGCAGATGGTGATCTAAGGTCTTTTGTCTCTAAAATATAATGTCTTTTAGAGACTGATCTTACAGTATTTCTGCTTTTTGCTGTTGATGTTTGTTGCAGAGCTCTTCATGATTATTAAAAAGAGACATCAGCCAGGTTTAGGGCATCGTTGTGTTATACACTGTTAATACCTGTTGTCAGAAATTAGGACTAACTCCAAATCACTGCTACAATGGAAACTTGGAAACTATAATATTCTTTGAATCTGTGGAAAAAAAGTAGGTCTGGGAGTGCTAGCCCACCTACAAGGTAGCTGACCTAGTCTAGACATTGAGAAGAGTAGCTTACCATCAGTCACGAAGGCAGTCTGGGGCAGAGTCAAGATTGAAACCAGTTTCCTGGGCTCCAAGACCTTTAGGAGACCTGTAGAGGATTTTCAGTGCCTCAGTACTAGTTTACAAGCTTTTGTCATACAATGTATGATACTCAATTAGAACTGCTAGAATCCAAGGGATAATTATGAAAAAAATAAAGGCAGCTGTAACAAGACATCCCTCCAGCACGGGAGAAGAAAATCTAATGGGCTAGTGGTGACAGGATACTGATGTGCAGAATACAAGATGAAGGAGCTCAACACACTACAGCCAGAGTTGCCTGAACAAAGTGATACTTACTGCTTCTGGAAAAGCTTAACTCAGGTTTTGTTACAGGTAGAAAAGATGATGGAAATGGTGGAAAGGGTGATGACAATCAGCAAACATTTAGGGAAAAAAGAGGACCATGAGGAGTATTTCTAGATCTGTGAAGATGTCAGTATCTAAAAATGATAAATCATCTGCTTGATAGAATTTGAGGATCAAATGAATTTGTACCAAGTGTTGGTTTTACTTCAGCATATAACTGTCTTATAGGACATTTTCCTTTCAAAGTGGTGGATTATACTGTTCCCTGAAATGTGTTAATTGCACTGCTGGGCATCTGAAAAAGCCTGCAGGGCTCTTCTCTGATTGACACCCTGGGAAAATGCACCTCTCCTCCATGCACCATTTCCCTGATGCCAGTGATAGCAAAAGAATTGTGTGCTTTGCTTCCTTGTACATGCCTAACGTGCTTTTTTTAGACTGATTACCAGAATCTCCTTGCAGTTGAGCTCATTCAAGGGAGGCCTTGAGTTCCTAGGCTTTGATGTCAGTGTGCAAGCACTGAGGACGCCGTACTGGCCCATGAGTCATTTTCATGCTGTACACTCTCACAGCAAACACAGGCCTGCCGCTGAGCTGGAGGAATGGTCTCCTCTGTTATCAGACATTTCCAAGAATGTGGATGCAGTAATTGCTCCACTCTTTAAGCCTCTTGTGGTTTCTGCATATGGAATTCTTTCAAACTACAGCCAGAACCAATTAACCCAGAGACACAGAGCTCACAATTAAAATTATAAACATAAACAAAATTCTTAATTTTCTCTGTTAACAGAAGGTGCTTAATATGTCTAGGTGTTGGTAACTGAATGTATGTGTTGTTTTGTTTTGTTGGTTTCTTGAAAAAAAAAAAAAGGGATCTATTTGCATTGTTTTGAAAGCTAAAAGTATGCTCAAGTGCTGCAACCAAAAGGCAAAGGTACAATTAAGGCTGATGCTAGATAATAGGATAAACAAGGTAGGGAAGCAAGGTAGGGCAAGGAAAATTGGGTCCCTGTCCTCATTTCTCCAAGCTGTATCCCACATGCACCCCTCCAAGCGATATGGGCTTTGGGACTGATCATAGCCCCATCCCCTCCAGATCAAGTAGATGGTGAGATCAGTGCTTCTGTGGGCAGCAGAGGCAAAACCAATAGCCTTCTGGCTGCGAAACGTAGAGTGTGAGACTTTCACCCACAGATGTGTTTTCTCTGGCCCTCCTGTGTCACCCTCTGCAGTACAGGACTGCAAAGATCCTTTTCTTCAGTAAATTCCAGCATCTCTTATGTGTTTATATTAGGGAATGCAGGAAAAGTGAGCGTATGTTTTAAATGAAATGTAACTACTGTCAGAAGCTACTGGGAAAAAAATGGAGCTACCACCCAGCTAGATCTGTGGGCTGTTTTTTTGTAATTTAACAGAAAAATGAGACAGCAACTCACACATGCTACATCCATCACACTTCAAAGAAGAGTGCAAATAAAAACATATTTGTGGTGTTGTTCAGCATGCTGAACAAGCATCACGCAACAACCTGTATCTTCCATCTGTCTGTAATTTCCAGTGGCTCTGCTAACAACTTGCTGCATGAAAAAGCATCAGCTTTAATGTGAGTTTATATCAGCATTGCTCATCAGAAAATGCTCCCTTACCTCCCTGTACCATGCACCATCTCACAGAAACACTCAGGGTGTTTTATTGAAAATGCTTTGGATTTTCAGCCAGAGGCTGGAATTTACTGTGGAAAGCAGACAATCCATGAAAGAAAAAAAGTGTTTAGCTGAAAATGTAGTTTTTCTTCCAAAACAGATTATACAGCAGCATTTCAGCCAACTGTGCCTGGAATACTGCTCACACAGATATACTTACAGTGGCATCAAACCAGTGGATGAACTTAAAGAGGTTCTGCAAGCTCAGAGCCTGCAGCATTATCTCATTTTATGATGGGATAATACCACCACTTAAGTAAGCATGAAGGAGATGTGATTCATGGTGAAGTAAATGCATGAGAAATCATGGGATGCCATAAGTATACCTCAAGCACTGGAAATCTCTTAGCTTGGTAGGTCTGCTAAGAAAAAGGTAAACTCTCTTGTGTAGAGGAAGTTTTTGTAGTAAGACTGCTAGTGCCCAAGCAAATCCATTATGCAGGACTGTCTATGCAAGAACACAGTAACTTCAAACACCTAAGGATCTTTTCTTAGGTCATTTTTTAGTATGTGTTATTACTTAGTATGTAATAGAAGCTGTAATCTCTGTGAAGTTTCATTTGTATCTCCTAGAAGCTCCTGATTTCATTAACCAGTGGTGTAAAGACTAAAGCCTCTTGTGTTCTACAGGATTATTTGAAACAAATTTGAGATGACATTTAAATTTTTTTCCCATAGTCTTCGATTCAAAAAAAGCTGTAAGACATCATATAAACTTGTATTAATACATATATGAAGAGAGCTCTTTTCTCCTGGACTTTCTTTCTCCCTCCCCCAAGGCATCAGACATTTAATGCAACTAAAAACTCACTTTCTCCATTTCTAAAACTTGATTCTCTTTAAACTTACCTGTAAGTGGTTTTAGGGAAGTTATTTCAGTAGACATTTTTTAGGCCACTTTAAGGGCCTAACCTGAAGATTCTGAACTGAGTACCTCAAGTTCTTAAAAGTATCCAACCTCTGGGTAAAACTCATACTCTGATGAGTTGATGATAAAAATGTTTGTTAGCATAATTAAAATCAGGAGCTCACTCCTTTGTTCCTGGCGCATTTCCACATAACCATGCACAAGGCGCACCTCCCCTTCTAGGGCATATTTCTGTATTAAGGGTTTGATCCAGAGCACACTTGAGTCAGTCTCAATCTTTCCATTAACTTCAGAAAGCTTCAGGCCCTTAATGCCAACACAAATTTCCTGTAGGATTTTGGAACAGCTCCTGCATGAATGTTTGTGGTTCCTTCCTCATTTTCATCCTGTGTGCATCCACAACAGAACAATTAAACTAGTAAAGCTGTGGGGCTGGGTTATTTTTTTCTTTTCTTTCTGTCCTTCTTCAAAAGAAAAGCTCAAGAGAATTCCTGGACTGCTCCCTGTGGATTTCATTCTCTGCTGGGTGGAAATGTTTTATTTCCAGTAATGATGTTTGTAGTAGCATGTGTATCCTGGGAGGAGATGAGATCCCTGTTGTGCCTAGCAGAGTAGATGAAAGAAGGCTCTTGTAAATGTATCTTGCACCTCATGCATGTCTAAGAAGGTTCCATATAAATAGCACCATAACTTTTGCACTTGATGGCACTTGAGCACATTATAAGCAGCAACAGGTGGGAGACATGTTCGAACAATTGAACAGGCTGTAATAACCGTAGTTAGGAGGTCTATTATGTTTCTAATGCAGATTCCACACGCATATTCGGTTGTTTCAAACAGGTTGGGGTTTCTGACTGGATTAGGGGCTGTTAGACAGGCTAGACAATGAGAGTCTATGGTTTTGGAAAGAGTAAAATGGATTTTGTTTAAGCAATTTCAGGGAGAAGTAAGGTAGAAGAAGTGCCAGCCACAAAGACATTTTGTTCAGCTGAGTGACGATGGGCAGCTAAAAAAGTTCACACTTTGTATTTCACAGAGGGTTAATGCTACCCTGAATAGCTGTTTTCCCCAAGGATTGCATAGTACTGCAGAATGTAAAAGGGAAACTAAGTTTAGAATTAGGATATACAAGGGAAAAAAATGCAGATAGGTTTTTGGCACTGGGTTGTGTATGAAATCCAAGCCAAGAGTGCTTTGCATTTTCTAAAGATATTTGGAAGTGAATTGAAATTACAGAAATGCCTACCTCTGGGAACTGGAGAACAGGGTATAGGAATCTGGAGAACTAGAAAAAAAAAGAAAAAGAAAAAAGAAAAAGCATAGCCAAAAACTTCATGTGGCTCTCAGCACTTGGTGGTATAATGTTGCTCAGCAGGACAAGAATCACAGTCCCTGCACCAGGGATCTCATTCTGAGTCAGGGAGAAAGGTTATTGTCCACAGTGCCTTTTCATGAATATGAGGAAGACAATGCAGGGAAGTGGTATAGCTTCTTGAGATTAACAATAAATCATTCATTGCAATACTTGACTTCTGAATTAAAAATGTATTCTAAGGAAAGTCCTCACAAATTGATGTCCATTCTCATTCCTTCAGTCTCCATCAATACCATATCCTGTATATAGTAAAATCCCATTTTCTGGAAGATCTGCATGGAGGAAAGTAAAGAACATATTAAACAACTGATCTTAGTTACCTCCAAAAACTCAGCTTAATTAAACTACAACAACTTAGATTTTACAGAGAAAACTGTACCAGAGTACTGTAAAGTTTCTCTTTTACCAGAGAAACTGGTTGTTCCTTAGACTCTTTACCCAAGGACATAATCAGTGTGAATCTTTGTTATATTTTCACCCTGAACATCTCAATATGCTCCACACTGCATTTACAGTTAGTTTCCAAGAAGATAGAACTGGTCAAAAAACAACAGTAAATACACAGGAAAATCTCAGTGATGTTTTTATTTTTGAATATTTAAGAGAAACTTATCTGATTGATTAAGTAAAACTTCAAGTGATATTTATGAACTTTCCCCAAAAAGCAATGTGTGTATTACATTTATTCTTCAGTTGCCCAAAACAAGGCTTCCGTAAATGAGAGATTGTTTTTATGATCACTTGGCAAATAGCATTGAATTTTGGGTTTTATTTAAAACCCAAAACAAAATAAACTATTCCTATTTCATTTGCTAAGTTGATTTAGAAATTATATTTTGAAAAGAAAGTAAAACCTCCAAAATGAGAGGGAAATGGTTGAATACTTCTGCCTGGCATTACTCCTGAGTAAGTAACAGTTTGTATTGTAGGTACTGAATATGCAACCTCCAAAGCTACGCAGCAGATACCAGTGGGAATCTTGGTACTGACTTGGTGGGAGTAAGATTAAGTTCTCAGATGTACTGATGACTGTCCTAAAAGAAACTGTCAGTATAAGCCAACCAGATGCAAGGCAGTGGTTCGATTTCGTATGCATAAGTATATGAACTACATCTATTCTTTGGTTTCTCTTGGTCATGTTTTTGTAGAGTACCTTCCATTAAGATCCTATTCATGGGACACTTCATCTCAAGAGGGGTAAAAAAAATCCAGTCACCTCTTCCTTACTTGCATTCATTCTCAGAAAATGGTATCTGTGTTGATTTTTCTGATATTCGTTAAAAAGTAAGATGTAAGTTGGCCTTTATCCAACAACATTTCCTTGTATTAATTTGTTTCAGGAAACACAGCCTTTAGATTTGAGTGATGCAGATCACTTAATGCGCAAAGCACATATAAAGGCCGTGTGAATTTCTACAACCCACCCTACTTACTTTCCTTCCTGCCTCCTTTATGTGAAGAGACCACTTCAAGGAAAGGGAAGAAAATTCCAATTCCTTTTCATTTAAATCTTGACTTTAACAGGGTTTTAAGTTAGGCAACTTTGAAAATGGTTCCTACTTGTCTATGTCATTTGAGCATTAAGGGTTAAGGCTGAGTAACTCTCAGGAGCACAGTGCTCAGATTGTAGGAGCTTCCCCCTGTTTTTTGTCTCTGGGAACAGCCTTTCAGCCAGCCTGCACTCCTCTTACACTCCCTGCCTGGCATGGTGTTTGCCTCCTCTTCGTCTGAGTACATTAGATATGGGGTGTGGGGGATTTACAGCTCTGCTGGCAGTACCAGACAGAGAATAGCTTTGTAACCCTACCCCTGTCTTCCAGCAGAGAAAATCTTTGATGGAGATCTTTACACACTAATGTACATGTAAGAACATAACCCCTCAATGCATGCCTTTCATTAACGTTAGTGATAGTTATGCATTTGCTGTGAGGAGAATTGTGAAGCCTGGGTATGACGCATGTGTGTCTGTGTATGCAGGGCCAGATCCTTCCCCGCTATAAATCCACATAGCTTAAATAATGCTTCATCATGCCATGCTCACTTACATCAGCTAAAGAGAATCTGACCTAAGGCATTATCAGAAGCATATACTTCTGAAGTAATGATATCTGTGGTTCATCAGAATTTATCTACAGCTTCTGCTATCTCAAAACTAAACCCAGTGGTCAAAAGTCAACATTCAAGGGCATGTGTCCTTGAAAGATTATTTCTGAATGACGAAGCTGAGCTGTGAAGTCATGGGGTTTATCTACACTGCATCTCAGTAACTAGAAATGTGCTGAGCTCTTTGGATATTTGGCTAAATGCATCAACCAGATGGTTCCCAGTGGGCAGAGCTGTGAGAAGCATTTTGAAAGATTTATACAACATCGTGTTACATGACATCATTTTACCTGATTCAAGAGAGCAGTAAAGGGGGTCTGAACTTCACAGAAGCTACCGGAGACTCGGAGGATGCATAGGAAATGAGTGCATAGGCTGTGTCTCCAGCATTACGACAGAACCTCCCTGGACGTGTGCAAATGAGAGAGAGAAGTCCTAATGAGCCTTTCTTATGGCAAGTCTCTCTATGTACATTCCAGTATTCTTTTAGCCTATCTCAAATGCAATCTGATTAACAAAAGTGGGAAAATGTCAGTTCCCAGTGTGTAACCTGTTAGTGAAGAGATAAAACATCAGGATTTCAACAGAGATTTTTTGGTACTTATTTATAGCATATTAAAGACTGAGCAGAATGCTCTTTAGCTGAAACCTGTTCCTAAACATTCCTGCCAGATTCCAACCTACAGTAGTTCTCTTAGAATTATATTCAGCAGTTGACTACTAAAGAAATGTTCTATTATTAACTAACATGTAATTAGTTCATTAAAAAATACCTCAGCTGAACACTGTGTAACATAATACAATCTACTATGAGAGTGGGGAGATTTCAGGCTCTGAACAAATGGAAGTGAAATTACAGTGCAAAGAAGTGGAAAGCAGACTGTGCCAGCTGGCAGAGTATGAAGTGTTTCAAATTACTGTATGTTTATGACCTCTGTGTTCTTAAACAAAATTAATTAGATTATGGTATTTGAGAATCTTGGAATGCAGTGGCTACATGCCAGTCTTATCTGAACCACACATCTTAAGTTTAATTAAGATGTTTTAAATTTCTCCAGGTATTCATTTTATACACACACACATACACACACGTGTGTTTAAAGCAGTGCCTGTGGGAAGTGATAAACAACAGTCAAAGATTCCCGAGGTGTGTTCAAGGTGGAAGCTTGCTTAATAGGACTTGGGGCTGACTCCATGAAGGGACTTGGATCCAGCTTCAATGCTCACCTGCTACTTTAAGCCCCAGTAAAAAAAATTCTGACCCTTTTTCAGCCGTCTCCGAAGCATGGGATGTTTACAGTTGTTGTAGGTGACTACAGTTTCAGCATTCAAGATTTCTCTGTGCTTAAAGTTTTGCTTCTTAGACTATCAAGTCTCTCCCTGATTGATGCTGGTAATTTAGCACCCCTGCCATGTCGAACTGGGTTAACCTTCACTCTCCTTCCTGCAGGCTCTGTGAGCATCCACCTTCAGATTCAGCACCATAAAAAAAAAAAAAAAACACAAAAAAACAAAAAAAACAACAAACGAATGTTCCTTCTCAGGATCCTCATTGATGCTGAAGTCAGGGCATCTTCTGTTTGGGCTGCTTCCTTCTCAGACTGAGACGATTTGAATCCTCATCTCTTAATAATTAAGATGCCAGGGTGGATGGGGCTCTGAGCAATCTGATCTAGTGTGGGACCTAGCAGTTAGAAATAGATGATTTTTAAGGTTCATTCCAATGCAAATCTATGATTCTATCGCTTCCTCACCGTTAGAGGAAAGTATGTAGTGAGGGTGTAGGAGGGACATCAGAGACAGTAAGGACAATAGACGAGGCCTGAAGATGTACTTCTTTAATCGTCTTCATGAATGCCCATTATCCCACCCTTTGTTTGACCCTGTTCACACTCTTCTGCACCAGGGAAAGTAGACAAAGCTTCAGGGCAAGGTGAGAAAGTTCTTTACTGGAAAAACCCTGTTAATGCATATTCCAACAGAATGGAAAACATGAACTGAAATTTCATCAGGTTTAAAGCATCTACAATGCTTATGCTGAACAGTAAGTTATGGTAGAGATGGACTATGAGCATGTTTTGAAAGAAAGAGCAATCTCTTTGTTCCATCAGTTTTGAAAGAATTCTACCGGATGAATTTTACAAGGCATTTTAAAACTCTGAATTCTCAAGAGAAACTTCTGGGGGAAAAAAGAGAAGAAAAAAAAAAACAACTTTAGATCTAAGTGGGATTTAGGCTACACTTACCCCATGCCTATGCTGGGGCTCTTGATTCCCCTGGAGGAGGAGTGGTATTGCCCACATGTACACCTGGATTGATCCACTGCACTAGTGACAAGCTGGAGCAACAAGCAGTGTTCAGAGCTCTCAGGGTTTTTGCTCACAATGACACACTCAGCAACTGGGTATCATTTTTCAAGCTCAATGCACTGATCAGATGCATAAATGCAGACAGAGATATACTTCTAAGAATAGCCTCTTAACTTCTAGTGCACCACTTGCTGGACTGGCATTTTAATGCAACACTATCATCTGCTATTCCAAATTATCAAATGACAAAATGAAAGTATTAATAACTGTCATTCAAGGAGTTAGTAGCAATGATCTATGTTGGACATCAAAATTTCTCCTGGCTTCCCAATTTTCTAATCCATCTTTATATGATTGAATGAACAAACAATGTGTAAAAATAAATGTTTGTGACTATTAGGTAGCTGATATTTTGACTAAGAAAAATAGATCTGCTTGCTCACTGTTACCTGTACATTGAGATATTTGCACAGCAAACATGAAATGGACCATTCATCTGTTGCAAAATCATACTAGTTATTATTCATGATGGGCTGCTAAGAAAAATTAATCATCTATAAATTTGATCATATGTTCCTTGAAACAGCTGCTACTTCTCCCCAGGATTTGGTTACAATAACCTTTTGCTGCAAACTCCTCTTTAATTTATCTTACTGTATTAGATTAAAACAATCTATTGCCCTGACCTCTGGAATTTCTTTCATTTTTGTTGTTATCAATGCAACAAAGGTGACAGAACTGATCATTTTCATCATTTCTCCTAAATGTATTTTCAGTCTCATTTGTTTCACCTTGACATGTCTCTCCCCGTCAAAATGTTACTGTCCTCTAGTTGTAGCCTGCTAGCATATAAATAACAAATCAGTGTTAGATTTTAAAAAGAAAGCCTCAAAGCAGCTTCTGTTCTACATTGTAAATCATTTACTGTATTTTTAAATATCACAGAAACTTCTTTGTGGATCCCACCTAAATGAAAATGGAAATACGGTGGATATTCTGGAGCAAACTGAAAACGTGGAGAGAAAGGCATTGAGATCTTCACTGGGGTGCTCAACATTCAAATTTCATGTTTTATTGTAAAATCAGCTGAGTACCTTATTCTTACTTTCATGTGAGAACCTGTAGATACTCTCCTTGATTGTGAAGAAAAACTTTTCATTGGCTACTTTTTCTAGATTTTGGTTTCTTTGGCATCTTACCCATAGCAGGATGAAAAACTAGCTGAGAAATGTAAAGGTAAGTCTTCTGCACATCAAGAAGAACGTGGTTATTTCAAATGTGTTCCTAGATCTTCCCTGTGTTATGTTGCCTAATTACCCCTGGAGCACTGCTGGGTGCTTTGCAGGCTGTATCTCTGAGTCAGAATAACGGGAAGAAAGCATTGTGTTGGACTGATACAACCCATTCAGCCCTGTACAAGTGCATTGCTTCACTAAAACATTATCGCTATTTCCTCCTCTTTGTTAGGGGTCTTTCAACTGGTAAATCAGCAAACAAAATGTCTCTGGAGCAAAAAGGGAATAAAAATGGCTCTGGCAAATACTGTGCTGTTGACAGGTGATTTTTCTAAGAGAAGTACTTGCCTGGGGGTAATGGGCATAATTGGATACTGTTTTACTCCAGCTTAATGCCAGGTTTTGCAGACTCAAACAAGACCCTTGGAATCCAGCAAGCTATTATTTAAAATAGAAAACAATTATCTAGTGTTCTGGCTAATGTCTGGTAAAAAGTAATTTGATTAACCAAATATGAGAATGAGAGGAAGTGTTGGTGTTGGCTTGTCCCAGCATTTTCCAAACAGTAGAGCACAGTAGTTATTCAACATATTTCCATGCTATGAAAGGCTTTTTTTTCCCATATTGTAAAATGGACCATACTCATATCATTGTGGTAAATGTATATGAGGGGGGTACTGGTTTCCATTGCTTCCATTTCTTATGCTGACATCTGGACAGTTTCAGTGTGACCAGAATTAGTCCCACAAGCTTAACTTTTGTTTGCTCCTGAAGAATTCAGGCCCTTGTTGCCATGGCTAGCAGTAGTCTGATTTGGAAAATTTATATGAAATATGTTCAAAGTCAATGCATTAACAAAAGCTGTGGGAAAAGGAATGTGCTCAGAATCCAAAAGGCACAAAAGCAAAGATGGGTCATGGGCGGATTATGCAGAAGCAGAATCTCTGCTACACATTTCAAAGCCATGCACCCTTCCCATCACACAGAAAAGGAAAATAACTTCAGAATGACCCTTATGCTTACTTGAATTATAAAACCTCCAAGCTCAAAAGACTTAGGAGTGAAAACCAGCACACTTAACAGTAATTGTTTTGAATCTTTCCTGCATCTGCTTCTGCTTCAGACTCAAAGAAGACTCAAATACTTATTTGTTGAGTCAAGTAAGATATTCTTTTTTCCTGCTGGCCTCACTACATTTTTTTTTTTTCCCATCTCAGTCCCTAAACTCTCGTTTACTTTTACCTGTGTTTATTCCTAAAGAATCCATGTTTTTCATTTTCTTCCTCAAGCTGCAGATTCTTTACTGTAAACTATTAAAAAGTAAGAAAAAAATCTGCAGTTCTCCTTAACTGCCTCCCAAAAAGAGTCAAGCATTCTCATTACACTCCTCAAGAGCTGGATCAAAGCCACGTACAAACTCTTTTATTGACTCCTGCAAAGGCATATTTTGAAGGGAGAGTGGCTTTCCATCAATCTTCTCCTCCCTGACACTTCAGTAGCAGAACCTTCCCATAATGCGTCATCAGAGTTGAAAGATGCAATCAAATTATCTCTATAAATTGCATACACAAATCTTTAGTCTGCTGTAAACTGTTTGTATGCAGTATGATCCAGAAAAACCCATCTCATGAAAGGAAATAGCTTTACGTCTTCACTTTAGTAAGCTCTTGGTATTATGTGAGCATACTACAGGTAGGATTTGAGAATTAGCTCTGATAGTGACTCATAAAAGAAAACTTTTATTATTTGAAGCATAATAGGTGAGTAACTTCTGACTTCATCAACTACCTATCATAATTCAGTCCATTTTAATCCATTTGTACCTGAGTTCATTTAAAAACAGTGAGTCTGAGCTACGCCTGCTGACCAACAAAGACCAACTTCAGAAAACTTGTGCCGGACACTCCAAAACTTTCTGTATTTTTCTCACCTCCCTCTTTCACTGAATGAACTATAAAATGACCAAAAACTGAAAATTAAAACCCAACAGTTATTTCTCACCTCACAGCTGCTGGCATTACTTGTTTGGGTTGTTTTCCAGCCAAAATAATTCTCTACTCTGAGCATGACTGTGAAAATTACATTAATTCAGTACATGCAGTCATTGTTACCTAAAGACCTGCGCAGCCTTGTCAGTGTGTACTGTGATCTTTACTTCTAATTAATACTATTTTTATTTATGACTGCCAGTTGGCCACTGTTGTGAACAAAACCCCACATATTTTGTGCAGTATAAATATATAATTCATTTACACTTTGGTTCTAAAGAGCATAAAACTTAGATAGGTAAAAACATTAACCTTTTGCAGGGATGGAAAAGAAGCTGAGAGAGATTAAGTCACACTCTTGAAGCCATGCAGAAAGACTGAAGAGGAACTATGACTTGAATCCAGTTCAGTGGGGTTGGCATCTCCCTCCTTCTAATATCACCAAGACTGCTCTTTTCTTGGTCATACAGTCAAGATTCAGAGTATGCTTGGAGTGAATCAATGAACAGCAATGTAGCTCCGATCACCGTTCTGGCTTCTCCTCTCCCACCAGGAATAAATTATTTCTGTGCTTCTTTGAAGAGCAAACTGATTGCCTTGAGATGCACAAAATGCACTTCTGTAGCAGTTGCATCTCATAAAAATACTCACAAGAGAGTCTACTCGAGTTCTGTTATAAGGACTTCATTCTTTCCTTTCGGTTCCAACCCCACTCTGACACTGAGCACAAGAGGCATTTATTAATACCAGACATTGTAGGTTTCCTATCATTTTATAAAGATGACATTCATGCTGACTGTTAGTTTAAGCTTTAAAAGAAGAGAACAATAGGATTACTTTTCCAAAGCAAATATGACTACTCAATATTGTGATTATAGTTTCCCTGCCTGAATCAGTGAAGGGTCACAGTTTCCTCACTGCTTGAAGAGGATACTATGCCACGGAAAAAAAAAAAAAAAAGAAAGAAAAACTGGACTCGTGTATTTGCAGAGAACAATATAGGATTGTTGGTAGACAGTCCTCAAGCACAAATAACAGACACTGAGCAGATGTTCTGTGGGCTTGTTTGGAATGGGCACGAGCAATGTTTAAAAGCCACTAAATAATCTTTAACAGTTGCAGCTAAAAGATCTACACAAAGCTTGCCAGAGTTCCTAACTGCAAATAAACCCCTTCCAAGAGCACTGTATCCTGAACGTAGTGCCTTTGCCGTGGCAGAAAACTGGCAGGGACTGCTGCTGATGCTGTGAAGGATTCACTCATGGGGATCAGTCACCTGTGATGATATGGCATGCACAAGTATTTATTAATATTTGTATTGGTCTCACTCATAAGGGCCCACACTGAGATCAATGACAGTGCACATGGGAAGAGATACCTCCTACTTTAAAGTTAACAAACATAAATAGAATCAGAGCTTTCTCGCAACTCCAGAATAAGCAGCCCCTTCTACTGTACTGTCCATCATTTTCTTTCTGATGCTTAGCTAGTCCCAGGAGGAAAGGCAAGGCCTTACACAAAGATATTATACTTACACAGCTCTCAGAGACAAATGATAGAAACTTTGACCACAAAATATGAGAAGATAGATACGTATACATACAAAAGAAAGGACGTATTAATGTTTCTTTTTCCCTAGTGGCTTTCAAGTCTTCTGGGTTGTTTTTGCAGACTTCTGCCTGCTTTCAGATGTGCAAAGCAAAACTCCACCTCCAATCACTGCATCCTGCCAGACCTTGTTAATCCCTTAAATTCACAAACTAACCAGCTAGAATATGCGGAGACATTATATATAAAACCTAATCCATGTCCTGGATGCAAATGTTCATGAATCTAAACAAATTAAAAAAACTTTTTACTCCATCAAATAAAATTTCTGCCTGTCAAAAGTAATTGTGACAAATACATTCACTCTGGAAAAGGTAGATTGCATATATATGGAAATAAACAGCCAGTTTAGTCTTGGTTTACATTTCATAGCATATGCTGTGCCCTCTGTCCCTTCTTTTCAATACTGTGATCTCCACCTCAAGGTGATGCCAGCAACAAAGTTTTATCATAGTTGAGCAGTTGAAAATAGGAAAACTAATCCATTACCACTTAAGAACAGAACAAATAGAAGGCAGCGATTATCAAGGACAATGAATGTGATAGACACAGAATGAAATTCCCTTACCAGTGGAAGTACAGGCATGCTTCCATCAACACAAACTAAAAAACAACACTTCTAAGACAGCTGGTGAAATTACAGGATCAATTGATAGAGCTGCTAGGGGAAAAAGAAGTGCATGATCACAGACTGACATATAAGAAATTCTGGTTTTGAGTAAGATGGAGACAGCAGGTGTTCTGAAGAAACAACATTAAGATCAGTGATGATAAGTATTATCATCAAAATAGGCTCACATGCACAATCAAGGCAAATCTGTAAAAGTGATTATTTTTTTTCTTCAGAATGATTACTAACTTGTTCCTACTCACTGAAATTCTTGCTCTTTCTGCCCTAAATTGGGATTAAATTAGTACTGCTATTCTAGGAATCATTTGTAATCCATAAGAAGATATACCTTAGCTTCTTATAGAATCAGAGGATTGTAGAATGGCTTGGGTGGGAAGGGACATTAAAGATCATCTTGATCTCTGAGTTTCCATTTGATCTGTAATTATGGCTGGGGAATGTCACTGTTCTGCACTATCATACATGGCCGAGTATGAATTGGAACCTCATTCTCTTGTGAGCCAATGCAAAATGGGAACCAGAGTCACTGCAGCTGTGTACTCATACAAGCTTTCCCAGCATGTGCACAACAACAGATATTTTTCGTGTTTTTATTTTAGACCTTCTGCTGAGGAGGCAAAGGCACCAGCTCCTTGGAAGGAGCAGAAAGAACATTGAGCCAAATTTTTATCGCAAATTAACAGTGCTGTCACTACATGATACCCTGTTATTCTGTATTCATGTTTGTTAAGAGTTGTCAGAATGTAGAGTGTGAAACAGGATTTCGCTGCTATTTCATATGACACATGGCTAAATAAGCAAAAAAGAGAGCAAAGAACATATGGATGTGACATCTGGGTGGTCGAAGAGAAGCTGTCTGTAAGCAGGCCCTCCTTCAGGAGCAGCTGCATGAGGACAAGTCTAAGCATTAGCATCACCTTTCAGTTGTTTTGCCCAGTGAAGCACAAGATAGTAGGATTTCAGACTTGCTTTCCTCTTAAGAATTACTGACAATTTAATGAGGTAATTATTGTCATATTTATTATATTAAGCAAGAGACTGATGAACCCCTTAATTATTATTGTATCCATTCATACAGAAATAGTTTCAGCCTGGCTAAATGTGTCTAAATTTGGCCACTAACTTTGCCTCCTTTTTGATGCAGAAATTTATGACATTGTTCCCAAAGCTTTGGTGGAGCCATCAGAACAGCAATAGGGGATAATGTGGCAGATAAGTCCATGTGTCCAGGAGACTGGAGACCTGGGCTCTGGTCTGGGCTTTATTACAGATTTCCTGTGGACATGGCATAAATCACTTAATCTCTCAACCCCTTGCTTTCCTCTTTTGTTAAAAGATGATAATAATCACCAAATCAACAGAGGAATTGTGACATTAAAGTAAATACTGTTTTTAAAGCCTGCCGATATTCTAAAGTGTATTATAAGACTATAAATTCACTCAGAGTTTGTAGAATAATTAGCTGTTCTCCTAAATACTCAAGTGAGAAAGAAACTATTGCCAAAGAAACTATTGCCTTGACTTTGTAGGAAGTAACTAATGAATGTACAGTTCTCACTAGAAAGGTATAATTTGGACTTGAAATCCAGCCACATAATGGTCAAAGGGCACTGCTGGTAAAGAAGTAGTAGTGCAGTAACAAATGATTAAATTGGAATAATCTATGATAATGTACAGTTTAATAATGGGAAAAGTAAATATTAGATTATATTAATCACCATATGTGCTCATGGATTTCCCAAGTACTGATAGCAACTTACTACTGAAATACTTAAGTCAAAATCTAAATATTTATCAACTGTTATTATTGCCCTCATGAAGTCATCTTTTAAAATAAAGTACAAGTAAGATCTGGCACATATGAAAAATCTCACTGTAGTTTTGTCTTCATCAAAATGAATAATTTAATTTTCATTTCTCATTACTTCATTGTTATGGTTTTTCAGGACTTTTTGGTTAACTTCTGTTGATAAAATTTTTAATGTAACATGTTTCCAATGCTTTTCAGAGAACTGCTCAACAGAATGGAAAATTAAATACTTGTTGCCACAAATATTTTGTATGATATTAAATTCTGATCGGAGAAATTGCATAAATCTGTATTTATATTACTCATAGTTGCAAAACTCTCAGAACTTCATAGATCAACTAATGCACCTGGACACCATAAACTGGATAACATTAACATCTACTACACACTTATATGAATATTAGAAGAGCTCAATATTTCACAGACTTATATGAATACAAAACACAATAAATGGTTTAAAGACTTTCTTTTTTCCCACTGTATGATATCCAGGTACATCAATCTACTTATTACACAATGATAAAAAGCATGAGGTTTGGAATGTAAAACTTCAAAAATGTGTAGGGAGAAACTGTTCCAAACTCAAGAGAATGGTGGAGACCTATGAAGATGGAAGTCCTTTGATTCATTTAATTTCTGTGAGATTTTAATAAGTTTGTGAAATACAATAATCTAAAGAGCATTATTCAAATTTTTGTATTTGAAATATTGACAAATATAGATCCATCTTAATATCTTTCTTCAGATATAACCTAAAGATGGAACTTCAGTGACAGTTAGCATTATATATATAGTCAGAGAAATAAATGGTATTCTACAGGAAACATGGTTTTAATTATCACCTCATCAAGGAATAATCATGAGGCATTACACTGTAAATTACTTGAAGTTAATTTTCAGCTAATTTAATTTTAGTGACTTCTCTCTTCTGGGACATGCATCTAAACTTCTGTAAGCTGCATTGCATACAGTGCCATCAAGATCTCTTCAAGTGTGCAAAGAGCTACACAGCGAATATAGCATGGAGAAATGAACTACAGTCCTTTTTCTGAAAGTTTAAATACAGGTTTACATATGCTTCAACCAATAAATCAAGCAAAAAACATATGTTAACCTTGTATGATCAGAGTGTGATGTAATAAGTGTTAAATTTAATAGATATGTTGTACTTGATAGTTGGATTGCCTCTTTGTTGGTCATGCTATGATAAACTTGCCATCTGGTTTATCAAGCAGGTGTGATTTCATCTTCACGGTCGCAACAGAAAGTAACTTCTTTAAGCACCCAGAAGCAGGCAGATTTTCAGTGAAATGTCCTTTTGAATTCCTTCTGCAGAGCCTCCACATTAAAGAAGTGAGCAGTGAACGATCTGCACTCAGTCGCTTCTTCCTGCATATCTGAGAGTGGAATTATACTATACAAAGAGAGAGTGCCTGCAGCTGTCGGAGCAGAGCTCAGTGAAATACGCCAACATTTTCACATCACAGGAGCAGATGTGGTTGAAATTGTTGACAAGAAGCAAGGGCACAAGGTCAAATGTAGATTTTCCATATCAGTTTTTTCAACTGTCTTTTCCAATTAAGGCTAGTATGGTACTTGGCCAGAGAATACTGTACAAATCATATGAAAGGAGTAATTGGTTGGGGAACAGAAGCTAGTGTACCGTATCCCAGCTCATAACAGTGCTGTCTGATATATAATTCTTAATTTGATTTTTATTTTTTGAATATGATGGATAGTAGGAAGCCTACTTTCAGTCTTATGAATGCATGTGAATACCCATTAATATTCATGGGAAACGTATACAATTTTAATGAAAATGTAGACCATTTTTCCCCCATACACACCCCATTTTTCTAGGCATATTTGGAGGGGAAAACCCTATAAGGTCACACACTTGAACTTGTAGGTCTGATCATCATCACTTTACTACAGAAGCAATATTACACCCCATTGCATGATATGAGTTGTGGTGAACAGAGATAGGTAGAGAAAAGTGTTTATTAGTGATTCTGACTACTGCCAACCATGAACAGAAGGAGACTGAACCCAAGAGAAGAGGTGAGTAAGTTAAAAAGTCATGTTGAAAACAAACAAAAAAGAAAAACAAAACACAATATTCACTGGGGTATTTTGTTCATTCCCTTCCCCCTTTCTTTCTGTCTCAAAATATACATGGAGTAACAATTTTTTCTGCACAATACAAGGACTCTAAAAATTTATGTTTTTAATGAAAACTGAGATTCTCTTTCAATCACAAGGTTCAGAGAAATGGGACTGTAAGTAAAGCTTCAAATATTGTGAGATTCATGATAAAATCACAGGGTCTGGAAAGGCTTCATCCCAACTTATAGTTAAATCTAAAATTCCAAGGAGGTGTACTTGCTGCTGAGTATGACACTCTTGGGTCCTGGTGCTCCAGTACACCATTTCAACTCAACTGAGATACACTGCTATGATACTGGATCAATGCAGTGGTGAACCAGACTCCAAATTTTATTGATGTTTCAGGCAATTTGCCACTTGGCAAGACAACTTAGATTTTAAACATAAAAGCCAGCTTTAAGGCATGAGGGATTCGCTAGTAAGAGCAACTGAAAAGCTGAATTTGAAACCAAAAATGCGTAGTACCACATTACCATTACCCTGAGACATCTTGTCCCTTTTACTGCTGTCTTAATCTCTATCCACCAATCATTAATCATTTTTACTTAAAATTATGTCTGAAATGAAATATTCCATAAATTATTTTTTAAATCATTATAACATTAAAGTAATATTTTTGTTCATACAACCTTATTCTCTCACAGAACAGATTGGAGTTGCCTTTCAATTATTCAGTACTGAAAATTATTTTGAATATTTTCAATATTTTTAACTTCTGGATAAGTGACAAATACTAGAAATATCAGCTTTTTCCACACAGATTAAATCTCCAAAGAATTTTTTCTCTTCCTACACAAACAAGTACAGGAATTATTTTCTAGAGCCTGTATGTACACAGTTAAGTATACTTTTTGACAAATATTTGTGTTTGTGATTTGAACAATTGTTTTCTACAGAGATTTTCGTCAGAAAAATTCTGTTGGTGCAGAAAGTAAAATCAAAAGTGTAAAACACTGTGGAAGTAAACAAAATTAGCAGGACAGCTAACTCTCTCATTGTTTAAGAGAACAAAAGGGGCTTGCTCTGCATTTTACAGCCAATGAGAGTGCGATGGAAAATCAACACTGCAATAGGCCAGCCAGATATTTAACTAATCTTGCTTGCATTACATATTACATCTTAGTATGAAAAAATAATACATTTTATTAAAAAAAAAAAAGGTTTTATTTATGCTTGTTTTATAATAATCTCTAAGTGTCTCCTTCCAATCTTATGTTATGACCATCTTCAGAAGCAGGAATATTACACTCACAAGCAGATACTTCAGTCTACAGTATATTTTTAGATATTTATTCAATGTGTCTCATTTAAATGTTTTATTCTAAAGATATTTTCCCTTGTGTGCTTTAAGTTTCGATGAATTTCAGGTTTTCAACAACTGATTCTTGTTTTGATGTGGTGACTTGCTGCTCAATAACCGAAAAGAAGTGGAATTCTGAGCTGCTTGTTGTTTCCTCTCTCAGAGGCAAAAAGAAAAGAATAATAATACTGTAACTAATACTATCTAATGGGTGCATTGTGGTATTTCACTCTTTTTTCCAACCTTTTGTGATAACATGCCAAGTGAATAGGTTTCTCTTGACCCTATAATCTTCTATTTTTCATATTAAATGCGACCTAGCAATTTGAGAAACAACCACCCATCTGTATCTGGAGAACAGGTTAATCATGGTGAGAGTAATAAGAGAGAAAAATATGGTAAACCAACTTAAGACTTGTAATACACTGAATGCCTGTAAGAAGAACAAGGTATGGATCAGAATCCGAATATCCCATCCTAAATTCTCACTGGGATAGTATTCTGAAATAAAATATGAAAGTGAAAATATAACTGTTTCAGATGGGGGAGACAAATGATTCAGAGAACCAAAATAAATCTCTAAGATTTTATAACGTTACTTATTTATTAGGAGCTGATGCCTATCAGCCAAGTACAATGTCTGTATCTGTATTTGTGTAGCTGCAGGTAAATGGGGTCAAAACTTGCTGAATGCTCAGGCATAAAATAGAGTTGAGTGGAAAAAGCAAAACTGGTGCTCCAGCCTGAAAATCAGTAAGTGAACATAACTGAAGAAAACAAATTTCAAGGAGCACCACTCTGGGATAAGGCAGTCTGTACATTTTTGTTGAGGGCTATGAGAAGAAAGCAGATAATGTAAGTGACATACCTCACTCTATACGTGACAGTCTCATTTTACTCAGCGGAACATTCTTTTCTTCTAGTCTTTGTCTTATCAATTTAGATAGCGAACTGTTCAAAGTCATGACCATTTCTTGTGAAGTATGTGTTTCAGCATCTGCAACTTTGCTGAGGGCTATATGTTATAACAAAATAATAGAAGGTCTGCTGGAGTACAAAGGCCTTGAAGAGTATGAAGACAGTTTTTTATTATTATTTTTTTGGCTATTGGAACATAACCTCCAATATTTCACTAGCTCTAAAATAGATAACTCAAGTAGCTAGTCACAGTGGAATACAGAAGAAATAGCAGAAATCTATCAAAGTGACCTTTTCAGGCAACTCAGTAAATGTATCCTTTTCACCCTTTACTCTGGGTACACCCTGGTAATTTTTCATATAGTCACTTCATTATTTGTGTCATACACTGCGAAGGAAACAGGGAAATGGAAAGACTGTTTATGAGGCTGTAGACTCCAAAATAAAGCAAGGAACTTACCTGTTTTCAGAACCAGCTTGGCTGCGAGTTTCAGACATGGTAGGTGCCAGTTTTGTAACTAGTCATTGACTTTCCTAGATATTCTATCGCATTAATAGACCAAGACAATAGTCCTAAATTTAACTGATAGGGAAACAGGAAGAAAGTTGACTGAATACATTGTATGGAAGGGCTATAATCTGAAAAGGCTACAAAAGGGCATTTTCTAGCTGAACATTTGAAGTGCTGTTTTTAAGAACTCTGGCTCTTTAGAATACACAAAGAAGCAGATAACAAAGCCTCAAGGCAAAAAAAATAAAATAAAATCCCTGTTCTATTACTATATCACTGGCTAACACACAACGAAATTCAATTTGTACCCTAGTCAGAGGAAAACAAATCCATCAAGATGGTAATGAAACAATCGCCAAGATATAACCATTTGTAACAGGGATTCTCATTGTTACACCAACTCCAGAACACCATAGGCTTTCAATTCTCATTTCTGCCTATTAATCTAAACAATAAAACTGATGGCAATTGAGTGCAGTGTTTGTAAGTAAAATGATTACCAACGAAAATCCAAGGAAAATCTTATTTTTTAGGGGATTAAACTGTTGACAGAAACATAGAAAGGAAAAAGGAAAAGTAATGGCAAACCTGGCTGAAAGAGTTGTTTACATCTCTGCAATTTCCTGTGTTTCATCTGTTTGTGAACTCCAGAGACTGAACTATTCCTTTGGGCTTCAGCAAGTTTCTAAGTTTTCCCTCTGTTCCCAAATACCTACATTTAATGGCTAGTATAAGTTTTCCAAAGTGCTTTCAGATTTCATAAAGTCATTGAATCATAGAATGGTTTGGGTTTAAAAGCATACATTTCACCGAGTTTCTGTTTAGAGTATTAATAAAGAAATCAAGACATCAAAGATTCCTATTCCCTTCCTGAGTGTCTCTATCCTACTTATTTGAATATCTGACATTCAGTGCTGCTGCAAATTTAACTGGTAGCCAATAAACTGACCATATATATTTTATCAGGACTTGGATATTACAAGCCTTAGAATCACGCTAACTAATTTTTATGTTACTAACTCTCCCAGAGTCCTAAGTCTCTATCTCCAGTTTGAGGGAAGGCTTGTCTGTCATATCATCCTTCCTTAGGAGCAGGTAGCCTATTACTGAACTTCTTCACAATGAAGTAAAGTGGTGGTTCCCTATTGTAAAGGGAACACTGACTCAGTCTTCAGAGCTTTTAGATAAAATGTACATCTATACATCCAGTCAGTAGTGAACCTTACGCAAATGAAGGATTAAATTATATACTCTATGCTCACTCTGCTAAACTTTGTCTTTCTTTGTTCCTTTCTTTCTTCCTTCCTTTCTTCCTTTCCTTTTTCCTTCCTTCCCTTCTTTCTTTGTTCCTCTCCTTTCCTTCTACCTTTTCTCTCCCTCAGTTTCCTTTTTTCCTTCTTTTTCTCTCTTACTCTCTGAAATAAATAATTTTTTGATTTAATATTTGCTTGGCAACTCATTCAATAAACTGGACTGCTTTGGGAACTGGTTATTGATTCATGAACATGTTGTTGTTCCACAGTGAAGATGTATATCATCTGACAATAATGAAAAGCTTTCAAGATAAAGACTGATGAGGTGCTTTTACTTATCAGTGTGCTATGGCTACTTTCATGGTAATTGCATACAACTAACGATGTTTCCCTACTTTAAACTTGTTACAAAATAAGCTGCAAAATTAGAATATTCTTTGTAAAAAGAACTGAAACATCCTCTCTTGATTTTGAGTATATTCGATCAATCTGTTGTTTTGAAGTAACTGATTTTAGGAATATTACTCTCAAACATGCCTTTTAGAATGCCAGATGTTAAGGTACATGTTGTAACCAGGTTTCTGGGGTGGTGCGTGTGGAGCAGTGTGTCTTGGTTGACTAAATATCACTGCCAAACCCTTTTCCAAACTGAGCTTGTTTTGAAGCTCTTCTACCCTGTTAAATACTAGAAGATTCCACTGTATTTATGGATACAGTAAAGTTCAAGCCACTTAATTTCAAAGACATAAAAATGAATCTGTAAACCTCAATGCAAGTATCAAGCTTCCAATTTCTTGTTTTTATATAGGGGAAATCACAGACTCCTTGATATCATTAATAAAATACGAGACTACGCTTGCATCAGGTCAAACACTGAGTTAAACCCTGGGCAGGCATCATGAGGTATAGTGTGTGCCTACAACATTGTCTCTGGAAAGCCATCCCTTTACCAAGATCAACCTGGAATTTAATGTTGGCTTGTGAACTAGGTACTAAAGGGAAAATGCAGATGCTCTAAATGGAAAGTTTACAGTTTCAGCAGACTGCACTCAAGATGAAGCAGATTTTTACTTCACCTGTTGACTTAAATGTTATAAATCTCCACAGTCTCTACATCCCTTTTCAAAGAAGCATCTGTTTCACATGGTTCATTGAGGTATTAACCATTTCAGGCACCAGGTGGTTTTTATGATTAGATTAAGGGCTGACTCTGCAGCCCTTACTTAAAGATTGTTATACTGTGCAGAATTTCTTTAATAATAATGGGAAGGAGGGAAAGGAAATGGCTTATTTATTCTCCATCCACAATTTTCACATTATTATACTTAGTTGATTAGAAATCTGTATCTTGTTCTGTTCCTCCGTAAATTTTGCCTATTCAGCTTGAGATCTGAAAGTCTAGCTGACATTTTTCTTGTCATAAAAGCCTGCAGCAGCAAAGACTTCCAGGCTGAGCTACACCTACAGAGTCCAGCAGCTAACATTGTGTTTCATAAATGTAACCAAGTGGCAATGAAGGCACCTGTCTGTCCTGCATACAATTGGAGGGTAAGTGTCTGCAGCAAGTTAGGATTCTAACTACAGAAGCTGCTACCCAGAAGGCTGACTCAAGTATGAGGTGAAATGTGCTTTCTATTTCTCCATTCTGCAGCAGCTGGCTCTACTTGCCAGGTGGACCTAGTTACCCTCCTAAGCTTTGATTTCCATGACATGCTTTAAAACTCTTTCACTCCGTGTTTGCTGTGTATGTGAGATCTTGCTCAGTGTACCTGTTCTGTGTCACTTGGTGTCTTGAGCTTCCACAGAGGTAAAACTTCATAATGTACTCAAAATGTGCTTGCCATTTCTCAGTGCATAAGGCGTCGAGAATGAATCTTACACAATAGATTCTAGCCATAATAACTGATGCATGACCTAAGAATTTCAATGCAAAGACAAGATATAATGTCCATAAATGTTTGAAGAGTATGAGGTTTGTCTTATGTTTTTCAGTCATTCTCTTCAAATTCTTATAGTTTATTATATTTGAATTGAAATGGTGGAGTCACATTTTCCATGGGTATCCTTTGAGATTTGTGGTGGTGTTTTTTTCTTTAGGATTTTTCTAATTCATTTCTGTAAGCACAGCAGAAACTGGAGTTTTTTTATCAACATAGATTATCTTCCTACTGAGAGGCGAGGCCTTTGTGAAACAAGCAGGGGAAGCCTGTCTCAGTAATGATTGTGCTCTGGATAATAAAAGAGGAATTATATCCCCAATGATAGCTATCTGCTAGACTATATTCAAATCTCCTGAAAATGAATTAGCAAATTATTTCCCTTTTCAGCTTTTATTAACTAAAAAATAGTTTTTTTTCAGACGTCTAGCTAAGAACTCTTCATGGCACATGATACAACTGTTTTCTGAAAGTCCACTTTTCCATTTGCAGTCTACACAATATGTCTGGATCATACTTTTCACATGACAATATGCAGAGTTCAGGAGAGGGAAGTCTAGAGGTTAACACCTAATTTAACTGTGCTTTGTGGTCAAAGCAGGTGAAGTGTACTGGAGTAATGAGGTAAGAAATATGTGGAAGCCTATGGTATAATCAATTGTGAGTGGGCACCACTGAGCAGGTGGAAAACCTTCTGCCTGGCTAGACTGAGAGAGGAATAGGAAGGCTGCTTCGTCATTCTACATTTTGTGACATTCTTGCTTGACTTGTCCTTATGTTACCTACTTTTTCTCTCTCTTTTTTTTTTTTTTAATTTTCAATGCCTATTTAATTTCAAAAATGAAAAATCGATGGTGATTTACAAAAGTCTTTGTTGTTTAGAGAGAATGTGATGAGCCTTGCTGCTCTTATTACAAGAAAAATTCTTGAAGTGACCAACTGCTTTGACATGTGAATGTATGTTCCTGTAAGAAGAGAAAAAGTAGTATTTTCTAGGAAAAAGATTGTGCCCTAATGATGTTTAGAGAAAGAAAGGAAACTGGCAAAATGTAAAATAGAACCTAAGAGTAAACAGCAGGCCTTGTGGTTTTGTTACAGTAGTTCCTTGTTAAACTAAGTTCTTCCAGAAAATTATGTTTTGTTGGGGATTGTGAAAGGTTTAACTTAATGAGAAACAAGCATGCCACCGGAGGCCCTACACAGGCACTAATCAATGAACAAGTTTTTTTTACCAACACCACCAATGGGAGCTCAAAAAAATATTCTGAATATAATAGTCATGTAATAAACCTAAGGATATAAAACCACAATATAAATAGAAAATTGTATGTATGTTAATTTATATTATGTTTAGATATATCCTAGTAAATATTAAATATATTATTTAATAATCATAATTGTATTGACAGTAATTGCAAACCAAACTCCAACTATCTGAGGTGTGACAGATGTTAATTTGGGTGGCAAGCAGAAACACATGTCCTGTGTGTTAGGAAAATGCCACCGCATGTTAGCAGGTTTACTCACTAGCTACTTGATCCCAAGCATGGCTTGGAGAATAAGAATGAATTTAGGCATTCAGGCTAAATGTGTGAAGGCCTTACCTGTCTGCACAATCCCATTTAGAATTTGTGGGCGTACAGAAGGAAAGTTCAGTCTTAAACCTTGTATCTTGACACTATACAGTGAGCTCATGGTGCACAGTGGGTCTTCATAGCTCAGTTAAAGGAGTATGTAGGAAATATGTTTCCTTATGATACTAATGATACTGACCACTGGGATTTACCATATGCTTTTTCTTCTTAGATTTGAGGGTTATGTTTATGAATGACTGTACAAGATGCATCAGGAGAGTAGCACAAGTTCAAATGTTGGTCTCAAGAGGCCTGCCCAAAAAAACAACCACTGTTAAAGGAAACATAGTAAAATTTTCTTCACACTACAGTCTGAAGGGAAGAATTTGTAGAAATTCTAATTTTCTAACTCTTTGGTGTGTACATGTGTTCATAATGCATGGCATAAAACAAATAAAGTTTTCTCAGAAAAAATAGTTTGGGGAGTTCCTTTGTTGCACCTACTACACATTTTTGTCAAAAAAAAAAAAAAAGAATAGAAAAAAAGAGCATGTTTGGGTTTGATTACTATTGTGCTCACTGGATCTTTCTGGAGCTATAGAATTGCAGCGCAGAGGCATTGCTAGAAAAGGACAAAGGACCCTTGTGCAGAATCTAACTTTATTTTGCCCAGTTTAACTTTGCCAGTTTTCCCCATCAAAATTAGTTTAATTACAGAAACTACAAACACAAACCTTCTCTCTCTTCTATCTAGTTTATCGGGACTAGGAATTAATGAGAGTCAGTTGTGGGTGTTTGTTTCAGACAATCTGATTGTCGCTATTGTTCCAAGTTACTATAACTCTTTAAACAGATCCGTAAAAATGTACAAAACTTTTTGACTCTTGTTGAATATGATGTGTGTTTGTTAAGTGCTTGATGATTTTTATGTTTCTTGTGGTCTCTTGAACATTTTAATGAGCTACAAAGTCATGAAGATCTGTGTGTTGTTCAAAACCAAGCTGTTTATCTTAGGGTTTTCTTATAGCATATGCACAGATTTGAAATGTGTTCTGGGTTATTTGCTGGTAATGATTGTTTTTTTTTCTTTTTTTCTCTTCCCCCCAACCCCCCCCCCCTTCTGGCTCCACTCCTTTCAAAGCTTAGTGCTAAAGTTTCCCCAGGCAGCATTTTCCAAAACAGCTCAATTTGTTGGTGTCATAGGCTTGCTTAGCACACACAGGACACATTATTCTCTATTTATTTTGAGTTCCAGTATGAACACATTTGCAGCATTAAGACCAGCTCCCTTTTGCATGCCTGTGATTTCTGTTTGGTGGGTGCCAAGCTGCTTCTGTAAACGTAAGGGTGTAGCCAGAATCCACTTTGGTGGCTTTAGTAATCCAGTCTGTCTTTCAGTTCTTCTGCTTAGCAATATTAGGTAATAAAAATAATGCTTGAAGCAGAAGATTGTGTGTTCATGAATGCTTTCACTTCATCTAAAAAGGGGAAAAGAAAAATGGCCCTGGATTCATTTACAAATATATACTTATGATGTAAATGTGCTGAAAGTCTTTATATTAACATGTATGTATTTTTCTGTGCCAGAAGCCTTTTTTCTTTGAAATATTTTCTCCACCTTCTCCACCAGCTTGTTATAGTTCAACAGTAAATATTATTCAACAAATATGCAAGGAATATTGTGTATTACTGTTATGAACAGTCATGGATCTGGACAGAGTACAGGTAAAAGGAAGATATTGCAGATACCACAAGCACAGGCATTCTGCCTGTTGCCTTCTTGTATTATTCCAACTTTCTTCTCCATCCCTGGCCATGCCACCACCAAAGCACTCCAAACTTGTTGTTGCTCTAACCACACATACTTCTGATATTTCATACAAATTTGCAAGAGAAGCTGGCAGTTCTTCTAAGTTGGAGTTTCTTTTTTTCTGTGTGTATTGGATGGGAAAAAGTTGGAGCAGAGTGCTCATGTGGTGCAGTGTCCATTGATGCAGGAGCAGCATTCTTGCTCAATGTTTACCATCAGCACTGCAAACTGTAGTCCATAGTTTACTCTAGTGATTAGTAAGCCACGCAATAAATACTTTTTAAAAAATGAAAGTTTTTTTAATATAATGAATTTGCTCAGTTCTGTATTTGTATTTGCTCCTAGGATGCTATTCAGTGCTTAAAGGTTTCCTTATTTATATCTTTTAGGAGACTGCCTTCCGTGGAGGTACACAGGCTTCAGTATAATTCAACATACATTTTCTACACAGTAGAAACACTACAGAAGTAACAGAGTAAAAAAGCTACACAAATAGTAGAGTAACAGTGGATTAGAAAGTGACCGAACTATATGTCAGGACAAGAGCGTCAGCTGGCTCAAAGAGGTATATTTCCATTGAAACTGAGGATCTGGCTTTATACTATCTAAGCACTTGAAAACTTCAAGACTTGGCTGCTGAGCTTGTGAGAACAAGCTTTGTTGCAAGATTTTCAGCATTGAATGCTTGAACTTGGACCACAAAGATATCCTTTCGTACAGTATTTTGGCATTTCACCTTCTGGCTTGGGCCAGAATCGAGATGTACATGAACATGGAAAATAAATTTTAAGGCAATGGAAATGTTCAAATGGAAACATCAGATAGGTCTGTGCTAATGTTTAGTTTGAGGGAAAACTTCTGATTATAGTTATTTTTACGTGTACCATTTCATTCATTCGTCTTTCAGTAGTGGTCATTCTGAAATGCACTGAGCTTGAATCTCCCAGGAGGGGGGAAGATAATCTTGCAGTTAATGCACAGAACTAGTAGTTAGGAGTTCTGGCTTCTCAGTCATCTAGAGTGATTTTAGGCAGGTCACTTAAGCCCTGATTCAGCAAAGTATGTAAGCATGTGAATAATTTGTGTAACTAAGTACATGAGTGGCCTTATTGCATCCAATAGTGCATTTAGCAATGCTATGTAGCTATTGTAAACAGTTTTTGTTGATGGTGAATAAACAACTGGTATTCCTCATGCTGTGTGCTCAAGTTTTGGAAATTAAGAAGGGAATGCACTGGGCCACAGAACAGTTCCCAGTACAAATAGGAATGCTGGTAAGTACATAGAATTAGACAAGTTTTGAAAAGGGTACTAACTCCTTCCTTGTTTTTGGACTAACCCTTCCTGTGTGAGGTTTTCAGACATCCTGAATGTCAGCGGGACTTTTTGTGATAATCTGATGAAATAGCTAAGTACCTACCTAAAAGCATAGAAGCCAACCAAACTCTATTCAGGTGGAAAATATAAAGAGGAGTTGTAGAAAATGGCTCTGAAGAGGTAAGAGAACTAAGAAAATTGTACCTTCTGTGAGGAAGAACTTCTGTGTCAGGGGACCCTAGGACAGGGTCTGGAGTTTCATAAACACCAGTGTAGATTTTCAGGACTTCCTTGGCAAAATACTGAAAACAGTTTATATAGAAATGCATAATAAAGCACAGGGAGTGGGAGGTGTATTATCCATTACTCTGCTTTATTACGCTGCTCGGGAACTGTGAGAGCTAGTGTGAAATATGTTGTTTCTCCCAGCAGATTCTCTATAAATGGGAAAATCAAAACTTATTCTACCGCCAAAGAAATACACTAAAGGTTAAATAATGTTTTGCTAGCTAGTGCTTTTCACAGACAGCCCACACTAAGAACTGCTGAACAGTGTGCCCCCACTAGGACTCTCCAGTTGTGCTTGGGTGGGGGTTAATTTGAAATACTTCTTTAATACGATGTTGCATCTTTATATCCTACCATAAAATAGCTGACAAGCTAGAACTGATCCAACTTTACATCCCTCAGAGTCCTTCACTGCCCCTTTACATTAGAGGGGAAATGTCTTCTGCTTCTGTGCATGCTAGCATTGCTGAGATAGTGAACACTTAAAGGGCACTGCAATGAGCAGATACCACCTCTTCTCCATTTCATAGGTCTAGAAGAGTAAAAACTACTTTGTCTCTCACAAGTATTCGGAGATCCTTCCTATGCACAAAGAAGGACTGTATGGACAAACCTTCTAAATCGCCATATAAACTTCCTGTGTTGCAGAGAAATCCGTTTTACTTGGGACCTCTTCTTCTCCTGTCCTCTTTGCATTGGCCCCACTGCCACATAAGCAGAACTTATCTTAGCAAGTATTTAATGGACAGTTTTATTCCTGTCACTGTGAACCTGGCGGCAATTTTGTGTACCTCCATATGATTGCCGGTTTCTGAGATAGCGCAACTGTGTCTATGGAAAAAATATCCAGAAGTAATGCTTTTCTTTGAACTCAGGCATGCAGTCCTCCACCACAAAGGTCCTATATAAGCTGGTACATCTCATTTGAAGGGCTGAAATTTAGTGTAGGCAGAAATTCAAGTGCATTATCATCAAATACATATAGTTAAGTAAGTTATTTTCCTTAAGTACTTGAATTTTTTTCTCTGCCTAAGTGGGCAACTCAGCACCTCTCTCTCTTCTCCCTTTCCTGCAGAGGGACCAGAGACTAAGATCCTTTTAAAATTTGGATTTCTCACTCTTGCTCAATAAAGGTTTGGTAGCAGGCTGTAGGCTTTTCAACTTGAAAATAGAAACAACAGTGAATCCCTGCTTTCCTAACACTAGAGGAAATTTGGAAAGGAAAATGACTGAGATGGAGAGGGACACTGAAATGTAACATCGGTTGAGGCTTCGTATCTCAGAAGCATATTCTACGTTTGCATGAAAGTTATTTGTGAATCTCCTCTAATCTACTTTCATTATTGATGAATGCCAATTAAGAGGATTTGATCTTCTATATTAGCTTAGAGTTATCCTAAAAAAGCCATGAAAATCTCTAATCATATTTAAATAACAAAATAATCCTAAAACAGAATTAATATGATTTATATTTGTATTTAATTGCAGAAATAAATTTCTTTCTCTGTGGCTGAAACACGAAATCAGCACATGAAAACATTTCCGTAGGGGACTCAGTAGCTTTGTTGGTCCCCTGGATCATCATTCTCAGCATGACCAGTCTGAGGAGGTTCAAGGCTCTAATTTTGATGTTATTTTTGGAAATAGCTTGAGTTTCTGCAGTTTTGGCTTTAAGTGAGATTGGAGTCATGCTTCTCAGCCCCAGCTGCCAAGCTAAACTTTTCCCTTGGTGTGAAAGCACGTGTTTACCCACGTGCAATGAAAGGTACGTCTTGCTGTAATTGCATTTGTCAAACTTCTTCCTAAGAATATTATTACCCCCTAACAGCATTCACCTTTTCTGCTTGCCTGTGCTCAAAATGGACAGAGTGAAAAAATGCAACCAACATGTATTGTATACGAGTTAGTTTATTTTAGAATAAAAACAACCCACAGCATCAGTTGCTGTTATTATTATTAATTCATTGCCTCACAGTATCAGCCTCTATATGACTTGATGAATTTCCACTATCCATTCATTATTGCAAATGCATTTCCAAAAACTTCATATAAAGCAGGCCTCAGATAGCTCACCACATTCTTATGAAAAGCAACATTGTGAAGCAATACTGGGGAACAGTCATTTAAAACAAACCCTCAGCACCCGCATTCGAGTAACACAAAACGAATAACAAACTGACAAAAGTAAGTTGTTTTATATGCATAAAATTGAATTCCTGTGAAGCTGTGTTCTGTGCACTAGTGCATTGAATTCTGTTGAGTAGTTTGTACAGGCCACTCTGATTCTGCAGACCCAAATTTGGTACCTGGTTACTGCATATCTTCCAATAAACTAAAATCCAATTGGATGTGGCAGCCTTGTAGAAGGGCTACTAGCATGCCAGTTGGACCTATTCAAAATCTAAAACCTCTTGAAACTGTTTGTACCAAAAAAGATTAACCTGAACCCTTCCAAAACTCAAACCACATTTCCATTGTGGTCCAAGAGCAATAGAGCGTAATGTCCCTTTATGCTCCTAGTCCTGTCCGTCCTTGAGGATTGACTCCAAGACAGCTCTAGCTTCTATTTGCAGCTACGTAGAAATACTTTTAATGAAGAGTAAAGGAACGACTTGCTGAAACAGTGTCTCATCCAGTCACTCCTGGATACTCTCTGGCCACCAACCCACACACTGCTTTTACCATGCTGGCTGCCAAGAGATTTTCCAGTAAATGTTGAAGTTGTTGCTTTTTGCAGCACTACCTTCACCTCTTTCCCTGCCCTTCAGTCAGGGACCTACAGTTCTGTTACTGACAGTAGAATCCCAAGCAAACCAGAAATTAATGAGAACTGTTATTTTTTATTTCTTTAGCCATTTGCGAACTTTTGTTCAGGCTAGCAGACGACAGTGCTCAAATAACATATGAAAAAGTGTTCATCTTCTATTTCTGGTCTAACCAGAAACAGACTGTCTGGTAAGTCTCACTGGAGTGGTTGCTCACTGAAAATTTCAACCTCCATATTGTAGAAGCAAGAGGTCTAAGTACACACTGAATTTTCAAAGTATTCATCTGGCCAAAACACTCAACAAGCTTTGATTTCCCTCTGCTACTAAAGGGCTCCGTTATACTTTCTTGAATTTATTACCATCTAGTGCAAGTCTGTCTGTCATCACTGCCCACTGTTTTCTCTAGTGGAGTAACATTTACATGGTGTATCTTTACTAGAATTTTTAACAATTTTGGGTCAGACAAATCCATGCACCAGGGAGATACATGTGTGTGTTATCCATTTCTCAGAATGCTGGCAGACATCCACAGAAACAAAAGTACTGTATGAAGTCTGTATGAATTAGGCCCAAAAATATATACTTGCATTTTTCATTCCATTCAAGACTTCCAAGATATATTTGAAGATAGATTTTTTGTAAGCACACTGGAGATTTGATCATGTTTCATTTATTACACCTCAGTATGTTATATTTTTTCACCTGAAACCATATAAGAATGCAAGAAAAGAAATCCTGCATCAAGACAAAATTTCTTTAACTCAGTAGCCCATCCTTGGCAGTAGTGATAGTGCACTTAAAAGTGACCTTTTCTCTTATGAATTACAGAGCTCCTCATCATTTGTAATATACAATTTAGGGGGACTGAGCTGGGGACTGAGTTGGATTGCTTTATATATTCACCACTGGATTTGTCCCTAATGAGCTGGTCTGATCACCAAAAGAATCCCTTTAAACTTTTTGCCTTCAAAACGTCACGTTGTAACAAGTTCCAAAATATAATTATATGCTATGCAAAAACATTACCTCCTTTATCTATGCTATAAATGTACTCCTTTGATGAAGATACTTCCCTCCTTTGCTTTTTCTTGGGCTGCTTTTCACATGTTGATTCTGATTGGCATCAGGAGATCAGGAAGACACATTGCATCTTGGAAGAAATGCAACAAAAATAATGTGGCCTGCTCCTCTCATTTTACAGGCACATTTATATTTGTTTATCTAATCAGGTCTGTCTATTACTGCATGTGCTTTGCATGCATCAGGAAATGTTCCTACGAACTGTCAGGAAAGAACTATGTGGAGTTCAGTCGTACTTGTGAAATAATGATACACTGCCACAGGAAAGGTTAAAAACAGCTTGTGAAAAAACCCTTAACAGAAACAATCAAAAAAAGGTGTTTGGTTGCACGAAGGAAAAAAAAAAGGTCTTGATAATGAGTTATCTATTTATTCCCAGTGTATTATGAAAATAAGAGCTATTTAAGAAGTTTGTGGTTGGATTGTGTTTTTAAACACTCTGCATAGCAGAAGAGTTCAATACAGAGGCAAAAAGAAGGTGCCTCACTCTGATTGTTTTATGCAAAAAAATGTACACTTTATTGACAGTAATAGGAAATTCACCTGTATTCATTTTTCATTAAAAATTTAAATCTTGGACTACATAATTCAAGTCCTTGGCTTTAGTTCATAAACCTGTTCTATTAAAGAGAGAATATTTATGATTTCTTATGGCTTGATACTAAGTATGGTAGCTGAGTGTGTGGTCTTTCCTAAGTTTTACTATGAGACCTGAGTCTTGGGTCTTCTTTATAACGAACGATGTAGGTTACAAACTGTAATGAACTGAAACTGATGATGGCTGAAACTAAACCTGTCCTATAAACTGGAACCTCAAAATCAATGCTATATTCTGCTTTCTTTTAATTTCTTACATTACACCATAACATCCTATAATCTGTGAAAAGGGTGTAGCAATTACCTCACCAAAAAAGAAAGAAAGATATAAAAGAAATACAAGCAGAAAGTAAATATACAGACAGAAGAAGCATCACCATTGACTCAGAAAGTAGTTCGGTATTCTTTTGGTCAAATATGTTCTAAATGGGTTAACTTAAATTGGAACAGCTTTAGAAAGAAAAGATTTTGCTCTCATTAGAGGAATGAGAGGAAATTAGAATAAATCATTAATTCAGCTTAGGAGAGCAAAAGCAAGAAGCAGATTTGTTTGTCATCTGTGAACATTTTAGAGGGAGTAAAGCAATTGATTCTATAGGACAGTGTTGACCAAGAAGCTAATGGCTTCAAAGTGGGAATTAATAATCTGAAAAATAAACTGAAAGTGAGAAGAGGTTATTAGCCATCTGAATAGAGTGGTGCTGATGCAGCCTTCCAGTCAGACTTGCAGGAACAGAAAGAACTTGATTCTTTTCCGAGGCAGATTGTGTACCATGGTTGCTTGCAATAGTAAAGGGCTGCATTCACTGGCCCACAGTTCTCATAAGGTTTCATGTTCCTGTCTTCAGATACAGTACTTGGGTTTAGTTCACTGAGCTGTTAACCTCAATCCAGATCTTCAGTACAGATTTTTGGCTAGTGTGGTCTTTATTGAAACCAAAGAAAATATTTTTAAGAAAAATCTGCTGCAAAGTGAAATGCTTTGGGTTCTTAGCCACAAACAGAACACAGCAGGTAGGGTCATAAGAAAAGAGCTAATATAAGGCATATATTTATCTCCATACAATTTTTGAGCAGATGTTATTCTAACTGATAGCATATTTAATTTCCCTTGGTCCAGGTTCCAGGTACATGAACGAATACTACACCTGGACTCACAGCAAAAACAATATTCAGATGTGTAGCTGAATTTCAGAGGAAGCAGATAAAATGTTTGTGAGCACCCTCCAATTATGGCCTTAATAAGCTGAAAAGGGCACTAAAACAGAACAGCTTCACTTGGAAGGGGCCTCAAGGAATACCAGGTTCCAAGCCCTCTGCCACAAGTAGAGTTATCAGCAGCTACATCAAGTACTAGGTCAAACTGCTCAAGGCTCCATCCAACCTGGCCTCAAACACCTCCAGGGATGGGGTATCCACAACCTCTCTGAGCAACCGGCTCCAACACCTCACCACCTTCTCTGTGAAAAACTTCCCCTACATCTGTAACAGAAATTATAAGTCACAGCTTGAAGCAGTCATTGAAAACCTGTTGGCAACCAACCCAGGAGAGCTCAGGTGCATGCAATGTACCTGAGTGACCAGAAGTGATGTAGCCAGGATCCACCACACCTCATTTAAGGGCTGGTAGTGGAGGGGAGGGTGTTTGGCTAGAGATCTCTGCCTACCTGAGGTCTTCCTGAGGTAAGCAGCTTCTTTCCTTTATTTCTGTGCCTACAGCTGTTGAGTAGATTTTCATTTACTGCAGCCTGGGGACCTTGCTGCTCTACTGTCAATGTAGCCAGGATCCACCACACCTCATTTAAGGGCTGGTAGTGGAGGTGAGGGTGTTTGGCTAGAGATCTCTGCCTACCTGAGGTCTTCCTGAGGTAAGCAGCTTCTTTCCTTTATTTCTGTGCCTACAGCTGTTGAGTAGATTTTCATTTACTGCAGCCTGGGGACCTTGCTGCTCTACTGTCACTACTGTACTTTCTATCACATTACAGCAACTAATCTACACTTCCTTTAGTTTAGATCCATTTTCCCTTTGTCCTTTCACTACCTGCCTGTGTAGAAAAAGTTAGTTTCCTTCCTGATGGTAATCTTCCTTTCTACATTAGAAGGTAGTAACGAGGTCTCCCTGGAGCCTTTTCTTCTCCAGACTGAACAAGCCCAGCTCCTTCAGCTTTTCTTTATAGCAGGGGTGCTCTAGCTTTCTCATATTTTTGGCCTTCCTCTGGACCCTCTCTAGAAGCTCTTCATCTTTCTTGTATTGTGGGCCTCAAACTTGAATGTAGTGTTCCAGATGGGGGCCCCATGAGGGTGGAGTAAATCTAGGCAATCATATCCCTCACTTTACTGGGTACCCTTCTCATGCAACCTGGGATGCCCTTGGCCTTTTGAGTTGTAGGGCACACTGCTAGTTTGTGTTAAGTCTTTATTCAACCAGCACTGGTAAGTTCTTCTCAGCAGGGCTACTCTCAAGGAGTTCTTCTTACAATCTATATACATATCTGGGATTTCCTCAGTCTTATGCTTTGTTTTGTTGAACCTTATTAGGTTCATGTAAACCCAGTGTTTGCATTTCTTTTATGGATGTCAGCCTTCCAAACTTCAGGACAGCTTGACCATGGATCCAGCTTTTACAGCTTGGCCCAATTTTTAGTATACATTCATATATCATCTATTTATAATTTCCTATTTATCTTACTCATCAGTAAATCTCATTTTCAGAGAATTCTCTCAATTTTTAACTAAGTCAACATTATATTTGCCAGGCACAGTATCGTTATTGAAATAGGAATTTCACCTTGTGCCAACAGAAGTCATGGGACTTATGCCTGAAGGCAGCCTGCGAATCATCTTCATTAAAAGAATACCAGCAACTGACTCTGGGGCTTATAATTTTAGATGAACAAAGAAGCCATATGAATGCTATTACAACCTCTGGAAGAGGAATGGTTCTGCTCAGTGGAAGGCTGATAATCCTGCTTCATGCAGGAGCTATAACTAGATGATTTTTGGAAGTCCCTCCCACACAGCATTTCTATGATTTACTATGATTAAAAATACCCAGTTTATAGCTGAAGTATTTTTAGCTTTGGCTTCAATCATTTCTCTGAGAAGTCACATTTGCTGTGGAAGAGAAAAGATTATCTATGTAGTTTGAAATGCAGCCTTAGCCATAGTTTGAAAATATCATCTGTATTGCCTCCTTAGTTCTAAGTGAGTACTTTGCATGGCATCATGCTCTTTAGGCCTTTTCTCCATAACAAAATCATTTCAACTTCAGTGCTTTATGACCAAGTTCTCTGAAAGAGTGAGTTGACCCACTTCAGTAATGATGTATTTATACAAAAGCATTATGAATCAGCAAGAATTTGTAACCACTGAATTATTTATATTGTTTTAATTATTAGTAGATCAAAAAGTTAACAGGAAATATTTATGTATTTTGTAGAGTAGAACTCTACATTGGATTTCACATTTTACACCTAATGTGTCACCAAAACCAGGAGTTTTCAAAATTGAAACTGAAGGTAATTAAAGGCTGAGAATAGGCTGGCAACAGAGAAATAAGAGCTTTATAAATGAAAGTGGACAAAGCAGAATGCAGACAAGTTAAACTGAAATGAATGAGAGCCCTTCATTAATAAATTGGATACTGCTAAGGAGGTGATGGATACTCATTATCCATGTTTTGTCATAGCTTGAAATGTGTGTGTTTAAACTGCAGCAGGAGCTTTCTGAGACAGGAGTGAAACTGAAAAGAGCAACACCACAAATCTAGTGTCATGATGACTTTACAACCTATACAGTTAAATAGTTTATTACATTTCTCAATAAAAGGCTCAGAAAGGGCCCACTAGATTATGATTTTCTTTGGCAAAAAAAAACAAAACACAACAAAAAGACATGCGTGTGTGCAAGAAGGGTGATAAAAGCACTGTTTTTTGCTATCATTGGAACGCTATCAACTTATGTGTCCAAAACAAATGAATCTGAATGGAAGTAGTTAAAATACTGGAGTAAGCCAGTCCAATTCTTTTAAAGATATTATTGCTAGCAGTATCCTCCCCCATTTGAAATCTGCATTGGGAGATAGAGACCCACTTCAAGTAAATGAGTCACTTTTGCTTCCTAGCCAGAACAATTAAACTTCTTGTATAAAACATGACCTGAATCCTGCCCTTCACCACATCATCCCTTCTCAAACTCCCAGAGGTCGGCTCTGACATTTAACAGTTCACAAATTTAGTTCCTTAGCTCCTGAGGCCAACTGTGTGCCTTTAAAACCAGGATTCTGTTACTGGGGTTCTTATATGTGCACGTGCCATATATGTATGCATATACATAGCAAGCATGTAGGTTGTGAGCTTGCTTCCAGGCTATTCAGTACAACAAACGTATTTTTATTATCAAGTACAGATAATATTTTTGTCTATTTTTTTGTATAGCTGCTACAAGTTGTCAAGGTATACACTGACATACTGAGCACCCTTTCACTACTTCAAGATAGAAACCTGTCCTACAAAACTGCACAAAACAAATGATCTGAATAAGTAAAAAATGTTAACACACTTTGCAATTTGGTATTTCTTTACTGCTCACAGCTGAGTAGTTTTAGGTGAGGGTTTTCTTTAAGTTGTTATGGATCTCTTGCCATATTGTGCTTTCAACTCCCTAAAAACATTAGCTCATTTCTACTCCAGTTTTAAAGATTAGCTCATTTGGGCTATGTACTTTGGTGTGTAGGTGTTGAGTGCTAAATATAACTTTTTTTCAATTTTAGAAGACATTCTTAACAATTGCAGCTACTTAGTTTAATCTTCTGAGCAATTTATCACACTCTGCATATTGGGATACAAACAAGATCATTGTCTGACAGGTGCAATTTGAGAGGTGAGGAGGAGGGAATTTTATGTATGTTTCCTCCCATATTTTCCTTAATTTTCTAGAATGTTTCTTTTTCAGTAGAGGTATGAGTGCAAGAATTTCCTCACAGTAACAGTCCTAATTCAAAACTGAGTAATTTACAGCAAGTAAAGAGAATGTGTCTTCTTAACTGTTCTACCCCTTTCAAAGTAGTTCCCCAGTGCATGACAAAACCATTATTATTCTTGAGACTTGATGAGGCCTAAATGAAATTGAAGCTACAGGTGAGGGTTTTTCCTAAAACTATTCTTCTGAATCAGCTTATTTTTGTTACATGCAAACTATACAGCTAAGCTTCCCTAGCGTGAAGCATTTGTGATATCCAATTGTATGATATTGAGAGAAAGTAATAATTATGTAAGATTTTATATTTTAAAATCTAACACCCAACAAAAGATCCCATTTTTTTTCCAAGTTTGCAAGGGCCTTCTGTCTTGATTCTGTTGCACCTTTAGGCCATCAGCCTATCAGCATGGATAAATACATGGAAAAGCCCCACTGAAGATGCAGAGGTTCATCTGTATAGGTTCACTTTCAAAGTGTTAAAGAAGGCTACCTTTATTTTTCTGATTTATATGCTGAGAAAGGTATTTTCTAAGCAAACAAATAACAAACTCAGACATAGCAATGTAATAAGTTATATTATGTTTCTGCTAGTCAGACACTACAAGCTGGCCACCAAGGTCCTGTAAAATTAAACCAACAGCTCATCACAGAACTTTGCAGCATGTGAGAACACAGAGATGGAGAAGCCCAATTAGGTCATCCACTCCAGCCCACCCTTCACCTCTGCCAATGATACAAACTTCCATGGTGTTCTCATTTTATCATAGCCCAAGGAAAACGAATTCCATCTCATTTGAAAGAAAGAATGTAGGGTCAAACATCAAGACAGAGTACAGGCTGTGCTTACAATAGCCAATGCTATTCTCCCAAACTGTCTTCCATCCAAGAGGGGGGGGGGGGGG
>VXAB01000420.1:167932-241825 GCA_013399175.1 Odontophorus gujanensis
GGGGGGGGGGGGGGAGGGGGGAAAGAAACCCAGATAATCCAAGCAGCTGAGCACTTAAGTAATGGGCAATTTTAGTCATTTTGTGAAAATTGCTGACATCAGCAAATAGTTATTCTTGATTTTGAATGACATGGTCTGTGACCTGGTGTTCCCTTCTTGGAGTTATAATCATGTTATGGCACTGAAGCCAATGCTGTTTCTATGCTGTCTGATGGAAAAGAAAATGTTGCCTTTTTTCTTTTTTTCCACAGACAGCAGATTTTCTTATTATTTAATTTCAGGAAAGCCAGACTTTCTTATGCCTCCTGTAAACCAGTTTCTCACAACTTCCTATTTTGACGGAGTTAATTCTGACTGCTTGCTATTGAGGTTATTATTTCAGAAAAAAATGTTTAATCTTCAAAGATTCATTAAACTGGCTTTATGAAAAAGTTTTAAAAAAAGTAATTTAAGCATAGGATATTTTGGAGTATGTTAGTTATATTGGTCAGCCTTCTTTTTTGTCTTTGTTTTCCTGTGGTCTTTCAAAATTTAATTATTCATCTTCCAAAATTGTTGATATCATGCGACTGAACTGACAGAGATAAAATTGCTTAGCACTTCAATAAGCAGAGCAATTGGAATCTTCACAAATCTGAGCTCCTCTCCTTCCTATTCTTGGGAAAAAGGTGCTTTATAGAAGTCTGCAGCAGATACTTGGGTCTTCTTTAGGTTGTCTTTGTGAGTATTTTTTGAAGAAAGAATAAGAGGGGGTGGTATACAATGATACTTCAAGGGATGAAGTGTGACAAGGGATTGCATGGTGCTGTGACTGTAGAGGGCAAGCAGGGGAGAAACAAACAAGCTGGTACCTTTTCCCATATTTTTAATATCATGGTTAAAACTGGACTACAGTGTAGGTCAATGTAAATACCAGATGGCTGCATTTACAGAGGCCAGGTAACCAGTAACTTTTATCCTTTTTACGAAGAAGTGTTTATAAAACCTCCATAGCTCCTGTCATTTGTAACGCTGATAATGATCAGAATGCTTCTGACAAAGCTTCTCTTTCCTATTTTGCTTCAGATGTATATTAAGTGGAATTTGATTCCAGTTTTCAAAAAAACTCAAGTTATGTTAAATGAATATATATGCAGTCTACTTCAAGATATGAAGTAAAAAATAATGTTTTAAATTGTGTTTTACCTGTATATGTTACAAATTAGCTGTTATTTTTAATGGTTCACTGTTCAAAAAAAAAAAAAAGCCATTTGGTGTCAGGTGGGAGTCTGCTCCTAAATGGCATTATACTCTGGGGCTATATTTAAATAACTGCACAAATTCAGATTTTTATTTTCATCATAATTAAATGATGATTTATTTGCAAATCAAAACTAACTAAAAATGAACTGTTAATTCATTCATAATTCTTTTAGTACAATAATATTGCAATCCCACGGTTTACTGAGTAATGCACAACATGAACAAGAAAAGAACATTGTAATATGGAAGGTGCTTGCTTCCCATAGTTATTAGATGGTGATATGAAGGTTCCTTTACCTACTGAACACACTTCCAAAGTTCACTAGCCCTTGACCTTGTAAATACAGTAAAACAGGTTATTAAAAAAAAATACTCCATGCAGCTACTGCCTACCATGGAAACACTCTTTGTTCCTTTGCCAGCTAAATATGGCCCCCTTATGAATTTATCACTTTAGGAGAATACCTTCTTTGTCTGAGTCAAGGCACTCGAACATGACATCTGTAGTGATATGAGCAGGATGAACTGATTCAAGTTATTTACTAGAAACTGCAGAACTCTTATAGAAGAAATGCTGTTTTGTTATTCAGAGAGGTAAAAAAACTGGACTAAGACAGAGAGCAGAGCACAATCTGGAAGATCTATGTAGGTTACTCTGAAAGTAGTGCTTCCTCATTGTTTCCATGAAATATACAAAAGATATAAAGAGCACAATAACACTGTAAGGAACCTTGATTCTAACCTGGCAGTTGCTACCTTTTGTCACTACACTATGTTCTTTACTCTTCATCTAGAATTGAAGTTATTAGAAGGCTGAAGTAATTAACTGAGTAGTAATCAGTAATGATTGAGCGACCAGTTACTACCCACTCAACTACTACTGAAATGTATCCCAAAACTGTCAAATATTTGCACTTTGTAGTAAGTAGGTAATGGGTATCATGCTCTGTATTATTTGAGGTTTCATAAAAAGGTACTTTACTGAAGGTTTTCTCTTCCATTCGTCTTAAATCCACCTGGTTCTTAGAGAAAACCAAGATGACTACCTTTCACCAGGGAGGAGGAAAATCAGTTAGGGTTGTAGATGCTTTATATTCGTTAAAAAACTTTATCTGACCAAGGACAACCATGTTACTCCCATGCACTAAGATAACAGAGGAAGATATTTTGAAACTGGATAGAAATACTCATGCTTTGCTTACTATGCATCTTTCAGTGTTGTGCAGTGTTAAACAACAATGGCATAAGGTCCATCTCAAGCACAGAGAACTTTCACAACAGTAAAAGAACTGCTAGTCATCTATTTTATTTCATCTGAAAATATGGGTATGATGCTTTCAGAAGTTGGACTAACCTTTCCGCTGCACTGCCTGGTGCTATATGGGGCCTTCTTCTACCTACCATATGCTCCTTTCCCTACAGAACCACAATGAATGAAGTATGGAATGCATGTTGTTTGTGAATGATGGTGAAAACACGTTTTTGGCAGAAACCCTTCTGTGACATATTACATGTAATTTTAGAAAAACAAAGGGGTAAAAGAGAGAGAAAGCAAGGAAAATGTACCCTTTTTATCCTCCTTCATTCTCTTATGATTTGCCATTACCATATGGGATCTTGTTTTGCAGGGCTTTGGATCAGTATCAAGGATTGTTTCTTCAATTTTAAGAACTTTTCATCACTTTTTCCTTCTAGCCTGAAAATGCAACCTTAAATACTTTACCAGGGGAAGCTTTGGTGTATGAAAAATAATTTTCCTCTGTGCCAGCATCTGCAATTGAAATCAGTGTCAATCCTGATTCAGTTCTGACTCCCACAAAGGAATATTCATTTTCACCAGGAATTATCTTTGTACATGTGTGCACCTATTGCACAGGGCTGAAGAAAGAACAAGGAATGCTGTTATTTGAGTGCACTCCTCTATTGTTTGTTCTTCCTTCTCTGATTCCTTCCATATCCTGAAAGGCACCAAGACAGAAGAATGTGGTCTACAGCAAGGTATCTTTGACCCACAGGTAGAGGGGAAATCACAGCCTAGAATTACTGAGATCAATATAGGATGTGAACTAATTAGTAGGGAAGGGGAGAGAACAGGTAAATGACCATTACTATGATTATTGTACAACAGATAAGTATGTACAAGATTGCAGTGCATGGGAAGCTGGAATACAAGAGTTGCCCTTCTGGGTCAGGACAGCATTGGTTTAAGCTGAGTATTTTTCTGCCAACCATCTTCAATGTGTGATGCATCTGGATAACATGAAAAGCCACAACAGTGAACCCACTCATGTGCATTTCTTAAGGAGGCAGTTGAAGGTGAAACTCCCTCCTGGTCTCCAAGTGAAAAGTGAAGTTTATCTTAATTTCTTCTGTCTCACCAGGTACTGTGATATGAAGAAATCTACTTCAAATTCTGTGCTTAACTAAGATACTCTTTACATCCTAGTGTTGCTCCTTCTCCCACATTGCTCAATTTGGTATGATTTATGTATTTAAAACTGTATGTATCTCACAAAACCAGTGTTCAGACAGCTTTGTGTTTCATGAGATTTGCTAGACTTAGATGTGACCCCTAAAGATGTTAAATATGGTTGTCCTGTGTGCTTATGAACTGGTAGTTCATAAGTTCTGCCCTGAGCAGGGCAGAATAAGTAGCATCTACTTGCTAGTCACAGTCCCTGGTCAGTGTATTAACAAAATTCAGGCTATGAATTAACCCCTTGGCTGGCAGATAAGAAATGGGCACATTACACTGCCCATCCTACAGTTTCTACTGTAGATGCAGGAATATTTCTGCAACAGAATGTAGATGTGTGGCACTATCCTTGCATAGCTTCTGGGTCAGCAGCTTCATGACTATGGTTCTTCCTTCCTCTTTCTCTCTTCTGAATTCTTACCTGATGAGTTATAAGATGTCTGTAAATACTTCAGCATCTTAAAAGGCAGCACATAATAGCCTGAAGTTCTGTATTAAAAAAAATTACACAGAGAAAATTCTGCTTGATGTTGCACTACTATGAGATCCATAATACAACTTAATGTATTTTGTGGGTACAAAAATCTTGGCTAAAATCAGCTGCTTTCTGGTAAATTTTGCTTCTCTGAGGGTAGCAATTCTTTTAGCTCTTCTCCTCTTGTTAACATAATGCTCAACTTTCTGTATGATTTGTATAACTTCATGTACAGCTGTTTATGCTAAAGATTCAGTGGAAAAAAAAATAGTACTGACACTCAAATTTTATCCTCTGGTGTTTTTGAAAGCTATTTAATTGATTATTTAGTGTCCAGAAATATTTCTTCTGTGTATAAGGTGATTTATAACCTTAGTTTTAAACAAATCTTGGACCAAGCTCAGGCTTCCACTTGAGTAGCTGATTAAACAAAAGACGGAAACAGTGACAGCTACTGTATAATGGATTTCTGTGATGAATTTCCAGATGATTGATCATTCCTCCAAAAACTTCAAATATTTTCAAACATTGTCATGTCTAAGCTGTTGCTTAGCCTGAATATCTGTGAACAAGAGGTGGTAAGAGCCTTGCAACAGCACTAGTGAAATATACCCTGAAATAATTTTGCAGTATTCCTTGCATGTTATTTTTATCAGTTCATCGATTCTAATTTTCTGTCAGGAGTTAAAAAATCAGTTGTCACCAGACTGATTTCTATATGGGCCTGAACTCAGAGTCGACAGGAGTTTTTCCATTGACTTTGATGGGATTTGATCAGACCTTAAGGGGAAAACCTTTCAATAGGATTTTCCCCTAAGGACATAGGAGTTTGCTCTTGTGAACAACTAACAAAACCTCAACTGCTCTAAAAGACAGTCAGCAATCTGAGACCATAAGATAGAACATTTCTGTTTATTACTTGTTTTCTGCAATAGGAAATGCTAGTCTTTATGAAATGCAAGTTGATTTCCCATTATGAAAATTGAGCTCTGTAATTCTTCAGTAAGTGGATGCAGAAAGTGCTCCTTGCTTCTACACTTTTTTTTTTGTCCCATCTCAATCCTTTTTTCCTCTCCTTTTCTTTTCCCTTCCTTTTCTTCTTCTTCATTTTTTCTTAAGATTGACTCAGATGTTTCCGTAAGAACAAAGTGATGATCTAGCAATGGCATGATGAAGGCAGTGGTGGTTTTTCGAGGCCCTTTAAAAAATAGCAGGGTTACCAGGAGTTAACAGAATGTTAACAGAAGTAAGGAGCATTAGGCAGAGGAAGGTTTTGAAAACAGGATACTGTTGCTCCCAGTCTGGACCTAACAGCCACTATCAATCGTAAGCACTCTTTCATGCTGAGAGAGTGCAGGAGTAGAGTGTTCACACTGACACTGAAGGAAGTAATTGTACCTCAGTTAATAACCTTACATTTCAGTTAATAGTTCTCCTGGATAATTGCAGCTTATTCTTCCAGCACTCAATACTTGATCCCAAATCATAGTGAAGATTTGGTTGTTGTTATTTCACAGCTGAAACTGCAAGTTCCCTTTCTGTTAAGAGCTTTTTCCAGAGGTTGACCAAGGATGTGAAAAATGTAGTTGATATGCAAACATATTCTTCAAAAAAAAATTTGATCAAGTTTACCGAGTGCTGGAATCTAATCAAGTTAAACTAAATGGGAATAACCAAACTACGGAAACAGTGGATTGGAGCCAGTAGTTCATACCCTTGTGAGTGGTGCCTCTGAAGTCCATGGTCTAATTTATTCTTGGTATAATTCCACGGATAAATCTGCGCTCTTGGGACTTCCCTGTAGGTAGCAGGTTCCAAGTCTCTATCAATAATGAAAGCTGAATTGCAAATCAGGAAAATAGTGAGAACAGGAAGAATCTGCTGATGCTTATACATGTTAAGAGATGGAAACTTCCAAAGGCAGAGCATATCATGAACCACAAGATATAAAATGTATTGGTTATTAAATGGGTGGACAATATATGGCCCTGCAACATTTGGGAGTGCAATTGAAAGGGTATTCATAACTTTTTATTTTCATTGCAAAATCAGTAAATCTTAACTGCATTTTCTCCCTTTTTCTTTATCCTAGTTGCCTGTGCTTAAATATACCTCAGTAATGCATTGTTTTAGTGTCACTGATAGGTTTTTAGGGTAGTATATATTCATTATAAAAAGACAACTTTCTATGATGTTGCTACACTTCTATTCACAGGCTTAAAGCTATATTCTTTTTTCCTTCTTTTTGCTGATAGATTAGTATCTTTAACAGATGCCATAACATTTTCAGAGAAATAATAATAGATTTTCAGTTTAAGTGCTTATCTTCAGAGCACAAGTCACGTTCTTTGGAATCATTTAACGTGTCACAGTGACACCCTGATTTCCAGCTAGCAGTTAAAATTTTCTCATTTCAACATATGATTATTTCTCTCTGGAAAGAATGTAGTGGCAAATACAAGGCAGTATTTCTTTTATTTCTCATTTTGATTATTTATATCCAAAATGGATGCTTAATTGAGAAATAAAGAAAAACAAGACATAATTCCTGCTCCAGTGAACTTGCATCTAGTACATTGTCATGGTTTTGAACAGAGATTAATGCTGTGGACAAAAAAAGAATAATCTGTACAGCTTTAGGGTCAGCTAGGCATTCTCAGGAATCATTTTCCATGTTATTCAGCCAGTAGAGCACTTACCATATATGTTCATAATATTTACATACCATACTGTTCTTAGTTGTAAAAGCTCAGGGTCATATTGTCACACGCCTTGGAGGATTAGTGGGAAAGTTACTCACTTGTAGCTTGGTGCCTGCTTGTCTGCGTGCACATTGCAAAACAAAAGGAAATCCCCTTCAATTCAACCTATGCCAACGGCACTCCTTCCTAACCTTAACAGAGAAGGTCGGCTTTGGTGTAAGTCTACTGACTCTAGGATTTATTAACATTTCAGTAAGTATTCCAAAAAGAATAAATTAATATTAAAAGAAATATTGTCAGAAGTACCTTGAAGATTTAGGAGCACAAATCCCAAGGGTAAAAGATTTATGAACCCAGACTACATGGGTTATATTTTTCCTAAGAGCATCCTGGGAAGCTGTCACGATGCCTTGCCTCTCCCCCTTTCTTTACATCATGAAGAGGCTCAGATGCATCCGGCACAGGCTCTCCCACGCGCCTGCAAGCACTCAGGTTAGCAGCTCTGCTGGTTAGCCTAAGGGCGAGCAGCCTGGAAGCTGTCTGTGCGGATGGGAGGACACTGGGAGGTGCAAAGCAAAGCTGGCGACTGCTCCAGGGACCTGGCCTTCCGGGAAGGGAAGGCAGAATCCAGCTTTGCACATGGACTTCAGTGTTTTGGTTTTTTTTGTTTGTTTGTTTTTGTTTTTCCCAGGTGTCCCAGCAGCTTTCTCCTTCGGCTCTGCCTGCTGACATACTGAGTGCTAAAAGTGAGGAAAAAGTGTTAAAGAGCATAAATGGAAGGTCATATTGCCACTACTATAATCACTGTTAGTGTGTGTGTGTTCATCCATGTTATGTTTATGCTCACTATCGCCAGACACCTTGTTTTGTAGTCAGTATTATACACACTAGTAAAAATGTTATGAATTTGTAACCAGTGATCTGGATGTCAATATTTCCATATCCATTCAGGTTTTAGAAATTTCACAGACTTAAATTGTTGTTTCTCTTTGAAAGCCTACAGCTGCCTTTGATTTTGTTCAAGTCTGACAAGGAAGCAAATACCGTTTCCCATACCTTCCCTTTTTGCTGACGGTGGTATTGCTTATCTACATTTCTTTCTTGGATAGTTATCTGGCAATTCCTTTGTGGTATAAGATGAAAAATACAAAGAAGTCACCTCAAAATCTCTGCAGCTTTTCTCACCCCTGGAAAAGAGGATTAAAACAACTTCACATCAGCGAAGTTGACTGTGATGCTGCCAAGTAGAAATTATTGTTATAAGGCCGTTAGCTGTTAGCATAACAAAATAGATCTTAGATTAATGTTACCCAAAACAGCCTTTAATGGAAAAAAAAACCGCACCCTGCTTATGTCTCTGAACTTAAGGGATGCAAAAAAACAATGATAAGAGAGACCACACAATTCTGTACAGAGCACAGTGTTCCAAGAGTTTAACAAATAAGGGCATGGAAGAGCAAATCCTGTCGGTAGTTCTCATAAGTAAAAGATGACTTCATTTATTATTTTACTGAATGGCATTCTCTTATTCAAGTAATTAATATTGGAGGACTCAGCTCAGGACATGGCACTGAAAGTTTACATTTTTTTGTACACTAACTGCAAATTTCTTTATGATTGAAGGGAAAACAAGATGTACAGGTTTTTGAACATCATAAGTGATCATGTATCCCATGAAAACTGTGTATTTTGTATGTTTTTTCATCCCTCCTAAGTCATGTCCTTACAGTGACCCTACAGCAATGCAATGTCCCTGTATGCCAGCATCATAAAGAGGCCACTAAGTTGTAGATTAATTTGCTATCTGCTAGTGAATATTAATCTACTGTCATTAAAATGGGAGCAGAACGCCCACATGTGTGTCAGAGTCAGGCCTTTGGAGACCGTGTTCATGTTTGCAGTGAAGCTGTGTGATAAGGAGCTGTCAGAAACACAGGAGTTCTTACATTCATGCTACTCTGAGCTTCTCTGCTGATACCGAGTTAGCAGTTAATGTGAACATTAGCTCATGTTCTACCTGTAGCTCTCATACTTTTCCTTCTCACCTTTAACCTGCAACTGTATGTAAACAAATTTGGGAAATGGAAATTCCCTCTGAGCTTCTTGGCATCTTCCTCTTTTTTGCTTTTTTCTGTCACATTTTCATACATTCGTTCTTCATACAGTTTGAGCTGAGAAACTCTTTTTAATGAAACTCTTTTTAATTAGTCTATTGTGATCTGATCACCACAAGAGCAAGGAAGGAATTTTTTCCTGGAGGGCAGCATTGTAGAATTAGCCCAGAGGTATAATGCTTCATTTGTTTTTACTTTCCACTCACAAATCTGATGTTGGGTGCATAATGTAAGGCTTCATGGACCAATGGTCTGACCTGATAAGGCAAATCCTATACTCCTATTTAACACTGTATGTCTGGGATTTTACGTAAATCATTAAAATGTACTTTAATTTGAGTAGTGCATGAGGATTAGGGTTAGGAAAACAAAAGGAATCCCAGAATAGTATGAGTCAGATCAGCTGGATACAGGCAATGTAGCAATAAAGGAGAAGCCCCTCTTCAGAACTGAAGAACCTGATTAAATAAAAGCCAGTTTCCAGGCAGCTGTGGACAGAAGAGTCTTTGTAGCCTGTAACCACCACCTCCTGCATAGGACAATCTCAGAGCATTTCTGAATCATCTTTGGGATTTATAGGGAGCAAAGACTGATAAAGAAATGAGTTGGTTTCCCCAGGGCCTTGCAGGGGACTTCTGTGATCTCTTGTTTGAAGATTCTGACTGTCAGGGAGAACCCTGGTAAAAGGACAGACCTCATAGCTGCCTTTGCAATAGATGATGACAATAATAATAACAACAACAACAACAACAATGGAGCAACAATGACAAAAACTAACATCCTTTTTTTTAAAGCCAAAAGTTTACAAGGTGATCTACAGAAACATTCCATTGGAAGAAAGAAAGAATGAAAAAAGTCCGCTGATGAATAGAAGCTTGTAGTCTCAAAGTAAAGTCAGACCAATAGTAATTTATTTGGAATATTTGAAATCCTCCCATGTGGATGAATGTTGTTAGGCATAGGCTTAAGTCTGCTTTGTTGCTATCCTTCAAACAAGTGTAATCACACAGTAACAGAGGTTGAGAAATTCAGACCTAATCAGGAGACTGAAAGATACAGAGCCAAAATCTGATTTTCAGTGACTATAGCCTAAATAACTGCTCTACTTACCTGTGGCATCTGTGTGCCTAAACCCTCTAATACTTCTGTAAACCTCAAACCATTAAATGCATGAGTAGGGAACTGTGCAAGTGAATGTGTCTGCAACTCTGAGCCCTCAGAACTGGGGACTATTTCTCATCTTAATAGAGCTGCATTTGTTGCCTAGAGCCTTGCCCTGCTACTATGCATCATATGTTATATGTTTTATTTTTCAGTAGCATCAGGCTTTTAAGTGTTCTGCTAGATTGTTGTTGGCAAGAATGTTGTAGAAGATGAGAGAAAAGAGGATAATGCTTCAAAATAATGTTTGGGAAGGACTCCACACTCACTGAATATGAAAAAATGGCCATCATCCAGTTTTCACACAATCCCATCACTCAAAACATCTACTAATCACTAAAACATTTACTAAAACATTTACTACCATCCCATCACTACAACATTTACATCCCATCACTAAAACATTTACTACCAAGTATGGAAGAGATTGGATTGAACATACTCTCATTTAAAGGTTTGCTGTAGTATCTTCTCAGGCACAGGCAGGACATTAAAGGTGGAGAAACCTGTGCCTCTGTGGAGAAGCAGATGTTTTGACTGGAAGAGGTGACTGCAACTGAATGTTATTACATCTGTAGACTTTATAAAAATGTGGGTGACTCTCATAGGCTAAATAAATTCCATTATATCAACCATTATAAGCTTTGCAGAATGGGTCTGCAAAGCTTTGTAGTGACTATCCATCTATATTTGATGTCTAACTATGGTTCTTAAAGAAGAAGTGCTGTGGATTTTAATAACAAGGGAAGAGATTTTTTTCAGCAGTATAATAGTTAAAGGTGACCTGTAACTGTCCCCGGGAACTGAGGAATTGCTTAAAGGCTTTAGTTTCTTTTAATATGGGAAGAGCTCCACCCAACCTGGACACTCTCTTGAACTGGGTGGGAATGGGTGCATAAATCTCACATGAGAATATATGCATACAATACCAGCACTGTGCAGCTATCTGACTACTGGGGCCATGTCATCATTTGTAAATGATCAATCAGTGCTGTGTTCCCTACTCCAGCTCTTACTAAAAAACAATCATGAAAAAAAAAATTGTGAAGTGCAAATCAGAAACACTAAGGAAAAACTGCCTATAAAAGATAGAAACTATCAAAAATGAATGACATCATTCACAAAACCCTTTCATTTAACTATACATGTGAGAATAACCTCCAGCTTCTTTCTCCTCCCTCCCCCCTCTAGACCTTTTCTCTGGCTGCAGTCCTCAGAGCAGAAAGGAGAAGAAGGAGCTCTCTGCAGAAACATAGAATCAAGGGTTGGTTGAGGGCATCAAAACAAGATTTATAACAGAAGTGCTCACACTCAAAGCAGGGGACATCTATTTGCTATCCCACAGCATGGCAGGTTTACCTGTGGCTTGTCAAAAGCTATGGCTATTAACCAACTGTTGTAACCAACTGTTTACCCTTTGCTACTGTGTGCACAATTACTCTTAGAATATCTACTGGATCATTTAGAATCGCTATTGCAGTGCTTTAATAATTTTCAAAGGCCGGTTGCCAGAAGTGAAATATACAACCTTTCTTTTTATGTAGGAATACCCTAAGCACTGACTTCAGCTAGATTTTAACACTAAGCTAAAACTGAGAATATTCTCTAACTGCTAGTATTTTGAAGAAACTTTTCAGTTTCTTGTCTTGATGTGCGGCTTTGCAGACTTTCTGATACGATGCTCGAAGTTTGGTGATATTTAGATGAATTATTGCTCAAACACTTCTGACTTGCAGGGGACAGAGGGCCTAAATGCATAGCTTTATTTTTTTCCTAGGATGGTGCTTGTAGGGAGGAGAAAGAAATACTTGAGCTGCTGTGTCCTTCCCAGAGAGAATGCCTTCAGAAGCCCACCTCCCACCGCACTGATTACTTCACTCATCTGTGCCTGTATAGACATTCCCAGTGCAGGCAGCTCTTCAGTGTTTCCACTTAAATTGTATTCCATATTATTAAAATGTTTAACAATATACCTACCACTAAAACTTCCTAGAAGGTTTACGCATTTGTTTTGCGTAGGAAAAAGGAGTAGAAAGTGAAAGGAAGGGATGTCCTACATGCCACATCCATAACTGGTGAGCATCGCTTCCTATTAGCTGGACTGTGGGTGCAGAAACTCATCACTAATAACATTTTTCACTGGCTGCTGTGAAGAAGCACATTAAAGAAAGAGAAAGGGTAGGCTCAATGCTCTGAACTCTATTTAGAAATTCTCCAGAGAGGAACAGAGGGAACCAGCATGAATAACTGCTAGCAACTTTCTCATTAATTAAAATTGGACAAGCAGCTGGCAGCTGAAAGGGGGAGCTGTAGGTGGGGGAATCCTGTGGTTTACCACTGCATTCCTTACATTCGTAAAAGCTATGGAATATTTCACTGTAAGCCTGCCAGAAATGTCGATGGAAATGTGAATTAAAAGAAAGAGCTGTCTGAAGGTGACAGAGATATTGGATGTGGCCCAGGTAATCCACAGACTAAAATATATGAAAATATAGTGACATATATGTAGCAACTTCTGGAAATAGCTTTTATTTTGCTGATAGGCGATATGATTCAAGAGATGCTATAGTCTGCAAGATGAACCCGTCTGGGCAAGAAACTCATTTCAGGGAAGAGGTAGAATAAATTTTTCCCATGCCATCTCTCTGAGCCCAAACACTGAGCTAAGGGTTTTGGCCAGAGCTACTCAGCATCTCTGTAAGAGCTTTGCTGGTTGCAGCATGCTGTGGTGTAGCTTTTCCTGCCCTCTCATGAAAAGACCATGATACTTTTTGTGAAAACATTCTTGCTCTGAAAACCAGTATTTGCCATCAGGCCTGTAATAGCATTGTTCTTGTTCCTGGAAATGCCACCTCAGAAAATGACATGCTCATTGCTGAAGGAGGATACCTTTTATTTTTTTCTGATCTGTTCCCAGTCTTTGCTTTCAACTGTGTGTATACAGTTGAACAAAACTCACTGATTTCCTCTTGCAACCTGATCTTTCTGCTGGTACTTTTGTTCTTTCCAAATTATCCCTTGTACAGTCATGGAAACACTCGGAAAGAATGCAATTATTGCTTCATATCCATGAGATTTTTGGATATATGGGGTGGAATATGACCTTGTTTCTTATCCAGTGTCTTTTCTGTATCAGTTCTGAATGACTTTACAAATTATGTGAAGTATCAGCAGTGCTGTGACTTGGAGGTCCACGACAGGAGCCATTGTGCATACAATAATTAAATGCAATTTCCTTGCACTTAGAACAGTGGAAAGTTGGCCAGTCATTACCATGTGGAAAATAATTTTAAATCCCCCCAGACAGTCACCACAGACAGCTGGAAGATTTTACCCTGAAACAAAAAATTATCTTGAAAACTGATGTCTTTGTTACTGTTGTTCTGAATGTGAACCAAAGGCTTGGGAAAAAAATAAAATAAAATAATAAAAAGAAGGTTTTCTTAACTGTTCTGTCATCAGTTACCATAATTTCTTCCCCATTTTGTCTTACTAATGGCTCATTTCTGTTCAGTGGGTGGCATTTAGACAATGTTTGTTGCTCAAACATTTCCAAATTTCAGGAGGTGACAGAGGAACAAAAAGGATGTTTTTAGGAAGGAGGGAATCCTCTCTGATTCCTCTGTCTCATGAACACTGTTCCCTATGTTAACTTCCTCATTTGTGTAATTGGAGACGACTGGAGATTTAACTAAAACAACCTCTAATAGTCATTTTATCCCTGAAGAGTAAATATATGGGATTTCCAATACTTCCTTGTTCTTTAATGAGGTGTTTTCTCTTTCTCACTTAACAAAAGTAGCAGACATCAATTTATTTCTTCTAAGACAACTGACTACAGTTCTCTTTTCCAGCTGAATCTATTCTCTCTTCTTGTTTGCTGTGGTACAATTGCAGTGAAGAGTGCTATCTCCCTGTGTTGCGTTGCAAGTCCAGCTCCTGCCACCTGCGTTTACCATGGTGGTGCCTTTCGTCAGGGGCTTTTTGAAATCACTGCTCTAGGGAGTACACTTTCTGTGCATGTAAGTGTTGGAAGGTGATGTCATAAGATAGAGGAGTCTATTCTCCTATTTACAATTTGCTTTTTTTTTTTTAAGGGTTTGATTTTTTGTAAGGGTTTTTTTTTTTTCTTTAACAAAAAATCATGAATTATCACAAACTTCCCATGAGTTATTGTCTAAAAGTCAGATCCTTATCACTGAAGCACTGAACTATACCTACCTGGGAAAATCTTCCTTCCTGCCATGAAATAAGTCCCCACAGACCTTGAATAAAGCACATCGATTTCTGAGCTGGTTTAGTGCTTGCATATGTTCCTAAAGACTTGTCTGCTGCACTGATTTGTAGAGATTTAACCTTTCCATGAAAATTAGGTGCTATTGTCTGTTGCCTTCAGCTGAGAAAGCATGAAAAAGTTCTATGCTCCTGAAGCAAAGACTTGGGTCTTTTAAACGAGATGAAGTTTTATAGAAGAAGCATACAATGAATAAAAAACAGCTATAGAATATATCCAATATAAATTTCTTGTTTTGCTGCTGCCAAGATCATTTTATTTTCAGGGTCTCTTGAATATCCCCTTCTAGGGTGGGATCCCTTACTTTGTTTTTTCTTTCTAGTTTATACATAGGGATCTGGTTGCTTCTGGCTGCAGAGGAAGTTTCAAAGCATTTATCAAGCAGCTATTTATTTTTCTGTGAATTTAGGGGCCTTTGTTTTGTGGCGTTGCTGGTAGCTACCTGGCATAGGGAAGAATTTTAAAGATGTGCTCCGGTTATCTGATGGCACAGTTTTTTGATGGGTACAACAGGCCACAGCTTGCTAATTCACCAGCCTCCTTGCCTTTGGTTGTCAGCTGTGGAATGAGCTGTGCTCAGAAGTGAGCAGGGTCTCATTCTGCTGGCTGTATACTATATATGATTTGGGTTTTTTTCAGTTGGAATTTGAACATTCTTGTGAGACTCTCTATAGCAGAATACACTCTGTTGTTTTGGGGGTTGTTGTGGTGGTATTTCTTTTCGTATAACACACTTCCACTTTTTAATAGAAGGAGTTTTTGAAACAATCTAGATATTTCAGGTAAGAATGATGCTGGAGTACTTCAAATCAGTTAATTATGGTTAAAGATTTATAAAAAGTAGTCTTTCCAAGGAAGTATATTATTAACAAGTGTTAGTAGATTTAAATACTAGAGAAAAAACAAACAAACCAACAAAACCTTATCACATTTACACACTCAATATGTATATAAACATGATATAGTTATTTATATATGCTAATGCTACAACCATAACATGGTTTCAAGAAACTGCTTGAAAGGTCATACTCACTTCTAAAGAAAATGGGGGGAGAATTCAGCTGATATTTTTCATATACCTGTATTCCTGGAACCCATATTTTCCTTTAAACATTTTTTACTGCTCTGTGTGCGGCATGAACAGATAAAAGCAGTCAAGTATTACACAATGAAACATTTTTTGTGATAGGTCTTTTTTTCTGCTGAACTGAATAGCAGCCAAAGACAGACTGACCAAGATTATTATTCATCCTGATTTTAGTGAATTTTTACACTAAAATAGATGTCAGCCTTTTCTGTTTCCTGTAAAAGAAGTGTGTATTTATGTTGAAATATCTTGCTGTGTTGGATTGGCTTAGCGTAACAGGCTGTATTACTTTCCTCTTTCCACAAACTGATATTTTGTTCTCTACCACTGAATCCAATGGAAGATCCCAAAGGAGAGCAATGGCTTCCTTGGATCTGAATAGGCTACTGTCAACATTTCCAGGAAGGTGTAAGAGCTGGAAAAACAGATACTTCCACAGTAGGTCTTCTCCCTATCTTGCAACCTCTTGCTGTTACAAATACTCAGGTATTTCTGTCACTCAGAAAGCTTCTTTGAGTTGTCATTTATTTAATCTCCACTTGTATTACAACTTCTCTTTTTTCTTTTATTTTTTTAAGTTGTGTAGAGGAGAAAGGAAGGAGAAGGGGCTTTAAAATTGTCACATGTGTTATCCTCAAAATCCATTCAAAATGTAGGATCAGATTCAAAACTTGGCAGTCTGGTTGCACTCTTTCCTTGGTGTTCTTGTATTAATTCTTTCCCCATTACTATTTCAAAACGAAACTTATCTTTGTTTGTAAAATCCTTACATTGTTTATCTTCTATTAGATATTCTTGTGCACAGTGGTTTCCTCCCATCTTCGTTCCTTACACGCCCATAACATTTCCTTTGACCCTCTTTTCTTAGTGTACTCTAAGCACAAGTAGCATCTTCTCACTCCATTTACACCCTGAAACTCAGTACTTTATCATCTTTGAGGTAAGGATATCATGTTTCCAAATTAATTCCTGCTCATATGTGACTTCTGTTTGTTTGTTTGTTTGTTTCCTGTTTGATCTTCCTCTTAATTTACCCTCATGTCAAAATCGAGAGGTTTTCTGAATCACATCCTAACAAACATCTTGAACATGAATGATTCAGGTGGCATCCCTCTGGAACTGTGATGGCATAGAGAGTTCCCCAGGGCCATTCTTGTTTGGGCATTCAAGTCTGATTCCTGACCTCCTGACCCTACACTTTGTGGAAACTGAATTATGCTCTGTCTTCAGCAACAAACAAACAGAGTAGAAACAAAATCTGTTCCAATGGACACAATGAGGCATTGCTTGCAATGAAGATACTGTCAGTTTCTGTGACTCCTCTGGTGTCTACCTCTAGGAAACAGAGGATTAATTTTTTATGTTGCAGAGTAAAGACCAGAAAAAGGCTGTGCAACTTTCACACTAAAATACAGCACAGGAAATCATAAAAAGTAGAGTTTATATATATATATATAATAAATACAGAAATACAACTTCAAAATCAGTTTTGTTTTAAAAGGAGCAAAACTATAATTTACATATTTATTTTTCTTAAAAAAAAATCCACTTCATTTCATATTTCATTATTAAAAATAATACTGGTGTAAAAGGCACAGTGTAAGCCCTGTGAATTTTCTACAACAAACATCCTCTATCTTTTTCCCATGGAGATAGTAAAATTCTTGAAGTAAACAGAGCAGATCTCCTAAAAAAAAGTTTCAGTGAATTCTAACAAGCACCTCAATTTGAGTATCTGCAGTCATTGGATCATCTTATGGTGTTGTGCATTATCTTTGTGCTATTTTTTTTTTCCTCTTCATCTCCTGGGAATCATCTGATAGTTGACTCCCTGCATTCTGTTTACTCTGTGAGAGTATTTACAGTTAAGGAGGTGTAGTATCTGATGGCCTAATTCTGCATGTCTGAATGCCTCCTAGTTTCCAAGAAATCCCTATTCCTTCTCTATTCAAAAGAAATAAAAAAAAAATTAATTATTTGCCAGAATTTCTTCTAATTTTGCATGATAGTAGATAGGCAGGAATAAGGAATTTCTGGAATGCTGGCCAATTTTTAACTCTGTATGTTTCTGTGGTCAAAGTTATGCAAGTGTTTTCTAAAATAGTATAACATCCTCGTAGTGGAACATGCATACCTTACAGATTTATCATCAAATGCAGAAACAGCCCTAAACATCACAGGCAGACAGGCAGCTGAATGGGTGGTCTGAAACTCCTATCTTCCCTTCTCAGAGCAGAAGAGAAACTCAAGCATCAAGTCCTTGCAGAAGAGACTAATTTGTGGCTAGAAGATCAGATTATTGCAGTACAGTTTACACTGATAAGGTCATTAAGCCTTGCTGTTCTTAGGTTCTCATACTTAAAAACTTTTAATCAGTAATTTGAGTTATGAAGAAGTGGGTGGCCAGTTAATCTGTTATTTGGCTTTTCACAATCGATTTTACAATGTGTTCTGGATACAAAGGCAACTTCTCTTTCAGCAGTGGATGGATTTTCCATCACTTAGAATCACATTAAAATATCCACTAAAACATCTATGCATGCATAAAGAAACAAAAGAACATATTTACTTGTATTGTTTTGTTCCCTTCTATATGTGTGAAATCTGTTGTGTGGTAGTTGCTATTTTTAATCTAGCAGGGTAGTATAGTGCTGTGTTTCAGAACTTTTTATACACCTCTGCACAGAAAGATTACTAGACAGTTCATAGAATCATGGAATGATTTGGGTTGAAAGAGACATTTAAGATCATCTAGTTCCAGCCCTCCTGCTAAAGGCAGGGATTCATCCCTCTGGAGCAGGTTGCTCACAGCCCCATCCAGCCTGGCCTTGAATGCCTGCAGGGAGAGGCCATCCGCAGCCTCTCTGGCCAACCTGCTCCAGTGCTCACCACCTTCACAATAAAGAATTCCTTCCTAACATCTAGTCTAAATCTACACTCCTCCACTTTAAAGCCATTTTTCCTCATCCAGTTGCTACATGCTGTTACAAAAAGGCTAAGAGCCTCAGGTCTGTCAACCTGTCCTCACAGGATAGGTGCTCCAGCCCCCTGGTCGTCTCTGTACCTGCTCCAGCAGTTTAATGTCCTTGTGCTGGGAACCCCAGAACTGGACATGGTACTCCAGGTGGGGTCATCCTTCAGTTCATATTTTTCAAATTTAAATCTCTTTTTTCTGTAGAATGGATGTAGAATAACATCTCCAAACCGTCAAAATTTTACCTTTGGGCTCATGCCACATGGAAGCTACTGATGTCTTGTTCTCTCTGTCTCTGAACAAAATGTAACTCTGTTGGCTTTTCAGGAGCCTGTAAAAGTAGGATGAGTCTGTCAACAAGGCGTGTAACACAGGTAAAAACTTCCCTAAAGCCTGCATGTTCAAGTCTGCTTTCAGTGCCTACTGGCTACTCAGCAACTGCCCTTGCTCCTTAGGGGACCTGCTGTAGATTTAGGATGGCAAATCATGTAGAATTTGATCTGGAGCGTATTCTGAAGTCAGATGAACAATAGTCACATTATGGGAAAGTTCAATGTTCCTCAGTGAACCTCGCAGATCTATCTTTTTTAATTGAATCTTTGAAGTAAGCAAATGGGAAAGAAATGTTTCAAATTCAACATACTTGTGAAAAAAGGGGAAAAATATGTTTTGGCTAAACCCTAAACTGCATGGTGTTTTCTTTTTCCCTTTCAGTGGATGGTCTTCAAAAAAAGAAAAAGTAAAACAGTACACAAATTACACTTTTGTACAATAAAGCTTCTAAGATTTGGGGGCAATCAAGAAAGCCAAAAAGCATAATCAGTTTTGCTTCTTCCCATCTCTTTCCTTTGCTACCATTGTGACTAAAACAACACCCTTGGTGGTGGGCTGTAAATGATGCAGGGGAATATAGAAAAAATATTTTAAAGTAATTTTTTGTTTTCACAAATCTCCTACCAATGGTGTCCTTTGTAGACATTCTCTCCCTTCCCGTCAAAGCCTAAACTTTTGGTCTAAGTTACTTGACAATGACCCTTTTCAAGTACTCAAATAAAACATGCAACTTTATTTGCAGTTCCTGAGGCAACCACTATAAATGGAAGTAACACAGACAACTGCTGTCAGTTTACTGTTATGTCACTATGGTGTCCATATATAAAAGCAAACTACTGTTTTCTCTGGAGCTGTAATAAATACATTTTGAGGCACTCAGTTGCTAAGGGAACTGATTGCTTTCAGGACAGAATTTGCAAGCAGGCTCTGGGGAAGAGGCCCAAGAGGCCCTCAGTGTGCCACTGTGGTTCTTAGCAGTTGCAATAACTAGTAGGACGTGGACAAAGGCTGAGCCCATCCCCAGAACTGATCTCCGGCCTGTCTACCATGTCCTTGAATATATGTACCCTTGGGCAAGCTGTTAAGACCAAGATCTGATGGTGCTGTAAAGGAAATCTTAGGTCAGCACCTGAACTGGTGATTGAGCATCAGGTGAAGGGACACAGCCAGCCCTGGAAGCACAGGTGCAAGCGATTCACCTGTGAGACTGGAAGGCGTGGATCCTGGATCCGCTCTTCCCTAACCTACTTTAAGGGCTGATAGCCAAGAGGGAAGCTGTCTCTGAGTAGAGATGCTTCCCTCCAGGATTTTTCAGCATGTTCTCACCTCTGGAACTGGGTAAGCTGTTCTTTTCTTATTACTGGCTTACATTTAATACCTTTCATGGGTCACTCTACAACTTTTTGGAGGTGATTTTGTGCTTTGTCTTATATGGTGCCAAATAATAATTTTGTGCTACAAGGATTTGTTCTACTTTCCTAACTCTTCTCTAGTTTTTTTAATGGGAAACAACCAGCTGTTTTCACAAAGGTATTTTAAAATGAAAAGCAATTAACAAAATATTGCCTTTGATTCCATCACTGTACCATTAGCATAGTATCAGTGCTTTTTTTGGTGTAATCTGTAACAGAGATCCCTGTATGTGTTCTACTTTTTCCACAGTCAGGCCAGTAAGAGTTCCCATTCTCAGTTTTTTTTTCCTCTGTAGTCAAAATATAGTCCCTTGAAATGCACAAATTGCTCTTTTGTATTTCTTAAGAAAATTCTAGATACATCCCTCTTACTGTTCAAAAATTCTTAATGTTTCTGTCAGGCTGCAAGGGCAGATCAAAATACTCACGTGCCTATTTCACGTCAAAATGTGTTTGATGTAGTACGGTTACCATCAGGATATTAATGATCTTCTCATGAAATTAAACCTATTAACTCATCAATACTTCCCTTACTTTTCATGTTGGAGCACGTGGAGATTGGAGCCCAGGTGAACCTCATAAGGTTCAACAAATAGAAGTGCAAGGTCTAGCATCTGGGTTATTATCCCACCATCAGTGCAAGCTAAGGGATGTAAGGATGGAGCAATGGCCTGCAACGGGGGTACTGATGGGTGGTGAACAATAAGCCAGTTTATGTGCCTTTGCAGTCCAGAAAGCCAACCATATGCTAGGTTGCATGAGAAGTATGACCAGTGCTGTAATTCTGTATAAAAGAGAAAATGGAAAAAAGAAAAAAAAAAAACAAACAGCTGAAGTTATATCATTTTTAGGATTATCGACACCTAAGATAAAAACAATCAGAAACACTAAGGTTCCAAAATACAACTAGTGGTGTTCCCATCATTCCTTTTCTGTCCCTATTTCTAATTTGTCACCACTATTTTCTGAGGCCAGAATCCTGGCAGACAGATTGCGTCCTCCAATGTCTTCACTCTTACCTGCTTTCACAGTATTTCTAGGAAGGTGCTCGTCTCAACCCTGTGTTACAATATTTCTGGAAAGTGAATTAACAGTAGCCTGTTTTTTCCATTCGCTCTCTGGATAGCCAACACCTGGTTGAAGGTAAACAGTCATCTATTATCATAGATTTAATTATCATAGAATAGCAAAAACTACTGCAATACAAAGCAAATTCGCCTGAAGCTGTGTGTGATGGGACACCTTTAAGGCATCATTTAACATCTTTTGTTGCGAATCTGTAATTCTACTGATTCTCTTCATGTCAATAAGAAATTTCTCTTTGCCTTTAGTGCTAAAGAGCACTTTGCATGGCAGCTGGTCATACAACACCACAGTGCAACTTCAGTCACCTTGCCAATGACTTTGCACACAGCTTGCTTTCTGGTCTATTTAGGAAACACAAGCCTGTATTTAGGCTTTCAAATCACCTCTGCCCAGCAGAAGGAAGGACACACGCACACCTTGGTGCTGTCAGCAGGGCTGTGCTGACTTACTTGTCAGAGGAGCATAATTCTGCTGTGTTTGCTCAGCCGGACAGCCTTGAGGGGAGCTTCCTGAGTGTCCCATGCCTCTGCCAGCTGCGGAGGAATTAGTTCTGTTGCTCCCATTTACATGGAATTGAAGTGCTCTGAGAAATTTTAGCAAGATAAATTTGCCAGTGACTACATCAGCAGAGCATAAAGAAGTGATTATTTACCACCACAGAGCAGTCTTACTAGTGCACAGGACACGTGGAGGTAAAATTGCGTTCAAGTGAAAAAGCTGAAGACCCTTAGGTCCTGCAGATGAAAATTGCATTAGCCTGTTCTTAGCACTGAGCGCAGTATCAAGGGGCAGTGGCTGTGATGAATGTAATTAGTGGATGGAAAATTGAAGGGAATCTGTGTTCAGCACAATGCTGAATCCCTCAAAGTGAGGCAGTGGTGAATATCAAGACTTTGACTTATGGATGCGTGGAGTGTTTTTAAAAATACCTGAAGATGCAAGGCAGAATTTCAAGACTGATTGGAGATCTAAAGTACTTTGGCTTCTGAACAACTTTTGGGACAGACCTGTGAGAGGATGTTAGGATGAATGAGGATCCAAACTTTAGAAATGGAGGATTCCTGTGTTTTTTTTCCATGTTTCTCTTCAAAATTAAGCTTTGTCAGTGGAAAGAAGTAAACCAATAGCCAACCACAGAAACATTGATCTTAACTTCTTTCTTTCCAGCTTTATATTTTCTTAACCTAAAATGAAGAAATATTGGAAAATAATTTTTTTCCATTTTAATGGAAAAAAGAAATGACAAAAATATTCTTCAAGTGTGGACAAAATGTTTAGCGGTATTTTTCTATTATGTCCCTTTTGACTGAAAAAATAATACCCCTCTTGAGTTTTTCTAGTAGGAAACCAAGAACAACTCTGTGAAAATATAAGCCTGCAGAAAAGATGGTAGCAAAACATTCGAGACAGCAATATGATGATCACTGAATCATAGAATCAGAGGGTGGATTGGAAGGGTCTTTAAAAATCATCTTCTTTCATGGACTGGGTTGCCACCCACCTGATCAGGCTGTCCATGTCTTGTTCAGTTAGTGAGAGAATTTGAGAGAAGCATTTTCTTTTGGCATGTACAATGTATATCAGGAGTAGTCCTAGGAAAACTAAAAGGTCTTCTAAAAATAATTTCTAAAATAATTAAATGGCTTTGGTTAGGAATAAAAATTCTTTTAGCGCAGAAAGTTACATAGCAGTAACCTAGTGGGTGAACATCTGAAAATCAGTTTTATTCTGTGAAGTCTATTACAGTTTCTCACAATATCCATATCCAGCAAATGTGGTAAAATGTGGCCTCATGTTAGGCAGGCGTACAGAAGAAGAGATAAGGGGCTAAGAAGAGCTACCAAAAGAAAGGGACAGCAGAAAGAACTAACAAATTCAAGATGTAGGAAAGGGTGTTCAGAATGAGATTAGTCTGTCGGGAAGAATGCAGGGCAGAATATGCAATTGGGAAATAAAAAGATACAGGCAGGTGTGAGCTGATGAATACAACCTCCTGAAGATAAAACAAGGCTGACTGAATGTTGTGATGTAATAGCAAACGAATGGGAATAGCTCATTGGAAAAGGGGAATTCTGTGAAAAGCAAGATAAAACACAAAGCTGAAATATTTAGAGTATTACTTGTAACTCAGAAATGCATCAGTTCACATATTCCAAGATGAAACCTGATACCTGTTGGGGTAAAAATAAAAAGTTGCTTCAGCTGAAATGAGAGGAAAAATTGTCTTATGTTTAACACAGACTGATGCTTTCAGAAAACCCATTACAGATTCTATCAAAGCTGAGTGTAATACAAGAGGCAAAGGCTAAACAGTTATTCTGGTGTTTTTTTTGTTTGTTTGGAGTTGGTGTTGTTGCATCTTACTTTTGTTGTTGTTTTTTTGTTTGTTTGTTTTTTGTTGTTGTTTTTTTTTCTGATTTAATTCTAACACTGTCAGGAGCCCTACTGAATTTCTGGAAAACCCTTTCCTGATTTACAGATACTTTTTTTTAAAAAAAAAAAAAAAGAAAAAACTGCCTCTGGCAGATACTTTTTTGTGACTTCACATGAGCTTAAAACCTTGAACTATAAAGTTTTCTTACTCCTTACAGTCACAATCTCTCAACAGTTTAAGATACTAGCATTTAACTGTAGCAAGCGAATAACTCAAACTGAGTTGTTTCTTCTTAATGAACGTCCAGCATTTCTGACAATTGTAGTGGTCATGAGCACTTGGTAATTGCAGATACCTGAATTTGGAATCTCTTTGACTTTAGACCAGTATTTTTGTTGTTGTTGTTCATTTGTTTTACCAGGGGAAAAAAAATATATATATATAAGGCATACCCTTAGGTGCTATGCTAAATCACCTCAAGCAGAAAATGATTTTCATATTTAGTGTGCAGTCTATATTTGCTTATACTTACAGCATCATCGTTAACACTTGAATCTCTCCTGTGATTTTTCACATCCTTCTAATGACTTCAGAATATATTGCAGATGCTAATCAAGTTTCAAAATATTTCACTAAAGCATCATGTGTCCTCATTCTTCTTCTCAGGAGGATACTTTTATTTTCAGACATTGAGTAATGGATATCCCCAAGTATGATGAGATCTCAGTAACACTCTGGGCAGTCTTCATTGCACCTGGCCAGCCCTCAGAGTCTGGCAGATTTTCTCATCTGTTTAAGAACTCTCACCTCTTGCAGGAGTAGAAGAGACAGACCAGAGGAGATAATATTAGCACTGAAATTGAAAGTTATTATTTTTTCTTTTTTTTACCAAGTGACTTTTTTCTTGCAAGCTGACAGCTGTCCTTTTACAGTAGGAAAACCACCACTGAAAATCATAGGCAATAATCGGTTTATCTGAGAACTTCTTGTTTAACTTGTTTTTCTTACGGGAGCACCTGTTAAGAGTAGAGGGACTCTTTTTCTCTGTTTGGATTTCTTAATCCCAGCTTTAATTCTTTGTATTTCTTCAGGTTAAATTGTGTTCTCTCCTGATTGACCTAGGTCACAGACATTTTTTTTCTTCCTGTAGACCTGCTGCAACTACTCATTATATTTTCTCCTCCTTTGATCAATAGCAAGCTCTCATTTATTTGTTATTGTTGTACTGCTGAATAATGGATTGGGAGGAACACCAGCAGTCACAAAATCCAACACAACAGGTAAAAAGGAAAATCTTACTGTGCACAAATTACTGCTGTGGCAGAAAAATCCAAGGTTTCTGAAGAAAATTACTGTAACTAGGCTAAATGCTGCAGCTGTGTTTAAAGGTCAGAACACAACAACACCTGCAAAAGGAGAGAATGAGGCTGCAAACCAGGCCAAGTTACTTAGACTAGTGTCTGTTGACACCACAAGTTGCATTCTTTTTCTTTGAGGATCTCAGTGATTATGTTTCTATGATTCTGTTCTAAAGCAGCCACAATAAATGAAAGGAAGGAGTCTTCCCTCGTAAGAGGCCCTCAAATGAATGCAGCAGTAGGAAAAACAATCTTGTACAGTTATTGCTCTCTACAAAATGCAGTGGAGAATGAGGGTCAGTGAGTGTCAGCACTGCTACCACAGGAGGTGAACTTGATGATCATTATGAGTACTTCCTAACTCAGGTCATTCAATCATTTTCTTTTATATTACAGATGAAATGAGGTGATGGCTTTTTAGTGATAATGGTGCACTATGCTTGAGTTGTTGGCTCTCTCACATGTGGGTGTTCCTGATTCTTTGGTTTATATACATAATATTTAGGAAAACTGTGTCTTCCCAAGGGTCCCATTTCAGTGGTGATTCAGTGGTGACTGAACAAAAAAGAATTCCAAAATATGCTTTAACACATGCTTTAGTGCAATGCTCAACTGGAGCTAGGATCAGTGTACTGTTCAGTGTTCCTAATCAATACGGTCTTGTGTTTTTCAGATGTGCAATATGTGCTTTTGATTTTTCATCTGCTCTCTGCCCTAAGAGTCAAATTCTTATTTGTTCTCTTTTTTTAATTATTATTATTAGGAATTGGCTTACATTTGAAATCATGGTCTTCTGATCTGAGAAAATATTCTGAGATGTTTAATAGACAAAATTGAATATCCATTCTAATTTATTTACAACTCACTTTGGTCTTTCGTAGTCCTAATTTCCACAACTTCTTGCATTTTATGCTTCATGAGTTCTTAATGAGTTCCAGCTGGAAATGCAGCAGATCCACATTTGAATTAAAAAAAAAACAAAAAACACCTCCCTCTGAAAGGTACTGTATGGCTTCTCTCAAGCCTCCTTTCTACTGCTGTTCCAACAGTTCTCCCTTCTTGCTAAATGTTGGCAATTTCACCAGTGCACAGGCTGACCCACTAGGTTTCAAAATCCTTTTAATCCTCCTTATGGTAACAGAAACATTTGAGACTGATCTTTGAAAGCTTTGCCCAGTGCGAAACACCTGCAGCTTTACACACTGTGCTAGCAAACATGTCCTGTGAGTCTAATGTAGTCTGGCATCTGAGAGCACTGCTGTACAACATTGTTGGAATAATGAGGCTGTACCTTCACCTTAGGACCCATACCATCACTGCTAAATCTGCTTTACTGAATGGCATAGCCAATAACAGATTGCGTCTTACAGGTGTTGCTGGAAGTGGCGTGCTGTGCCAATCAGCAGCTGAACGCCTCCTGCTCAGTCCAAGCACAGAGATCTTCATCCAGCACAAGGCTAACCTAGTGGAAAAGCTTAGAACATGCCTTGCATCTGCACATGTGAAAATGTGCTTGCTAATGAGCTGAAGCACCTGTGGCTTTTGAAATTGCTCTAAAGAAATAGATTTACAAACATGTAGACAGAATGAATTTTTTGAATATAAAAGTTCTGGAAAGTTTTCAAGGCTTCTGAAAATCTTGCTGAAAGAGATGTCATCAGTTTCCTTATGTTTCTCTGCTGTCATTGAAATGTTCACCTTTAATACTTTATCTCTGCATCTTTTCTTTTAGAAGGACTCTGGTGTACCAAACTGAACATATTGAAGTGTTAGCTCAGAAACCACTCTGATAAGGAGATACAGAGAGAGAGCCAAGACACAAAGAAAAGTAACCTATGCTGAAAGATGTAAACCCACAATTACAAGAGGAAATTCACTGAGCAATCTTATAGCCAATAAAGAAGGTAATTCAGTGCAGAGGAAAGGAAAGGATGCCAGATAATCCTCAGAAATGCCTGAAGGCTTGGATGGTAAAATGAAGAGCAGAAGATGCAGATCTCTGGACTTCTGAGCATGCTGTGATTGTACTGTGAGGCTCAAGGAGACCTTAGTGCTCTCTATAATGATATGAAAGGAGGCTGTGATGAGGTGGGGAGTTGACGTCTCCCATGTAACAGCTATAGGATGAGAGATATTGGCCTCAGGTTGCATCAGTGGAGGTTCAGGTTTGGATATTAGGAAGAACTTCAGGAAGCGTGGTACTGGAACAAGTTGCCCAGAGAGGTGGTGGAGTCACCATCCCTAGTGGGCGTGGTAGGGATGGACTAGGTGATCTGACAGATCTTTTCTAACTTAAATGATTCTATGTTTTTATGACTGCAGAGGTGCAAAGCAGAGCTGTGACAACTGGTAGCCCTGGATTAGATTCTGAACTCATAGGAACTGGTGGGAGCTAATCATATAAAGGAAGGAAAAAATATTTTGTCTATTTTATGCACTGCTGACAAGTGTGACACTGGTTATCCTAAGGGGAGCAGACATACATCACAGAGAAAGACAACAAAGAATTCTGGCTGGGAGTTAGTCTTCCCTCCACATCTCTTGTCAATTTTGAATAACTGGGGAGTCAAATGTTCCCAAGCTGATAACAGCTCAATGAATACTAATCTTCTTTACAAGCTGATCCTCCTTAAGAAGATAATCTATTTTTTTAGTGAGATGAAGCCCTGAAATGCCAACTGGATTTTGCCTCTTAAATTCTTGGTTCACCAACATGTGATTAATAATAATTTAATTCATTAAGTACTCTTAAACTGCTGCTAAAGTGCTTTAATTAGTCTTTACTGGCTTCAAACTACTCATGAACAGAAAATATAAGGCAGCTTGAAATAAAATGGAAAACTAATAAAGTACCAGGCTAAATTTTGTATTTATTTACACTGGAGAAAATATAGATCTGCACTGTTAATCCGTTTATATGTAAACTTACCACATTTTCCCTTGAATTTCCTTGTTGGAAGAAAAATGTCCAGCAGTTTTGCCAGTTCAGCCAAGTAAATTCCCAACAAAACCAACTTGCAGATGACAGAAAATAGGGATATGTCTATATTTTTCTAGGCACTCTAGACTGCTCCCTTTCAAGTGTCTAAGCTCTTTGGTCAAGGGAGTGGCACCTACAGCCTATCACTTCTACCAGAACATATTTAAGACCCTTGGGGCTTAGAGATTACCTAGCAAACCATGCATCCAAATTATTCCCTTTCAAAACTGTGACATGCTCTGAGTTCATTCTTGTGAAAAGCAGATGAATTCTGCATTGAATATTAAAATTTTAACCGCCAATATTTTCTTTTTTGTTGTTTTTAAGTAATACACATAATGTAGTGTTTTTGGGTTTTTGTGTTTTGATATTTATTTATTTGGTTTCATCATACCATGGAAGTTTTCCAGATCAGGCAGATTTTAATTCAGAGGGCTTTTCCTTATATTTTTCATTGAAGGGCTGTGGTCATGTGAAATGCCTTTTTGCTCTAACAGGCTTTTCAGGTAAGACCCAGAAAATCCTATGGAATTTCCAAAAGAAGCCTTAGGGCTGCTTTATTTTATTTGTGTGTGTGAATGTATTAAGGGAAGTAATTGGTTCCTCTTTTGAAGAACTCCTTCACTTCTTCCAGAATTCTTTCTGATAAAAGGAATTACTGATGAAACTCTATTTTCTGATGCTAAAAATATAAAATTGAAAATTTTCTAACTGAAAAAGAACCAGAAAATCATAAGGAACAATTAAAGCCAGCAGAGAGGAACACAGTTTCCATTTGAAAGAGGAGAATGTATTTTTTTAGCTAAGCTGTCTAGGGAGTCCTATAATACGCTATCCTTCAAATTGTACACTGCAAGAAATGCTGAAAATGCATCTCCATGCTAAGCAATGACAGATCTGTTGTTCAGTGAAGTCTCAAAATCTCCTGCTTTCAAGCTATTTGGAGGAACATGCACACAGGCTTCAATACATAAAGGGGTCCTTTTGTAAGTATACTGTAGCTCCGACCTATAGCTTTTACTAGATTTTTTTTTTCTGCAGTTGCTATGGAGTCTTTACTGATTGTATACTGTAGAGTTCAGGTCATCTGAGTTGCTGCCCCGCACAGGTCTGTCATCTCAAAGAGCTATTGTACTGAGTTGGCACCTGTGAATGGCAGAAAGAAATTAGATGGAGAGATTTATTTCACTGTGATTTCATTTCTCATACTGTCTTGCTAAAGCAGTACCTGAACAGCCAAACTTTAACTGGAAGGAAGTGTGGTATCAAAGAACAAAGGTATAAAAATACAAAAACAATCCTATGCTTTTTATGTTGAGCTCTAGTTCGGTTTAGGAATACAACAATGTAAATCACTAGCAGTGTATCCTTCCTGATAATGTTAATTATGAAGTAGAACATAAAAACTCTGCAAATTTGTGGGAAGTTTTGAATTAGAGTCTAAATTCCAGGACACAAGTCACTCCAGTGATGGAGAAATATTAAATATGTAAAAACACATTACTGTGTGGAACGAACAAAGTTGTGTCCAGTTAAAGTCTGATATGTGGGGCCATGCACTGAGGATCTGGCTAAGCTCTATCTTGCCAATATTCAAATTAAAAAAATATTATTTGCCTCTGTATGCCCTCCCCATGCCTTTTCATCCCTAGAAGAGATAAGAAAAAGGGATGAAAGGTCTCTGTGCCCTTCCTTCTTTTTTTGATGCTCTGAAAATCTTATAATCTAACCAAATTTGTCTTTGACTGAAATTACTAGCCATCCTTCCATATTTAGAGAGTTTATGCTTGTTTCTTTAACGTAGTTCCTCCGAGGGTCTGCCAACTTCTTAAGCTCCTTTCCCTGAGACTTATTTTCACCATCTGTAATTCTGAATGTGTTTATTTTACAAGTGAAACGAAATTCTTAATTGATCTCAGGAAAGACAATCTAAAGCTAACCAAGTTCTCAACTGTTCATATAGGAATATTTGTAGATATGTCTCAAAACATCAACATCAACCATCAAATGAAGGCAAGATATCATGTATCTGATATTATAGTGAATCCATATTATGTTCCTAACTAAGACCATGAGAAACATTCACAGTAAAACCACACAGTACAAACACAAACTTAAATCATGCTCATTGAAAAGTTTGCCAAGGTTCATGAATCTTTTGAACTAACCTGGGCCTACTTTGAAATGAACACAAGGCATGATTTTGTATTGAAACCAGGTGGCACTCAGGGATTTTTGTTATTTGGGGTTCACTTAGAGTTGAAACTTGAAGCTGAAATTAAAGGATGGAACCTAAAAATTATCCAACTGACGAAAACCTTTCTGATATCACTAATTGAAAAATCAGATGCTCTTAATTTTTTTAAATAAACTAATCAAGGTGTGTATGCCATTAAACTGTGAATCGTATAACATGATTATGTATGTGTTTTTGGAGAGTGCTCTCAGGCAAAGCACATAAGTAACTGACGCTTCTCATCCACAGAGATTACATCTGTATCAGCGTAGGGTATAAGCACTCCTGCTTATCTCTTGGTTAAAATCAAGACAGACATGTCTAAAAATCCTAAAGTCTGTTACCACTGTCAGGGAAAAATTTTATGTCACTTCTGATGAAGAAGCTGGAGGAATGAAGTTTTTTTGCTGTCCTTGTGGGATGCCGAGTGAGCGCTCATAGTGTCCTAAAAGTAAGAATCACTGGTGGCTGTAAATCTGTAGGAGTGTGACTGTGGGCTTTTAGCAATTGTAGAAGGTACACAAACAAGGAGTTGGCATTGTTCTGTTAATGTTTTAGTTCTTGATAATCATGTGAAAACAGGTTGTTGTGGTGGTGGCTTTGCTGGATTTTTGTTTTGTTTTCGTTTTCTTCAATGAAGTCAAATGTGAACAGATGTGAACAATGAACCAACATCTTATGAAGTAGTTTCTTTTCTGAATGCAAGCAAGTAAATGAGCTAGGAGTTGACTGATGAATATTTGGAGTTTAAAACTATTTCCACTAGAAATTTTTTTTTATCCAGTTCCTACATTAAAAGGGGAGAACTTTAAATATGCGTTTGAAGAGTAGCTTGCACATTTTACAGCACAAGAGAAGGCAAGGCCAAAATAAAGCCCACTAAATTTTCAGTACCATGAAACCCTAAAGTGAAGGCTCTGGGGAGCAGTTCATTGCCATGGAAGCAAACACAAGAGAGAAAAGTCTTTGGAACCTTTTCCTACCACACACAGCTAAAGATACATGAATGTAAGAAAGAATTGATTGACTGACTTTTAAAATTTTTAATTGCATGATTTTAGTGTTTGTGAAAAGCAATGGATTCAGACGTCTCTGGTGGCAGAGACCGTGCCAGTCCAATTTTCCCACATTGCCTCCTGGGTAGTTTGTAGGTCCACCTCTCTGGTAGAAGTTAGATAAATCCATTAAATTCATTTCTTAAAAGCATTCAAAAAGGAACCAGGTGACCTGTGTTCACCTACACATCTCATTCTCTTCAGAGTTTGAGGCAGGCTCAAATAAAAAGAGCCTTTACCTCCTGGTGTACTTATTTTTCCTTAGATATTAATTCCTGATCCAAACACCTCCAAAAAAACTATGTGTTCATATCAGCAGTTCTGGTTCATGTGCATCCTTTTATGCAGTGATCTTTCTTGCCTGAAAGCATGAAAACAAAGAACTTGCCAATATAAGATGTTCAAAGCTGGTGGAAAACATTTGTTTCCAATATCATTTGTGAAGGGATTTCACTCATCTCGCTCTAACTAATAGAGATAAGAAGTAAGATAAGATTGATGTACTTAAATGGAAGTAAGCAAATAGAGATAATGAACTGAGATAACAGGGTTAACTCTTATGGCACGAAGTCTGTCTTTCTGCTGAGCTGATTCACTTGGGTCACAGAAATGATTGTGTTTGCAGTTTTGCAGTTCTCAACTTACGATGTGATTAAAGCTGTTTTTGATCCAGGATGTTTGAGCAACAGAATTGCAGTGCCCTCGTTCTATCTCTAAGAAAAGTCACCTAGTAGCAGTTTGAGGGTACCTTATCATGCACCCCCTCCTGGGTAAACCCACATAACAATGTTGGGTTTCAGCTCTTCTAGTTATTCAAGTTACATTACCGTCAAGCCTCACGTGTATAAATGTCTTAAAGGGATTGCTTGTGGATTCAATATCTGATTAGTGTTAGTAGATGTGTAACGAACTGGGAAAGGAACAGCAGTGATTTTCACTTCCATGGTTCTGCCTATCTGCCTCCCTAGCTGCATTCTTACAGTTCCTAGGGTTTGCATCCTCCCATTGATTTTTACACCCTTCTGCCTTCTTCCTTGTGTTGATAGGCTCAGTTGTGTGCCTGAGATCTTGCCGAGGTGTGGGATGTGGGAAAAGAAGACTGACAGCAATGATCAGAAATGCTAAAGGAAGCACAATAGGTAAGCCCATAAATTGATTTCTGTTCTTTGAACCTGTCTCAAAATCTAGAAGACAAACTAAATATGTCAGCTTAAAATCTCATTATTTTAAACCAGTCTTGCGAAGGTTTGATTAATTTTTTGAATTTGATGTTATCAGTACTGTCAGTGTACCAGGAGTAGCTCACAGCTCTTCTTCCCTCTTCCCAAAATGGATGGTGACTCTCAGGGTGTTGGGAGTTGTTGTAGTTGTGGGTTTTTTCTAAATGCAGTGATTTCCCATGCTTACAAGACCAAGAGCTCCCACACACAACAGGCACGAGGCTTCACTAACACATACTGTATGACAATGAGGAGAGGAAATCTCAGCATAGTGGCTCTGTTTTGCTGGACAACAAAAGTATTAACAAACTGGACAAAGAGCACAGAAGGATTGAGGGGAAAAAAAAAAAGAGCCTCTGATTCAAAGCAAATATTTTTATTTAAATTTTCAAATGAATGTACTTTTACTGCATTCCTTCCCTTCTGGGCTCACTTTCCATAAACACTCTAGTGAATGAACTTTATAAACAGGAATACTGCTAAAAACTAATTTTAGAGTCTGAGTTTTCGACTGTTCTCCAAAAGTAAAATCCAAACCAAACTTTAATATGAATTTTACACTCAGCAATGCAGTTTGGGCACCTAGGAGTGCTACTGTTGACCCAGGCACACAAAGTGCCATCCCAGAGCTATGCCTGGCTAGCCCTGACAGGGCTCTCTAGCTCTGATCTGTGAAATAAGAATGGTTCAAAGGATGACACAACATTTATCACACTTTGTTGTTTATTTTTCAAAAAAAAAGAAAAAAAAAGAAATCCCAAGTATTTATTTAATCCAACAGTATGGAAGCTTCCAGCAGAAAGGGACCAGCAGCTCTTCATCTGCATTACTTTGTCTGATTGCATACTTAAAAATGTGAAGTTTTTGGTGAGTTGTATAAACCATTATACAGGAGAGCGCTGGAAAAACCATCTAACAAACTGTGCCACTCTGTGCAGAATTTTTATTTTTTCCCTGACAAGTTGTTCCCTAAAATGTCATTTCTTTGGTAAAGAAATACAATAAGAGTAAAAAACACAGTCGGAATAAACGTGGGAACATAAATGCATCAGCATCAGCAGATAAATATCAGTAAATACCATCATAATAATTAATTGTCAGCAGATAAATATCAGTAAATACCATCATAATAATTAATTGTCTAGCTCTAAAGCAAAGTGTCTTTGGTCACCTCTAGCAGGGTGTTGCACCAACCACTCCCCACTACCAACAATAAGTATATGGCCAATTGGTGAAGTTCTGCACACATCCTCAGTGTTCCCAGATAGCTGGGAAGCAGCATCTTCTTTTCCATTTCAGGCCGATCTTTAAGAAAAATAAGTAGAAAAATAAATCTGCCATAAGGTATAAGGACATCAAGCAATACAAAAAATATGAAAGCAGCGCAGAGGTTTTGCAATGAAACCACAACCGTGAGAAAATCAGAGATAGAGGAAATGAAATCCCAGCTCTGTTTCCAGCTTGTTGTGTGGTCTTGAGCAAGTCACAAAGGGCTGTGTTTTGAACATCTCACACTAGGAACTGGCTCCTTACAAAGTGCTTCTGCTTAGCATCGGAATCCATGCTACTTACACTTGAACTATGGAAGCAGCTGGGATGTGGGTCTACTTCTGTATGGTTTTGCAGTCTGCTCCTTGTCTCCATCTACTCATATAAAGCAAAGGCAAAAGTTCTTAGCGCTGTGACAACAATGTTGCTGAGGTTCGGCCTAATTAGTGAACGTTTGCATTGTTCTTAGAAAATGTGAAGTGCGAAGTAAGTGTGGTGCAGCTGGAGCAGATGTAGCTTAGGGCTAATCTCTCTGCTTTGGTTTGGCAGGCAATGTGAGGATCTGTGGAGCAGAGCAGCATGCGTGTGAAAGGGGAATGTTAGGATGTCAGGATCCCTCTGGTAGGACCAGAGACTTTATAAAAGTGCACAACACATTCTATTTTAACTTGTATTTCTGTTTTATGGTTGTGTTATCAAGACAGAGGGCTGCCACAAGCCACAGACGTTGCTCTACAAATCTTTTAGTGTGCTGGGAAGTCCTGAAGATATCTGCACACCACAACACCATTATTACATAGTGTGGGTCCAAGAGCAGTATATTTCACATATTCCAAATCTTTTCCATACATTTGGCACTGTCATACCTTAGTCCCCTAGATTTTGCTCCACCTTTCTTGTTTCTTTAATATGGTTAATGCTACCCAGCTGTTTGCAGTCAGCTTTAAAAACTGTAACGAAATTAGCATTCCTGCTGAAGCTTATTCCCTGAGTAGATATTCTCTACATTACTGATGTTGTCCATGCAGTTCTTGACGCTCAAGTATGGCTTCACTTTTATTTGCAGAGTGTCATATTTTAAAAAATAACACTCATTTGGGAAAAAAATAAAAAAATAAAAAATAGAGATGATCTGGGAGAAAAATCCTGGAGCCTATCAGTCCCAGGATGCAGGGGAAGTTTGCATCCAGACTGAATTAGAAATGTGCAAGTAACAACATGTACGTCCCAGCAATGGTAAATCAAGGCCTTCCCAAATGATGAATTAAGGAGATAAGTTCTATGATGATTATTTCATAGAACAATTTGGTGTTTAAACCCAAATTGGACCAAAAATTCTGAACTGCACATCTTACAGCCCTGGTAATGCAGTGAGACATCTTTAAGGCTTGCTTTTCACATGCAGTATAGGAAACAAGGCAGACATAGCCCTTGGGTTCAAGGTACAGCACCAGTGCTATGACTTTCTGCTCCAGGAACAGGGCTTTTAGGGTTTTTATCGCCTGAGTTTGCCGTTTAGCACCTCTTAAGTAGCTTGGCTTGCTGGTTCAGTTCCTTCTGGACTGGGTTCTAAAGAAAATAAAGAAATAAAGTAGTATTGCAGTAGCAGAATGTAGGAATTTCCTGGAAGTTGGCAAATTAAAAAACATCACAGTATTTAATGTGGCCCTACCTGGATTTCAAAATACATTTATAAATCTTAAAAATAAATCATTTTTCATTATTATTCCTCCACCTCAAAGTCTTCTGCAAATATCTTTCATTTGTTTGTGGCTTACAGTTGGGCGAAAGAAAAAGGAGCTTTATTCCATAGGGTCATTTCCACCCTTGGTGCTCTGTCAATGTGTTGTATTTTCCCTATCTTTTCCCCAATTACTTTACAATGCTGATTTCCTTTCCTATTCTGTGTTAAATCCCTCCTCCTGTGGAGAGTACATTCCCCAGTATCGTGGGTTCAGTGAAGTGCGTCAGCCCTGGACAGCCCCTGGAAGCTCCCAGCCTCAGCCAGAGCTCAGCAGCCTAATGAAAGCAGGGAGAGGATGGGATTAAAAGTGCATCTGCACAAAGCCAACCAGTCCCCAGCAAGTCCTGTTGGCTGCCCATGCACTGGCCTCCAACTGAGCAGCATACATAAGGGGGGTAACAAATGATGGAGAGAGGAGTATGTGTGTGCCGAGAGTTCACCGCGTGCTGAAGTCATTTGTTCACTCAAGTTTCAAAGGCCTCCTCTGTCATCTGCAGCATTAAGGGTTGGATTATTGATTTAACGGAGCAGTTGCACTATGCAAAGAAGTGGAAAAAATCCACTTCTGCCTTGGCCTGAGCAGGAAAGCCAGGAGCAGCATTACATATTTCTTGTTGCATGTGTTGTGTGCACTCATAAGGATAGGGATCGCTGCTCCTTGCTCTGAGAAATGCTAGTGTCAATCCTGGCATGCTCCTCAGCTGGTGAAGAGCCAGCAATTGTAGCAAAGCTCTATGTACCCATGGCCGGTTCCAGCACAGCCTGCACTCACCAGTCATCTGCGAACCAGGGCCAGAATGAGGACAGCAGAGCACATTTGGGTTTCACATTGTATTCCACGTTTTGCTTGAGAGTCTTTCAAGATATACTCTGTAGGATTTAAGTGGGAGAAGGGCTGGTTGACTGGATGTGATGCTGTGTGCACTGTCAGGGGGAGTGTGTACTAATTTCATAGAAGGGAGATACTTGGAAAGCAATGGCACTGAGAAAGACCTAATGGATGTTAAACTAGATATGAACTTTCCATCTGTTAAAATGGCAACAGGCCTCATGCAAATATGGCATGCATTTATAGACAATCCGTGTCATGGTCCAAAAAAAGGAAACTTTCTTTCTTTAAATGGCAAAACACCAACAATGGCATAATACCTAGAATCCTACAGTCAGCACTTTACTGTGCTCAAATATTTCAGAGAAAAATAACTAATTAACGAAGGTTGGTGGAATAGTTCTATAAAAAGTGTTAAATGGCTCTGTATGCATGCAGGAAGACACAGTCAGTCCACAAACTGGCCCTAGAGCATGGTCCAAAGTGATACAGTACAACTCAGTCTGTCTCATCTTGTGTGAGCTGGTCTCACCAAAACAAATACATATCCAGTCCCAGAGTGAAATGCATGTACTGTTAAGAGTCCCCTCCACAAACCTGAACAGGAGTAGGGCTGCTTGAAAAATGAAGGCTTTTCAGCAGAGAGTGTTGAGAAAATAGAGCTATTTTTTAAAGTGTTTCCAAGAAACTGTATTCTGTTCTCTTTGTATAGAACTGGAATCCAGAGATTAGCTCTGAAGATAGAGTGCTGAATTCATTGACCACAAATATCTTATGTGTGCAACTTTAATTACAACTTTCCAAAACAAAAAGAAGTGCCTGAAAATTCCAGGAAAATGATCTATTCTTTTCTCTTTTATCACTTTTAAACAGAACCCACATTTCTGTTCCTTTCTATGTATGTAGTGGTGTGCTGCAGGGAGTCCAAAATGTTCAACTACACTTCATCATAAATCCTGTCTTCAGATGACCAAAAGGATTAATTACTGTGCGTTTTTTTTTTTTTAATATAAACAAGTATCAGCATTACCATAGAATCATAGAATGGTTTAGGTTGGAAGGGACATCTAAGATCACCTAGTTCCAGCCCTCCTGCTAAAGGCAGGGACACCTCCCCCCCGAGCAGGTTTCTCACAGCCCCATCCAGCCTGGCCTTGTACACCTCCAGGAAGAGGGCATTCACAACCTCTCTGGGCAATCTGTTCTACTGCCTCACCACCCTCTTCTAGTTTAAAACCATTTCCCCTTGTTCTGTCACTACATGTCATTCTAAAAGTCCCTCCCTGGTTTTCCTATAGGTCCTCTGCAGGTACTGGGTATGGGTAGTAAATAGTCTTGTATTTCTAAGAAGGATTATATATTTTTGGCCTCTCTCTTGGTGTCTATCCCTTTGACAATGAAAAGTGACAGAGGGCTATTTCAATCACTGTATAGCTCAGCTAGGTGAATTCTAATAGAAACACAAGATAAATGCATCTCTGCTATTATTTTATACTTAAAGAAGACTGCAAAAGTACAGGCAAATAAAGTGCAAAAGGTGGTTTGGAGGTGAGGATGTTCAACTTTCAACTATTTCTGTATTCAGTATTTCCCTCCAAAATTAAAAGGCTGTGACGTGCGTTCTGATGACATTTGCACTTGACCAACTAATTATGAAAGTTTTCACAGGATATGTTGCTCACTAATAGGAAATAATAAATAACTGTATCAACGCAAAACTGTTTCCTGTACTGTTAATTGCACAAGAGAAACACTTTCCAGTTAAAGGAAATGATCTATTCAAAGAACATTAACATTTCTGGCCTAATTGATAACATGATTAACTGAATAGGATCAAGAAAGTCATTTTACCTTGGAGGGATGGGGAAATAGGCTGTAGAGATACTTCTGAGGTGGTGTTCTCACACTATGGACAACCAAACATAATGACGAGGATTTCCTCAGTGACCTAGCAGAGGTCTTCCTGTACAAACTGTGGAGTTTCTGACATAGGAGTATGAGTAAAAATGAAAATGTACCAAACAAATCATAAATGAGAATCACCATGGAATTAATATGCAACATCTTTAAAATTCATACTTAGAATACATCTATTTTGAGGAGATAATTTAAAAGATGACCCTCTGGATTAAAATTAGCTGTGGATGAAAACATATACAATTGTTGGTATAGCAAAGAACAGAAATTGGCGTAATTTTTTTGCTCCAACAAAACTTCCAGAGGCTTGGAGTAGCTGAGCTGTCAAATTCCCTGGGGTTGTAGAGTATGGAAGGAAATGGCCAAGAAGATCTGCCAAGGAATGAGTCCATCACTATTGCCCATTCCCCATACTCCCTGTTCTCACATCACAAGTCATTGGAGAATGGCTTGCTGTACATTTTATTTCAGCCAGTTCCCATGTGAGGGGATAAAATGATCTGGTTTTCCAGTGATGCTTCCAGGTTTTTGGGGGAGTTGTACTGAAATCGGGATATTGTCCTGCAGAGTTTGGGAAGGAGGCTGGAAGGAAGAGATTAAAGGGTAAGCTCCCGCCAAACAAAAATGTGGGCCCTCAACTCATTATTTCCTGTGTCATTGTTCATCCAATCTATCATCCCCCTGTGTCATCTTATGACACGTTTCACATCTCATCCCTTCCAGATCTAAACTTTTTTTCACCCTTCTATTACTTTCTCTCCTGTCTTTCTTCCAGCAAATAGCCACCCTAGATGGGCTGAGCATATGCACTCACACTGTGTGTCCTTAGAAAGTCTTACAGAGTTGGCTTCCAAACTCTGATCACCCTCCCAGTTCGGAGCTGATGTTGAAAGACTTGCATAAGTACATACCCTGCGCTGTTCCCCCGCTCTGTTCTTCTCCTGGTGTAAATTAGGGAAAGTTCTACTAACATCAGCTATGTTACTCTGGTAGAAAAATGACACGGGTGGCTGGAGAATCAGATCTATCTGCTTTATCCTTTCCAAATTAAATGAGGTAATTTGTTTGCCTTCTTAAAATGAAATGGTCTTTCAAAGGTGTATTTTTCCACTGGATATCACATGAGCCTTCCATTAATAATAACAATAGTTACATGAGTAGACTAATTAAAGCACACAGTCTCCTTAGGTTTCTATTACTGCTCTCAACATTCAGTGTTGAAAGAAATGTGAATAGCAGGAAAGTCACCCAAAATATTACTTCACAAAGATTGATTCAAGTTGCTGCTCAGAAGATACTGAACCGTATGGAAAATGTAACTGAGTAGCTGACAATTCTGTTTAGTTTAAACAAGGGTAGGTAAGATCTGATAATGCATGGGATCATTTTGGCTCATAGTACAGCTCTCCCAGACCCATTGCATTATGCCTATCATCGAGTTAGTTCATCTAACAGCACAAAGTGGAACACCCTGACCCTTCTTATCCCTGTTAATCACTTTTAAGTAAATAATACCCCTTTGGAGAATAGTGATTCATATTCTGCAAACAAAGATGCAGTCAAGCTGTGAACTGGTCTTCCTGAAATGACAGGTAAAGTCAGGGAGCAAAGATAAGGAAGGATTTTGTCAGACTATTATCATTACTTCACTTTTAATTGACTATAAAAGTTTTTTAAAGCAGCAGGCTTGCATCGAAGAACACAATCTTTTCTGTTTTCTTTCAAGTCAGCTTCTAAACAGCTGTTCTGTTTCTCTCCCATTGTCACCTATTTAAGATAAGGGATCCTTAGGAGCCATTTCCTCTGTGAGCAGCTAAGAAAGGCTGTATCTCTCTAAAATGTTCCATGCTATTTCCTTTGATAAAAGAAAAAAATAACTACAATTCCTTGTTTCCTGAAGCATTGTTATAGCCCTGGTCGCACAGGGCAAAAGCTGAGCAAGATGTTGAGAACCTTACAGTTCAAGCATTTACATTTCCACTTTTCTTTCTGTTTTCCTTTCCCAGGATTCAACCCTGCTCGATACTCATGCACCCCTATGTCATCCTAGTCTGCAGTAGGTGGATCCAGACTTTTGCTAAACTGCTCTTCAAATCGTTTTTGAGAGAGGCTTGCAGCCTCTGTGCCTCTCACCTCAGTGCCGCATACATGTGCCCTCAGCTGTATACGGAGGCTGTGAGCTGTCCTTGAAGGCTATATGATTAAAATTTTGCTGCTACTGTGGTTTCTAGCAATGGTTGTTCACATTGCAGATAAAACAACAAGACAAGATTTCACTCCACAGAATGTTTAAGACATTTGTCCGAGTTGCTCAGAAACTGGAGACACTTTGTTCACAGAAAGATGGATGATGTGTGAGATGTGCTTTTTAATGGACAGGTCAGGAAGCTCCATTTTATAAGTTAGACAGATACATTAAATGTTTAATTGCTCAATCCATTTAAAGAAAACACATCATGTTTCATGATGTGACCAGTGACTGTATATGCTTTGTCATGTTCTTCATGAGATCCTGTGAGTAAAGTCTGTGCTGGAGCAGATCTGGCTGTGGATTTGGTTTTGCTTTGACTCACTCTCCCACATTTTGCTGGGACTGTAGAAGAAACTGGCATGATGTTTGACTTACCTTTACTATGAGTAGGTTCAATACAGTGAGTTTATTCCACCATTTCCCTAAATAACACTGCTAGTTTTTGTTGGAGATTATATCTAATGAGTCTGCTTGGCAGAGAACAAGATGTCAAATGCTCATCTGGTGTAAATCAACAGTACCCACTGGTGTCCATAAAACCAGTAGAGCTACGCTGATTTACACCAGCTATTTGGGCTCAGGGTTTGCGCTGAACCATGTAAAGTTTTTTGAGGTGTTTCCAGTTACCTCAAAAACATTTATCTTCAACACCTCAGTCAGAGAGCACTGATAATCTGTAGAAGCAGACCTTGAATGCTTTATTTCCTGAGAAACTGATGTAGGGTAAGAGTGTGCTTTTTGCAAGGTCTGGGAAACATATGCAAGCTGCTTTGGCAGAGACCCAGTTCTTTTGTAAGTATCTAATCCTGAATGAAAATCTTCTCTGTAAGACACATTCTTCTTCTATGGAAGTCTTCTGCAGATGCCCATATTCCCTTCTTTTTTCATTTAAATCTCTTTCTTTGTCCTGATATCCCTCGAACAACCTCATAAGCTTCTCTCATTAAAAAAGAAATATCTCAAATATTTAAAAACTTTCATCCTTATACTTTATTTTATGTACTTCAAGCATTTTTCAAGTTTACTTGAAACTTGAAATGGTTACGATTTTGTTGATTGTAGTACAGAAGGGAAAAAAAAAACATAGAAGAACCAAAATAGAACCAAAATCGTACTTTCCTGAATGAAAAAAGAAATGTATTAGCCACTAAAGATTTCTGATAGTCCTTGGAAATAGAAGTTCAGTATGACTCTATATCCCAACGCAGAGAAAAAGTGAGAAGTCTGGGAGGACTTCACAACATGACTTTGTCTTGGGCTTTCTGTGAGCTTCCACAAGAAAGCTTCACAACATCCATATGGTAAATACTCAATTCACAACATAGTGTGAAACTGAATCAATTTCACTTTAATTAGCTTGCTAAATCATGGAATACTTTGTGGTTTTTACTTATGTTTAGGAAAACAAAATAGAAAAGAGCATACTTAGGGCTCTGCTGCTTGACACCACCACCATGCTCAAAGAATTTTTTTAATATCTTTGGAACAACTTTTCCTGTGTGTTTGTATCTCCTCACATACAGTTATCTTCTATCTTTTGGAAATAGAATTAAAAAAATCCAAACACAATACTTTTATAGAGAAATGCAACATTTCAGTTCCAAAAAGATGCTGTAAATAATTTAGTGTCTGAGTATGAGCTTAAAAAAATAATAAAAGAATATGCTTCTGAAGTTTTTGACCTTATTGTGAGCTTTGAAATTTGCTGTGTGGTGAATTCATTAGAAAGATACAAAATATAAGTTCAAGATCTCAGATTTATAGGTGCTACAGAAGTCTTCCATTCCAGGAAGAAATGCATCACTAAATGAGTGTACATATCAAACACCAGCCTAAATGATGCAGCACTTATTTTAATTTCTTGAATACTGCATAGTTAACATTCAAATCCTTATTCAATGTAAACAATTTTTTTAAGAGATTTTTTTTTTTCCAGGCTTTGTTTATGGCAATCAGGTTATGGAATATGTAATTCAGAATTTCCACCAGACACAACCAGTAATACGTGATGCAAATTAAGAGTGGGCAAAACCCTTCAGACACAGGGTGAACAAACCTGAATCTCAAATGAGAATTTATTCTAAGTTACTCAAAATGTCCTTTCATATTTGGAATGTTTATTCTTTCATTTTCAGCCACTTTCGTGTTTCCTCATTCTGGATCAACCAGCAAGGACAAATGAATAAATGTTGCAACGCATGCTTTCTTAGAAGACTCTTCACATTTGTCTCTTTTTGTGACCAATAACCTTGTTTCTGCCAGCAGTGCCAGCGTCACTCCAGCGTTCATTTCTCTCTCCCATTTAGTACTTTATTGTTCATTATCTCTGTTTCCATACACTCAGTCCCCAAACTATGTTAATTTACATCATCTTGAGATTCATGGAGCTGGGAATTATACTTATTCCTTTCGTTCTTCGAAGAATTTTGAACACATCTGTCCAACTGTAATCCCAAATGTTTTCTCCTATTTTATTTCACTGAGACCATTAACTATAGCTCATGAGTGCCTTTTCCTATTTCACGGAGTGTTAAGTGATATTCACAATGTGATATCTACCACACACGTTTCATTCTTTATTCCATTATCTCCCTAAAGGAAAAATGTAGGAAAAGTACTTTGTTCATTTGTTTGCTTAATATAATGACGTATTTAAAGTGAATGGTATGCTTTTACATTTTAGGAGGTAATAATTTACTTTGTTCTTCAACTGGAAAATCTGAGCGTTTCTGATGCTTGGGGTATTACGAGATACCACACATTATAATGAAGCTTCAGCTGTGGTGCTGACCTAAGTTTGCGAAGGAGATAGTACTGGAAATCTAGTCCTGGAAACTCCTGGTAGAATAATGAGAGTCAGCTTTCAGAATCCTATAAAATCTGATATGCTGCTATGGTATGATGAAACATGCTACATCTTACAATACTTTGATGTCAACATTCATCAGGTGCCTCAATAAAGATTAGCCAACAAACAATATTTTTTTCTGCCACTTGAGATCACTGTGCATAAAAATAGACCAGAAATTATGAATGTGTGTGATGCCTTACCTCCAGGAGAGAGGAAATGTAGTTCTTGACTAAATGGTAACTTTCATGAATATTGGTTGAAATGTACAAACATGGACTCTCCTGAACTCTGTAAATGCTTAAGAGTATCAGTAGTGTCCATTACGTAAAAGAACCCAAGAAGAAGGATAGCAATGAAGAGTAGTAGGAATCAAGAATAAATGACCAATCCTTCTTACTCTTATCACCCTGAAAAAAACCCTGATGTAAGTGTAGGGAAGGCAACTATCTTCTAGACTATATCCAGACCAAATTTTTACATTTTGACCACCAATTTCCACTTCCATTTGTCTAATATTAGGAAGTTTAGTGAGAATGAATGACAGCTGGTAACATAAATCAACCATTCAACTCTTAAGACAATTTTTTCATAGAACAAACTGTTTCTACAAAAGAATTATTACAGAAGTTAAAATTTCATGAAACATTTTGAAAATACTCTTTCTGTCTTCATGGAGGAGCTCCATAACCATAATTGAAAAAAACAGTTTGAGAATATTTAATTCTCTCTACCTGTAAAGAAACACAGCAAACAAAGAGGCATCTCAGTAACAAATCCAGGCTAACACTGGGGCAATGTTCACTCAGTTTTGGTAATGTTGTGTGAATATTCAGCATCCATGGAAACAAAACACATGGAGAATATCAAAGCTCAAACTAACAAACTGCAGCTCAGATTCATGGTGGGTAACAATATGGGCACTATCTCATTTCTCCTTAAGCATACAGAAATGCAGATGCAGTAGTTTTTCCTTTCCAGGAAGAGCTCTTTTTATCTGATTCCAGCTCTGTTGATTGGTGGGCCCCAAAGGGACAGAGCAGGAGTTATACCACATATGAACAGATGAAATGGGTTAAATGCTTCAAAGTAGAGCATTTAGTATTAGTCATGTTTGGGAAGGGGGTACGTGGGGAAGAACTGCACTTGCAGGCAATGGGAAGCTTGAAAGCGTTACCTGGGAAATATAAGTTTCTCTGTAGAAAATCAAAATTATCCTTACTATCTCAAGCAGCCAGCACACATATTCAATGCAGAACAGCCATGCAATTAGGTGCCCAGGACCAAAGGAATCACGCAGGATCAGAGCTCTAAGAATAACTCTGTCACAAACCTGGCAAAAATTCACAACTTAACACTTTTGCAATACAACAAGGCATTTTTCATCCTTACCTCGAATATTCTGGTAAAAATGAAAGTTATTTTTTCTTTACTAGCATTAAGCCCAGGAACAATACAAATTCATAATTCAGTAGACAGAAAGTCGGCTCTCGTTTGCTAGGAAATTCTGCTGATTTGAAAGAAAGAAGTCTTCAAAAGTCACGTGAAACACAAATGTCAAAACTCTTTGAAGTCAGAAACAACATATTATTTAGATAAAAATTCTGGTTAAAAGTTCAACACTTTTAACTTCTTGTTTTCAATACAAATAGCAACAAAATTATTTCAACAGAAATTTTTACCATTACTGAAAGACTTTATTTTGCTCTTTTCAGAAAAAGAAGAAAAAAAATGTGACGATTCCTGATTAGACATATTTAGCCTTACATGAAAATGGCATTCTTCTCTGAAGATTTATTTTGCCAAAAATTCTTATTAATAATTCCCAAGAGGTGTATCTGTTTTTCTCTGAGCAAAATGTATGATATTCAACTATACCAGGTATAATTTCTGTATTTCAGAACTACAGTAAAGCACTTTGCCTTATTATATGCTGAGTGAGATATTAATTTTATTTAAATTTAGTCTGATCTGGTTAACATATTAGCACTATTTCACTCCTGGTCTTCTTTCACAACCGAAAAAGGTATTTTTTTATCATTAACAAGCGTAGCATCTAGCCAATTATTTTGTTCATTTTCTCACTATGGTGTACATGTTCTACACTAGATTTTCTCACTACTTCTGTAGATTTATTGGCCTTCTATTAGCAATTATACTGTATACTTGTATACTGTGTGTATACTGTTGACCTTTAAGGCTGCAGTGCATACTGCCGGCTTAAGTCCAGCTTGTAGTCCATCAGAACCCCCAAGTCCTTTGCCATAGGGCTGCTTTCAGTGTCTGTACTCATATCTGGGATTACCCCAACCTAAGTAAAACACCTTACCCTTGGCCTTGTTAAACCTCATTAGGTTTTTACATGCCCACTTTTTGAATGTGTACTGGTTCCTACAGCTGGCATCCCTCCTTTTTTTTTTGTACTGTCAACATCACTCAGCTTGGTGTCAAAAACCCCCAGCGAACTTGCTGAGGGTGCACTCATCTATGTCACTGATAAGGCTGTTGCTGAGTACTGGTCCTAAGATAAATCCCAGGGGGACACCACTCATGAAGGGCCTGAACCTGGATGTAGAGCCATTGCCCACAACCCTCTGGCTGTAACCATTCAACCAATTATTTATCCACCAAACAGTCCACTATTCAAATCCATATCTTTGCAATTTAGAGTTAAGGATGTGATGGGGGACCCTGACAAAGGTCTTGCACAAGTGCAGGTAGATGACACTAGTTTCCTTTCCTTTGTGTACCGATGACATCACTTCATCATAGAAGACCATCAGATACCTGTACTTTAACTCCAATTTGAGGAAATAACAGTGCATTTCTAAATAACTTATTCTAAATTTTAATCTGATATTTTCCTTATTTTATCACTGCGCAGAACCTGTTAACTTGCATTTGATTAATGTCTGTCATTCATACTGGCATGAAAAATAAACTAGTTCCCTATTGGTTGTTTGAAAAACAATGTTCTTCACTGTTAAATTTGTGCATTCAGCATAATGATGTTGTTTGCGCTTATTCAGAATGCTTATTTCTCTTTTTCACAGATGGTGTGTTTTTGTTGCCAGAAAATATCATATAAGCCAAATTCAGTGCTGTTGGTGCTTTACTGTGAAAGCTCCTTTGATGGCATTTGTCTGTGTAGGTCCTTTTTTTTCATTTTGTTTATACGTGGCTGGTGTGAATGGGTTTTTGTGCATTCAATAAAATTATAGTTTGGAGTTTAATACATGAAAATAAATATCCAAACAATATTTATAAAAAATAAACAAAATAAGAGTCACATATTTGAAAAGGGGGAGGAAATAAAAATTCTGACCAATATTTTATGACTATTTTTTGAGAACAGTTGGTTTAAATTTCCAAATAACTTTTGTTTCAAAGGGACAGTATCAAAACACATGCAAAAAATAAAATTCTAAATAAGGCACAATAAATTATTTCACTGCTTAGGTATTGGATTTCAAAGGGAGAAGAGAGTATGCACAAGGATATTAGAGTGGACTATATTGTATCTTTGGGAATTGCTGTCAAATATTGATGAAAATAGAGAGACTGTCAGAGATCAGATAAAAGAAAGAAATGATTACATTTGGAAGAACAATGTGAAATGTGTGGCCAACAGAGATTTCAAATGTAAGCTAATAGCAATCCACCAAAGAACAAAGCTGGAGGAATTCCCACATATTCAATTGCATTTACAGTCAGTTAGCATATGTAAAAATGTCATGGTGCATTTTTCCTCATTTGGAACTTACAAAGTACTTGGTTCAGTAGATTTGACTATGGCACATAGTTACAGTATATTGACAGGCATCAGAAAGTTGGAAGAAAAAGTGACAAACACTGTTTAGGTCATTTTGTTATAACATTGCTTTTCAAAATACTAACACAACTTTTGTCCCTTACAGAATTTAACCAAGTTATGAAAAGTGAAAACTACCGTTTCTATACATTATGTATGACCTCATGAAAAAATGCTGGTCCTTCAGATGTTATTTTCATGAGCACCATGGTACCTGGACGTAGGACACGCATTGTCTTGTTTTGAAATGTTTGGTTGCAGTAAAAAACTAAAAGCCATGACAGAAAGGTCTGTTAACAGTGCTTTTCCTGGAGTGACCCTGTCTTTCCAGAAGAGTATTTTAAACAAATTCTCAAAACCACAATTTTCCACTAAGATAACTGCTGCAAACAGCAAAGACTTCAATTGACAAATCAGCACTTCCTAGGCCTACATAAAGATTTATTTGCCAAGTTTTTAAGCTTAAATATAGAACTACAAAATCTTTAATCTTTAAATGTGGTAGAGCAGAAGTATAGATGCTTTACACAAAGACAGACCTGGGCAGTATTAGAAGTTCACTTAAAAATACAATAATCTTTCCTGCAACAACACAGCACTTCAGGTTTTACATAGCTTCAAATATTTCAAGACAATTTTATACATAGATTCTTAGATATGTTTAGTTTTGTTTAAAAAGGCAATGAACTTTGTGTCCTGTGTACAGATGTTTGTTATATTGCTTGTAAATCTTGAGCAATTCTGTGGATTTCACTGCAGTTATTGTATACATAAGTGTTGTAACTGAAATCAGTGTGGTCTTCTATTCATCTTGAAGAGAGATTACAACCCATCCTTTCATTTTAGCAGCTCTTAGATCAAAATTTATACTTGGAACCTCTGTGCATGGGCACTGCAAAGCTGACTACTCTCCTAGATTGAAGATGAAATGAGATTCTTCATTCTGTTGCTTTGGGTTTGAATCTGAAGTTTCATTTTGCATCTTATCTTTACTGCAATAAAAATGTAAAGAGCAAATAAAGGTATCACATTATAGAAACTGTCATCATCACATTGCCCTTTTCCCCATATTTCACACTGTTCTTCAAATGTAATCATTCCCATTTGTGATCACAGGGATGTTTCACTTGCTTGTGCTTCAAAGCCTGGCTCAAGCTGGATAAATCCCCAAGGAAATGCAAGACAAAATAAAGGCATGGCTCACAAGGGGAAATTCTTTGATTGCTGCATTTGGATTTGAAAAAGGCACGATAACATCATCCAAAAGATTCAGCACTTATGATACTTGCCGTGCAATCTTCATCAACAATTGTATCATAAATAAGCAGATACAGCCCTAATTAGAGTAAAAATGTCTCTCAGTCATGCTCTTCACTCCTGCTAGAAGTAAAAAAACAGCCAACTGAGCATTTGGAGAACAGGAGAGAAATTATGACCATAGCCCATAGGAAGTGCAGATAAAAGGGGTTGTACTGGAAGTACTCATGATGGCAGTAGTGTGTATTATACCAGATCAAAATCACCTTTTGATCTAGAGAACTTCTATCGCATCTGAAAACATTACAAGAATCTGGATTTTAGAGGAAAAACATATCTCTAAACTTCTAAGAGCTCTACATGCTGCCCCCAAAAGGTAAACAGAAGGGCTTTGATTAACAACACCAAGCTGACATAAATCTATACTATGTGGTGCCAAGATCCAAATGGAAAACAGTAACATCCCAACTTGTAGCCATCTGTATCAGTTATGGAAAGTAACCTCCCATAGGTTAGAGGATGAACTTGGAGAAAACAGTAGTTCCCATGAAATTTTTATTCAGGGAACTTAAGCTAGACTTCAGTTATTCTGAAAATCACTGCTTTAATAAAACTCATTTTGTTTACTAAGTTTGGTCTCCTCTCAGGTTTCAACCTCACACGATGTATCTCAAATTCTACATGTAAAAGTTATGACACAAATGCTCTGATGCCAGTAGGTTTTAAAGGAAGGCATACAGTTCCCTATTTTGAATGATGTTTTCTTGGTTTGCACAGTGTTTATAGAGTTATTTTGTTATCTTTCAAAACATAATATTTTATTTATGTGACAATAATCTGAAAAAAGGATCTGCTATTGTAGCTTATAAAAGACCTAGATTTCACTGAAGAAGCTGGTGATGTGATCATTTACTGATTTCATTTGGGCTGCATACATATAACAAAAAGCAGAATTCAACAATCTGTCCCTTGCAGTGAGAATGTGCAGACATACCAAATGTCATAAATGTTCCCAGCTGGAACTGAGACCTATATTTTTCTCATAAGGACAGCACATAACTTGGGAAGTTTGTCCTTAGCTCAGAGCTGGGTGGCCTAATTCCTTCTGTTTTAGGTTTCAGACCAAAATCAGTGTGTACATCTGGGTCGTAAGCGCTGAGAAATTTTGGCTCATAGTGGGAAAGATTACAACTAGACCAGCATTAGTGGTATAGGAGGAGCTGACAGCCCTGTGCACTCCTACTGAGTGATTCTTGGACCATTCCTAAGAAAAAGGGTTTTCAGCAGGCAATCTTGCCAGCAAAGAAGAGAAGATGGGCAGGATGATTACAAGCTTTGCAAATATGATTTTGCTTGCAGCCATACTGCTTTACTGAACTCTTAAAAACTCACCTAAAAGAAAGATGAGGAGATTCAAATACATGTTTCTGGTTTAGACTACCTCTGCGTGAGGGAATTTTTCTTGTACATTCTCTTATCAAGTGATATTATATTATTGTCTAAACAACCTTGTCAAAAATTGCCAATGCAAAATGCCCTTTTCTCTGCTGTGTTCTAGCTAGGGTCAAATGCAAAGCTCATGTGTTGCCAGAGCTGCTCCTTTCCTCTTGGCCAGTGAGCAATTTTTGGCTATCAGGGGGGTGGAGTAACCTTCCAGACTCCTCGTGGAGGAAGCAACAACAGTGCAGTTTCAGGTTAGAAGTGCAGGGACTGGAAGTTGTAACACTGAAGAGTGGCAAACAAAAAGATTTTAAGCACTGACAGTTCATGTTTGTGGAATATTGGTTTAGTATAAAGGGTATGTATACTTAGAGAACTGGTGATGTATCTCCAGTTGCTATAGTATAGAAGGTTCAAGATTGCAAAGACAGAGACTGTTCAGAAAAATCTTATACACAGGCAGGCATTAGATCTGGTCCTGGCACACAGCAGTCAAACAGAGCTTGGGCATGTTGTTAAAATTCTTCCTTGTTCATATATAACCAGAAGGGTTTCAGTTTTCAGTTTCATCAATCACAGACAGTGAATATCTTTGTATTACATTTGAAAATTTGAGCAGTTCAGGGTCATTTCATGCCTGTAGATCATACAGTGTAGAAATAAACCAGTTCAGGACAGCAATGAAGCAGCAGTTGTAGAACATACCACTTGATGATCCAGCTACAGCACGCATGCTGCTTCGGTGTGTGCTCAGATTTTGCATGAAGAGGACAAGGCTTTTAGCATCACACAAGCAAAGCTGATCTGTCTTTCCCCCTGCTCAGAGGACGTTAGGCAAGAATAATATATTGTCTCTCCCTGCTCTTTAGTGTTATTCCACATTATCCCCTTTTGAGTCAGACTGCACAATTTGGCCCCTCTCTGAATTGCAGTGATTAACAGTGAAAACACAATTTTTTTAGGGGTGGTTTGATAAGATTTTGTTTACACACTAGCAGCAATTTCTCAGAATTTTAAATAAAATTGGATAACATATTTTCTGCCAATATCTAAGTTCTAGTGCTAGTCAGCATTCAACTTAGACAGCAGCTAATTCAGCTTAAATAGAAAATGCCATTAACTTAAAGTAATTTACATAATAGTTATATTACCCAGATCAGTATTTCTTCTAAAAGAAGGTCACAGATGCATTTGTGACTCTTTATTGTTTGCAGTAAATTGGGAAGCTCAGTCTGCAAGCAACAATATTGGAAGAGATTTGCAAAGCATTATTAAAAAGACACTAGTGTCAAAAGACTGTTCCATAAAAACACATGTACTAAAACCTTCAGTATTAATTGAATCATGCTTGTGTTCTGGCATTGCTGGAAACCTGGCTCAGTTGTAACTCTGGTGATTCATTAGTGCTAATTAATGCTTTTTCCAGGCTAGTAACAAACTAAAGAGAGACTGTTTTTCTCTACTGATCATTCCACAGTTACAGTAATGGTTTGATTTATGTATCAGCCACTTAATACTCCATTTCATTCATTCCTAAACCAGTTTCAAAGGGATGGAGAGTGCTTACGCTCAAGTTTAAAACAAGCAAACAAACCATTGTGTTTTCTCTCAGCACTGCTAAGCAACAATGCTGGGTTTCCTAGGGCTTCCTGCCCAACCTGCCCTGGCTCCTCTCCTTCAGAACTCAAACAGCACCCTTTCCCTTCCCATTCCCAAATGGTCAGGCTGGACTGGCAGTGGGTGCACAGCTACCAGTGTTGGGCAAGCCAGCTGGCCAGGGGCTCCCAGCAGGGCCCTTTTTGCCCCCTGCTTGCTCCTCTGGGCTCCAGTGATTATTATCCTGAAAACTCTTCACAGTTTCGTGCAGGCAGTTCAAGCCAAGGGCACAATTGTATCTTCAGACCTACACGGTGGACCTGAACTTCAATATTATTCTGCTCTAGGATCTACAGGGTAGATTTCGGCTCCAATATTTTGCTCTCTCTACAGGCACAAAAATGTGTGTGCCAGCAATAGCATAAAAAGTGTAAATGCTGCAAAAATATGTTACCATTTCCTTTCACTCTGCTGCCCAGTTTAGAAATTTGGCTGCAGGCATTCACTGCAGTTTGGAATTTTCTTTTAATATCGTTTTTCTGTAACTGTTTTCTTTTACATTTTTGAAACATTTTTAGTGCTCAGGAAATGTCTTAGAAGGGGAGCCTGGAAACAGAAGCACTTTGCTTACCCATAGATCAAGACTAGGGTGAGCAGTGCCCTATCCTGCCAAGGAGCTTTAGTCAAGGGTGATCTTCTCAGTGGCTGAGAAAATATTTCGAGCTTCATGCACATTCAGTTCTTGACCACTTTTGGCTGAGCAGTGACAATTCAAGTGTTGTGAATCTCTTTCCATTAAGTACAAGACTGACATCACCAATGTGTTTCCCATATGACAGCGAAGAGTTTCCAGATGGAAACAAGTTTCTAAGTCTGTTGAATGACCATGAACTGTAGCAGGGACAGAATGGACTCTGAATCAGACAAAATTTCTATTGTAAAATAATATTAATAACAACAACAAAAATAAAATACCTGTCTGAGAAGATATGAGAGGAGGAAGGGAGAAAGCCATGTTAGTTTTCTAGGGTCTGTTTACTATACAACAGGTATATAATCATACAGATTGCTTTTGACAGAAACAATAACCACTATGGCCTTGTGAGAAAGGTCGAGTACATTTAAGCTGATATATGAGATCACTTCAAAAACTGTTTGTGCTCTCTGTCCTTTAGATTTTTTAATGATAAAAATACCAGCTCATTACGTATTATATGTGGATTAATAATAAAATATTGCTCTTTTAAATTCCAAATTAATATAATTTGCAAATATAAGACATATATGGATATGTGGATATTTGGATTACATGCAGCTTAAAATCCAACAGGAGAGAAAAACGGGAAATTAGAGATTGGTGTGCAGTTACAAGGCTACAACCTCTCTGGGATCACAGAGGCATGGTGGGACAGGTCTCATATCTGGAATGCTGCACTGGACAGATGCAAGCTCTTTAGGAAGCACAGGTGGGATGGCATGAAATGGATGTCACCCTCTACATAAGAGAGCAATAGGCAAAGCATGGATGTCTGTTTAGGGAAGGATAGTATGTCAGATAACCATTTATGGGTCAAGATTCACAAGCTGAACAAGGTGATAACGTTGTGGTGATTGTCTCTTACAGTCTGCCTGGCCAGAAAGAAGTAGGTGAGGCTTTCTTCTGAACACTGAATGAAGCCAAGAAGTATCATGCTGGCAGGCCCTGGTCTGTATGGGGACTTCAACCACCCTGAAATCTGTTGGAAGAACAACACAGCAGGGCACAAGCAATCCAGGTTTCTGGAGTTCCCTGATGACAACAGTCTCACACAGAGGATTAATGAGCATATGAGAGGAAGCACTCTTCTGGATATCAGAATAGTCATGGATGTGAGGGCTGGGGACATCCTTGGCTGCAGTGAACTGAAGATGGAGGAATTAAGGATCTGAGAGGACAGAAAAAAAGCAAAGCCTAGGACCACCACTGTGTAATTCAGGAGAGCAGATGCGCCTGTTCAGTGGCCTGACAGGAATAGCCCCATGGGAGACAGTCCTGGAGAGAAGAGTTGTTCAGAAGAACTAGTTGATATTCATGGATCACCTCCAAACTCAGGACTGTCCCAACCCAAGATGTAATAAATCAAGCAAAGTTGGCAGGATACCTACTGAATGAATGAGCTGCTCCTGACAAAACTCAAAGGTAAAAAGGAAATGTACAATAGGTGGAAAAAGAGGAGTAGGTGACTTTGGAATAATAGAAAGAGGTCTGGAGAACTGAAGAGTATCAGGTTAGGAACATTTAAGCAATCAATAAAACATCAGTAAGACTTGATGAGATGCAGCCATGAGTGCTGAGGGACCTGTTCACTGTCACTGCAAAGCTACTCTCAATAATCACTGAGAGATCACTGTGACTGGAGGAGCTTACTGAAGATGGAGAGAAAGAAAATGTCACTCCTATATTCAAGAAGAGCAAGAAGAAAGATCTGGGGAAGTACAGACTGGTCAGCCTTACCTCAGTCCCCAAGAAAGAAGTGGAACTAATTCTCCTCAAAGCCATTTGCAAACATGTGGGACAAGAACTTGATTTGAAGTAGTCAGCATGGACACAAGAATGGGAAATCACACACCATCACCTGTGGGTGAAGACTCTTGTGCTGCCATTCAGAGAGGTCTGAACAGTCAGGAGAAATGGGCAAAAAAAAAAAAGTCCTGGGAAAGTCAGGGGAGGGAAATGGAAATTCTTGCAACTGGAGAGGAACAACCAGGAATAACCCCAGAAATGCCTTCTAACTGCAACCATTCTTTGAGTTAGTGATTCTTTTTTATTTGACTCTAGTTGGAACTAAAAACACCATTTTACCAGCTGTCATTATGATTTCACCTTAGAAATATCATTTGAAGTAGATTTAAGACTATCCTATTAGTCTATCTGAGCTGGTTCTTGAACTAATGATGAATTAGAGGGCTCTATGCTTGGGAGAGTGTCACATTTTGAAAGCGACATAAATCTATGTCCCAAACACTGAGGTCATGAAACAGTCACTGACAGTTTCTCAACAGTATTGCTGCTAACCCTAGTGAGTATGAAAAATGTCACTTTAGAAAATTATGTATTTGCTTCTATAAAAGTCCTTTGATTTTGACTGGCTGTATTTTTTTCTGATTCTCCAACCACCCCTAGAGTTTATAAGCTGTAATTCCATATAAGTCAATGCGTTTGCACTTCTGCAAAACCATTTTGAGAGAAAAGCCTGATGCAAAACTCTCCTAAATTGTGTTCTCCTGCACACCATTAAAACAGCTGACACACCTTGCTGTAAAAGTTTTCTGCTGGATATATGGGGCATTGGCACATTGAGTTATAACCAAGCTCTGAGGACAAATATGCATATTCAGACATGCGGTCACTGAAGATATTCGAGATTTGTACTACTGAACCTTAGATCAAAACCATTAACTTTTACACAGTAACTTTTACATGTTTGCTCAAGGCTTTCAAGGAGCTTTGAAAAATTTCCAGTTGTAATAGAGCTACCAGGAGTTACACACGTGCTCTTTCAAATCTTTAGCTAAATGCAGAAAGCAATGCAGATCGCTTGTTTTGCAGGAGTTGTTTGAGTATCTATGGTAAACATGTCACTAGCACCATGATACGATTCAGAGGGGATGTGCAAGGAATGCATCATTCACATATGAATGGTGCGGGGTTAAGAAGGAGGAGGATATTCACTGAACTAACATTGGAAATCTGAAACTGATAGTTCAGAATGTAAACTTTTATGTATACACCAAGGTTGGTCTAAAAACTCAGAGCTTGTAGCATTCTTTTTATTTGCAACAAAGCATGCAGAACTAGAAAACTGATCTTGAACTACATTACTGTTCATTGTCGTAAATATAAAGCTGATTTTCACAACACGACAAAAATTGTATATTTAGACCGTGCATGACCTTGCTGAATCAATGTGGTATTCTTAAGAACAAGATAAAACCATGACAGATTCTTGTCTTCAGTATCTATAGATGAATCTCACAGCATGCAAAGAATAATTGCAGTGGGTGTAAGGGAGCTAATTTTATCCTGTGTAAGTTGTAGGTGACATTTGGCTCCATCCATGCTATAAGCAACAATGAACTCCTTCAGGTAAGTCCTTCAACACAGACACAAGTTACATTTAGAGCTGATGGCAGAATAGTTTGTCCAATTACAGAATAAAACATCTTCACACAACCAAGATCCCCAGAGGGCTGTACATATAGTGCAACTCATTTTCTGAGCTTTTTTGGAATTGCTAAAATACTAACCCCTCAGAGGAACTTTTGCAGTAATATTTTTCATGTTGTCTTCCCACCATGCACAGTGGGAAGAGCCATGGAACAATCTCATCCTAGGACTGTGTGCCTCTAATTCTTCTGCATTTCGATTTGGATACAAGAAAACAGCAAAGCCTTTTACTGGGCTTCGTGATAGAAGCATCCAAGATTGGATATGGGAAAACAAAACGCTGTTAAGAAGCTGAATTAAAGCTATTGTTGTTTTTCTGGTCTTTCCATGGGTCTGCACACGTACAGACTGCAATGTGGTGGCTCTCAGCTTCAGTGCCAGGTTTGGTCATGCTTCCATCTACCAGAGATACTGTGAATTACATGCTAGAGTAACAACTTTTTGGAAGGTGACTGGAGTGTGCCCTCCATTGCATTGGATTGGAATGTTATGGAGAAGGGTGAAAAACAGCATGGTGAAACAAGAAAACCACCACCCTGAGTTTGTTTTCTCTTAATTCTATATGTAGTAAATAATTATAATACATGTGTATTTAAAAGCAAGTACTTGTCCCTCTCTAAGTGCACCTCTGCAACACAATGTTTTGTATCTGTATGCTACTATGTTGCCTGTAAAGTAATAGGCATGTTTTATTTTTTTGCTTTACAGTCATAGTAGTGTTTTTATTAATCAAAGGCCACACTTGATTAATGTTTCCCTGCAATCATACCACAAAACTAACATTTAGCCCAACTCTGAACAAGATACTTGCTGCTGTTCTCCTATCATCAGAGTGCATTTCCTTAATATCCCATGTAAATATGGTGTATATGACTAGACAAGTCAGAAGCAGAATTTTCATATTTCACTTCAACACATTCTGGGAGTTGACAGTTTGGCACTGGCTGTAGCTCTTCAGAAGAATAATTTCCTTTGCGAGAATCTCATGTACAAGTTGTTAATTAAAAATCTTTGCTCTGTGGTTGGTCGTACTGGATGAAGTGTAAATGTGTATCCCTGACACTTTGCCTGAGAGAAGGAGAGGAAGGAAGATTTGTAAGGTTTTGCTATTATGATATCTGAGGCTTGAATAAAAACCTTACTCCAGTAATTCAGTAGGCAGCAGAACAGGTTTGAGTGAAAAAGGATACCACATGTTAAAACAGTAATCTATTTTTTATAAAATCAAAGATGAAAAGGAATTTTCTGAAAGATTCTAAAGTGCTTGCTTTTATTTCTTTTTTATTTTCCCCGTTTTGTTTAGCTACAAAATTGGGAATACCAATAATGTCAGAGAAGGGTGACTGTGTATTACTCAAAGATGATCAGAATGGGTGTGTGAGAATGTGTGGGTCTCCCACAGCTCAGTTTTGTAGAGGACTATGCAGCCTATGGAGAGGAACTGGACTTTCATTTCCACTGCGGTTGTAGCAGGGTATATTTGACTCATGAGTGTCAAATAATCTAGGTCAGCATCAGCTGCACATGAAAGCTCTTGGGTGGTTTTCCAGATTAAAACCATGCTACTAGCTCCCAGCATTTTTTCCTTCATGAACTGATAGCTGAAAAATGCACACAACTCTGGATGACAGAAATTATTAAAGAATGAGGAATACTTAAAATACCATAAAAAGAAAGAAAACAAAAACAAAAAACTTCACATTCTGCTATGGTTAATTCTTGCAAATATGGTGTTAACCCACAGGGATCTGACCTCATCTTCTAAAGTATGGCCATCTATGGGTGGACCATATGATGGGAGATCTCACATACACATCCACTTATGTATTTATTCACCCATAATATGAGGTATGCCTCTCACTTTAAATTCAGATTCACTCTCGCCCTTCTAAAGCAGATGATATCTTATGAGTAGTAGAAGGTGTAGGGTCACAAAATTTTTGGCAGCCAAGTCTTAGACTATGAACCCAGCCTAGTTCTGAGATCAAAAGGATGAATATAGTCGGAACATCTTCAGAGCCTGGTGAACAGATTTCCATCTGTTTTCTTTAATGAAGCTCATATAATGTTAGATTCACACTGCTGCAACTGACAGATCCATTTGCTGTGCAGGACTTAAAGAAAGATGGCGAGGAGAATGGCACAAACTCAAAATGAAGAACGTGTATAACCACAGCTGCTTCTGCTTCAAAAGTAGTGTCTCCTGTTAATTTCCTCAGAAACTACAACAGATACAAAGAACACAATAACACTACTTGTTAGAGCAAATTCTCAGCTACAAAACTCTACTTTTCATTACAGTCACCCCATTAGCTATGCATCTTCACCAGTGATGAGCAAGAGCCTCCAATCTGTGCTCATCAAAACCTGCACCAGCTGGGGTGACTCACTGTTGCTGTCACCACTGCTGCAATGCACCAGCCACCACCTCGCTGTACTCATTTCCACTGTTTGGTCTTCATAAACATTCAACAAGCATCAATGAATGCCAATGGGTGCCATTTTTTTCCATCCTGATGGAGATCAGTTTGGGTGCCTATCACACTGTACTGACTCCCAACAAAGCCTAACTAAGCACCACTGAAGCCAGATGAGACAGACCCAACTGTTAGAGTCAGTGATATCACTGACATGATTTATTGCAACCTCTCAGTAGTTTCTGGGTGAAAAGAACAATCTGATACATGCACGTTTCTCACAGCAAACACATGATGTACACAGCGAAACCAGTACAAGCACAGGAGCTCCGGGCAGATGCAGACCTACTGATCCTACAGCATCTAGCCTTCAGAGGGCCTACACTCACCCACCACAGAGCGAGAGATTACACTCACTCAGCGAGAGATTACACCCACTCAGCCTTGGTGATTTCACTTACATGACACTGAAGATACTACCCAGCCCTTAATGTTTAATCTTAACACATGCATAAGTAAAATGAAATGTAGCATTTCTGTGATGTGTTTCAACTGCCATGCTGACTGAAGCTCTGCTCAAACACCTTTCTTGTTGTTGTCACTATAAGGTATTTAAAAACTCAACAGAAAGTGATACAGACTAAATCTCTGAAATACTCTCATTCCATCCCTAAAGTTCTGTAGCTTTTCACATACACTCCATGAATACTTTTTAAAATATATTTTGATGACAGCATATGACAAATCTCCTAAGGGAACATTGACTATTGTAGTGGAAATGCTAAGCCACAGCTTGAGACAGTGATGGAGCAGTTGGAGGGAAGGCAGGGCCAACCCAGGGAACTCAGCTGCATCCAATGTACCTGGGTGACCAGAAGGAATGAAGCCAGGATCTACTCCTTCCCAGACCTCATTTAAGGATTGGCGGTGGAGGCCAAGGTGCCTCTTGCTGGAGATTTCTGTGCGCTGCAACCTTTTAAAAGTAAGTAGTTACTTTCTTTTATGTCTGGGGCTGCTACATTTGGGTTTGTTTGGTGTAGCTGAAGACTTTGTCACCCTGCTTTTACTGTGGTACTTTCTATTCCCCTCTAGTATTATAACTGTCTACTGGATTAATTGTTACATATTTTCTTCATTTTATTAACACATCCCACCAATCCACTAGGTGTTTCTCTTTTTTTTTTTCTTTGTTGATCCTTTTTGGTTTTTTTTCTGCCTTTCTGTATCAATGCACGTTAACATTTAACATGTAACTATCTTTAAACATATTTGAGTGAAATAGCTTCCCTTTTTCCTCTTACTCCTTCTTCTTCTCTCTTCCTCTGCTTCCTCCCCAGTTCCCTTGTTTTTTTTTTTCTCTGCTCCCCTTCCTACATGTCACTTCTGATTTGTGTTCTGTTTCCTTATTGGGAAATGAAGGATGTTGCAAGTGCTTTAGAACTGATTATTTTAAGAAGTTCCAAGTTGCAGAAACATCTTTAAAACCAAGGTGTCTTCCCACAGGCTTCGAAAATCCAGTGGAATAGTAAGAAAATACTACTTCTTTCTCTTCTAGTCATGTTTCTATTGTTTCTATCAGTTCTTTTTTTTTTCCTTTTTTTATCAATGTGCTCTGAAAAAGTCAGCTACCTCTGTATAAAATGTACAATTAAAGTAAGTTTTCTAAACCCAGTATAATTAAAGCTTAGTGTAATTTCATTAGAACCCTACCAGAAACTATAGTGATAAAGAGTTATATTAATTTACAGCATAAGACAATAAAATGAACAGTACCTATCAGTCATGTTTGGCTTCAACTTCTGGTGTCATTGGTTCATTGATTGGCTCCAGTTCACAGGTAAGATGAAGTTCTTATGGTTTTTGGCTTTGTGATGGCAGCTTAGCCTATGTAAACAGGCTGGTGAATCAGGCTTCCAGAACCATCTTTAGCAGAACAACTGTTTGTGTTATTTCTGTATGTCTCTGATAAGTATAGCACAGAATTTAGATCACAGGATAAAAATAAGAAAAATGTATCCAGAGGATACATTATTTCTGCATCATCAGAGCAGGATCCTGGAGAGTTGATACTTTTGATGAATAGTCCTACAGAAAAATTCCTAGAGGATAATTTAGAATTGCAATGGGACAGGTATCCCTCTTTACTATCACATACAGTGGTCCCTTTCTCATCTCTTAGTAGTTTTTCTCACTCCCCACTGTGCTGGGGAAAAATCTTTGTATTTAGTGTTCCTGTGACCCTTTTTCAGATGAGGAAAAGAATATCTTTGAAGAGGCAGAAATAGATTTTTGAATCTCTAATGGACGTGGGATGCTTACGTTTGACCTGCTGTCTTGGGTATATGCACCATTGCCCTCTACTGGCCAGGAGCAAAGTTATGATGCAACCTTCCCGAGACAAAGCAGCTCGTCTTTCAGAAGGTACTTGGTTGTGTGAAGATAACAACAGGCTCCTTGGTACAGCTTCAGAAAGGAGACAGGTATTTGTAATAGTGTTAAGGACAACTGGTTTTCCACGAGTCTGTACTTCCCTCTTGGATAACCTCTTCACAGTGCCTATGTTTATTCATCATCCAAAGTATATAACCAACTTGAGTACTCTAAACAGGGCAGAAAAACAAGCATGTTTTTGGCTTCTTCACTTCTTTCTGATTAAGAACTGAATCAGTAACTGGCATGGGGCACCCACCAGGGAAAGAAATGCAGGACAGAAATGAGAATGAAAGACTGCTCCTAAAAATTGTACTTTCTTGGCAATGATGGCAATGAAATGTTACTGAGCTCAAGAACTAGCAGCCAGAGAAATGTTCTAAGTTTGTACCTGAAAATGAGATCACGCACACCGGCCACTGAGCCTGACAGTAGTCAGGCTTTGAAGATGGTACCATGCTTTACGTAAGTAGACATCCAGAGGAGAAGAGGCTAGAAAACCTTGAGTTAGTGATTTTACACTCTAACACTATTATGAGGATTGATTTTTCTTGCGTATATAAAGTGTAGCGTAAATATCGTCATTCTGTATCTAACAGCAGACATGAAACAAGGTGATGTCCAATGCATAAAAACTTTATTGGATCTCAGGAGGAGTACAGCAACTTTTCTATCAAAATGTCCACTGCTCTGTGCTGTCAACATTAGTTCTCTGATACAGCACAGTCTTTCTAATTGTGCACAGAAGAGGCATCTGCTATTATAGAAAACATTTGGTAATTATGTTACCTGCTTCCTCTGCACAGAAATTTTAACTGTTTACTGACAGTTGTCACACTGTTCTTGAATTAACATTTCCATTCAACTTCCTATTAGGGAAGCTAAAGTGGAATCACTTTTTTTTTTTATTTTTCGTGCTTCAGTAGGAAATGTACATTTTAAACAACAAAGGTCTGAATGATAACCACAGCTCCATAGAAGGATGCATCACATGGAGAGCACTGGAGGCACTGCTGCACTTTAGTCTCCTCATCCGAAATTATAGGAATTAGAGGTTTAGGAGTTTGACTTCTGTCTCCTTTTCAAGGGGTGAGCAGATGTTTAAATCAAATTCACTCTAAACAGTAAATGCAAGTTAAAGCTTGAACTAGTGACTGAGTACATGGTGGGAAGGCAGGGCCAACCCAGAGGAGCTCAGGTGCATGCAATGTACCTGAGTGACCAGAAGGGGTGGAGTCAGGATCTACTGCTTCCCAGACCTCATTTAAAGGGTTGGCAGTGGAGGTGAAGGCACCTTGCTGGAGGTCTCTGCCTACCTGAGGCCTTCTAATGGTAAGCAATTTTTCTTCCTTTGTTTCTGCATCCATGGCTGATGCACTTGGGCTTATTCTTATTTGCTGTGGTCAAGGACTCTGACACACTGCTATTATCACTACATTTTCCATCACATTACAGTGTTACACTGAGAAACATAGTCCTTTTTAACTTTTCTGTAGATATTTAACTCAACACCTCAAATGCAAAAAATGGAAACAAGATGATAAGGTTTGTCTCCATTTCTACTTGCTTCTGAAAGTCTTTCAGATATGCGCATTTGTACATATTGTGCATGCAGGAGTTGTTTGTTCATTGCTCATAGTTAAGTTTTATCACCTTCCTTTATTTTTTTTTTTCCATGATTGTGGTGCCCTGGTATATTAAGGAGAAAGTTTTCCTGATACAGAAAAAAATATTTATGCAGAGGCTATTTTCCTAAATGAGTTAATTTCTACCTAGTGAATCTTTTGTGTCATCTGAATCAGAGGGTATGAGCCTTTTCCTTGCTGAGGGCCAAGCAGGCTTTTCATGCACCTTTCATGGGCCACACAGATTGATGTTATTTTATAATCTGGGAGGAAAAAAAAATATTGCTTTAAGACATATGAAACAAAGTTGCAGGCTAATCCTGCCAATGGATTCTCACGTTTTCTCTACATGACCTTCTTTGCATGGTGGACTCCCATATTTATAGACCTCCTTGAATAATAATGTTTCACATGTGGTTTTTCCCATTATAAAGGACTGAATTTTTCCAGGCCTGGAATGCTTACAGGGAATGTCTCTTACTATTACTTGTAAAGAATAGCTCATCTCTGGCTAGGTGTTTATTTTGCCTAAAAAGATATCTGCTGAAGCTTGAAGGGTTATGCATTTTCCTCTGCTGGTTCCTTCTGTACCCTGCTACATTCACAGAGGAGAGGCTGGGCAGCAGCTCCTATGGACATCTGTCGTTGGATGCAATGCCAGCCTCCCTCAAAAGGAGCCTTATTTGTGCAGTCCATGTCAGCTGAGGGTGTGTGAAGTCCTGGCTTCATAGTCTGCTGGTCTTCTGGCAGTAGGGGACGACAGTCAGATAACAGGGATGTGTTTAGAGAGTGCCCCTGACCTGTACTATCTCTCAGTTCTCACTATTAGGAGTCTTCAGCGTTGGATGTGGTTTCTGAAAGGGATCTTATGGACAGCTAACTCTACCTCTGCTCTTTCCAGATCCCCTCCTTATGTTTGTGTTCTTCTCTCTCACATATCGGAGGTTTTATTCATAGCAGTGGATGTCTTGCTCCAATTAATAGAAGGTAGGGGAGGTTTGGTTTTTTTTTTTTTTTGATACATGTACCCTACAGTGAGATTAAGACAACAGGTCAAATGTTAGCCCAATTAGTTTATTATGAATTCTAATTGTATAGGGAGATGGGGATGGGAAGATGGGCAATAGAAAAGAGAGGAAATAAAAGCAAGGAGTCTTTATAGAAAGTAAGAGTCACCACTGTGATTCTGACATGGTATGTGGCTCAGATGCTGATCTTCAGTAGTGATGGGTTGTTGGAGATTGTTTTATTCAGTTGATTACTTCTTCCAGCTCAGTACAAACTTGTAATTCATAGTGGTCAAGTCAGCTCTCTTTGGAGTGGCAGCTTCTGGTTTGTATACCTCAGCAGCAACTTCTTTGTTCCCATCTTCTGGGTCTTGCCAGCAGATAAGAGGAAGCAGGGGGATGCCAAATTGTATCTTGCCTTCACAGGATACAGTGGTATCATCCCCTGGTCTCCCACACCAGTAATTTGGTCTCAGGCTAGGTCTTCTGCCAGTAAATACTCCTGAGCTCTCCCTTTTGAAGGCAAACATCTCCAAAGAATTACTTTAAATGTAAAACTGTCCACAAAGTGATGCCTATAGCCACACAGTGACACCAACCACTCACCTCCTAGATAAGTCAGTCTTATCACAAGAAATGCCTCAGAAAGTGAGCTTTGAGCCAAGAAAATAAAAAAAGAAAAGGTTTATACAGTGAAATCTTCCCACAGCTCATGATAGGCCTTTGTTCTCTTGGCAGTATTTGTTGACATGGATGGATTGGATGTAGAGAACAATCACAGTAAGCATGTGAAAGCATACCTGAAACTTAACTTGAGTCTACATTGAGAGTAGAGCTCAAGGCTTGTCTCTTCTGGATCTTAGGACTTCATGTTCACTTGCATGCTGTTACTTAATGAGACTATAGTACAAACTTGTGAAAAGCCATGCTTATCAGGTTGTGTCACTAGCTGAGGTTACTCTATTGTTGGAATTTCCCAGAATATATCCTCTTGTTCTGCCTGGAAGTGTTCTGAGTAGTAAAAGATAATTTTCCCTGTTTGTTTGGATAAGTCAGCTCAGAGAAAAGGTAGCTCTCTGGCTGCCATATGTCCAGCAACCCTAGGCAAGCATATGTGCAGATCAGTGGGTAGATGTATTACTTGGGATAGAAAACCAGATGGCCCCCAAACCTATCAATACTGTTGTGTTTATTATCTGTGCCACTCCTTTGTTTTGAAAACCTGGGAATTTAAAAAAAAAAAAAGCCTCATTAGCTAAAATTCCTTGGTTCCACATCAAATAGCGATGTAGCAGTAATAGTAGGTAATTTTGTTTCTTAAAATACTTCTGCCTGATTTTCCTTGTTGCCAGCACCTCCCCTCCACTTGAAACCATCAGACTCTATGCTCCCTACTGTAATGATCCTTTCATCCAGTCTGATGATAAGTGTTAAGTTTAAGATATCTCTCCAGTGGGAAAACCTCACTCCACGTCTTGAGGAGTAGGAGGGTTCTGGTAGTACATTGCTGCTGGGATGACTCCTATAGCATCACCTAATCAACCCCATCAACTTTTGGCTGTCTGAACAGCATCAAGTTGCTGGGAAGTAGGCCAGTGGCTGAACCACAGAAGGTGAGGGGTAGATCAGCAACATGTACTCCTGACCTCTCAGCTTAATGAGAAGCAGTTCAGATGTGATTTGTAGTCTATAGCTTATGGAGCTGGAGCTGGTCTGTGGAATTCACGGTTCTAACTATGTATAGGAATTCTCATGTGTGTTTTACATACTGCTGTAAACTGCTTTCACTTGTATCTATAGTTTTGATCATAAACTTTGTAGTAAGAAATTGACTATAAAGATACATGGCTGTGATGGTTCATGGGGTGCATAAAAGGAGACATGCAAAATGGGCAACAGTACTACTGAAAAGGAGGTCTAAGGTGTGATGTCAGAAGCAGATTTTTATGCCTTACTGTGGCTCTAATTTCACCCAGCAGAGTGAAAGGAGTGCAAGTGGTGTCAGGTTATCCTGTAACCAACCTAACACACTTGAGAGTTTTCCTCATTTCACCCTACATGCTTTGTTCTCACTGTTCTATGCTTTTCCACTGAAACAGTAAGAGTATTGCTTCTTCAAATCTACAGAGAACTGCAGAATCTGTTCTGCATTGTTGTCTGATGACTTCCTTGAAGCTGTAGATCAGCCTCACAAATTTCCTTTGTGCACTGGGAGCTAAAATGAGCTAACCTTCTGTCAAGCAGTGAATTCCGGTACACTTTTTCCACTTTTGCAGACATTATTCTGTTTGAGAGAATCAAGTACTTAACATGGCATGATGAGGAGGAACTCTGGGGAAAAACTAGTGAGTTCATAGTCCAGAACTGATGCAGTCACAGTACTCAAAGAAAAAGGAAGCAAAAAGTACTAAAATTTTCCACTATGATAAATTTTCCACTATGATAAAAACAGAAGCAAATGCTAGATTAAGTATGCTTTGACATCCATTGTTCAGTGTCATGAGAGTGTTATTTCTTCTTACATAGTGAAACTTGGTCTAGGGAGCCTGCTTTGGCAGGGGGGTTGCAAGGGACCTCTAGAGATTGAGTCCAACCCCTACAGTTCTGTGATTCTGTGAAACAGTGGTTAATTTGTAGCTCCTGGGATTTTTTTCAAGCATAAATCACTACAGTGTTTTTTTTCCCCAATACCAATCAGTGGCTTGTAAAAATCTGCAGGGAGAAATAAACCATACAAGCTGGCAAGTGGTTTTAGTGGCATTTAAAACAACTGTGGTAGTTATAAACAGTAAACAAAACATAGTAACCAATTTAAACACTTGAGATTGTTGTATCATAGAAGCATAAATCCTTAACTTAATAATTTCAGCAGCAGTGACTCAAATACAAAATTAAGCCAACAGTACCCCCTGTGGAAATAATGGGGTACTGTATGTTGTACAGAAAACAACTGACACAATTAGAGGTTGCAGCATGAAGATCCTCTGAATGTGAACCTTGGAAGACAGACACCCAAGCTACTCAAGCAAAAATGGTTTCTCTGTAAGGCATGATGTCCCAAATATATTATCATAAGCATGATCCTGAGCTGATGAGCAATGGAGTTAAGGCTAGAGGTATTTAAGGAAGAAGTACACTCATGTAAATGTGAAGGCAGGTCACGGCTGAGATGCAGATCACTAAGTGTTTTAAAGAAAACACTGCTGCTCCTTTTTCTGAAGAACCTAGTGACATATCAGTGTTACACACTAGCTGATTAGCACGTAGAAGAGTCTCAACATGTAGTGTTGACTCTGGCTAATATCCTGTTATGGTAGGACTGAAAGGTTCAGATCCAAATATCCCAGCTGGCCCTTTGCAGAAAACTCAGGCATATCTGAAACAAAACTGCATTCTCTTTCCCTTAGCCAAATCCATCCTACAGCTCTTCCTACTGGAAATGAAGCTGAGAGGGGAGGCTTCTCTCTGGGCATTAGTCATGGAACGAAAGGGGATGAATCTTTGCTTTAACTCTCTTATAACTTTCTGAGAAAACTATGGAACTTCTAGGATGTGTGACTGCTGCCCAGTCAAAATTTCTTTTAATTATCATCTTCAGAATTTGATAGCTCTTCAAAGAAATGAGAAATTTCCTGCCAACTCTGACAGCCATTTTTGAACTACAATTCACTTTCATCTTCTTTCTCTCATCTTCTTTCTTTCAGTCTGGTTTTGCATCTAGTAGACTTTCCAGTACAACATTTCAGATGCAAGAGCAAGTTGGATATTTCTGATAATGTTAGATACTAGGAAGGAAAAAAGCAAAAAATCATGTCATGGTTAAATGTTGCTTCTGAAGTGAGATATTGAGGCAGCTTTTGAACACAACTAGATCTTACATTTTGTGAAAATATGTCATGATATACATTACTGCTCCCAAGAAGTATGTAGTCACTCCCTATACACTAGGGAAGATAGAGACTGAAAAGCATGTGAATGACTGCAAACACTCCCGAATGCGAATACAGAGTATTGATTCAGGCCTATCTATCTTATATGAAACATACATTAACAAATAAAGATGAAAGGAATTTGTGGAGCTGACAGGCTGTAGTGCAATGTATTCTAGAACTTCACCCCAGTTTCTAAGAAATAATCTCATAGAACTTAGAAACTGGCATCATCTACAGTGGTTTTAACAATATTACATTATCATCTTAAAGTATGTCTGAAAGCTCTGGAACAATATGAGGTCTTTTTATTCAGTGTATCAGAGAAAAGATGATGCAGTAGAACATTGCTAGTACTGGTAAGTAGTAATTAAGTAATTACTGGTAAATAATGCAATCAAGTTGTCTGGGTAGCCACCAGGAACTGAGTCAAACCTCAGCTACCAGAAAGCCTTTCTCATGGGAAGACCTTCTTAAAATCAAAATACAGAATAAGAAAAAGAGCTCTAGAATTGATTCAGATAATTCTGAAGCTTGAAACCAGTGCTGCAGTCAGGCTATTAGGAAACAGAAAAGCTGAATTCCAAAACCTGTGGCAAAGCCATCAGGCATGCAGGTGGTAAAACTGCAGGAAGCCTGCACAGCAGGCAGGCCAAATGGGAGTCCAGGGGAAGATGGGCAAACAGTGACAGCAAATAGGATCCAGGGCTCATATCAGTATTTGGAGGTGACTGTAAAAGTAATGAAGGGTCATTATGTCTCCCTTTAAAAGCAAGAAAGCAGCATTCTCTATATATTTACAGGTGACTACAGATGAATGGGGAAGGGGTGCTGTGGCATTCTGGGTCGCTTTAAAATGGTGTCATTTACATGCTAATATGTAACAGATTAATATCCTTCCTTCTTTATGCTCCAGTGTGAATTCTCAGATAGCCTTCCAGCGTGATCATTTGCATTTATGTCTATTTAATAACACTTACAGAGTAACCTGTTGCTGTATTCAACACCAGATATCTTCAAATCTAAACTCTATGTGCACTATGGTAGTGAGATGTGCCAGGCTTTGAAAGGGATGAATTCAGTTCATATACAAGCATTTATACATCACATCTGGCAATAACATGTACAAAAATATCAAGTACCTTACTTGGGTTGAGATTTTCTTCTTTCAGATGTACCCTAGTGTTTGCTTTATTTCTGAAGCAGAGTTAGCCAAGACAGACCTGACAATGGCCAGACATCATTTCCTGCATGGCCAAACTGAGAAGTAGTAACACATTTAGCTGAAGGCAGAAAACTTACAGGCACATCCTAGCCGAAATATTTTTCAGGTATAAAATAATGCTTCAGATCTTTGCAAGCAGAAAGATTCTGCCTCGTTCACTGAGAAAAACAGAATCGTCAAAGAAATTCTTCAGATAAGACTAAAAACTAAATAGGTGGCCAGTTGCTCAGCTCTCGTTATTAGTAAAAAGTTGTTTAAGAGGTGGTTTGTAGAGCTTTGCATTGGACAATACACCCCAGATTTGTTTTCTTTTAGCTCAAGAATATTGGAATCATTGGTTACCTATAAAATCATATTGTTCAGGTCTCCAGCTGTGGACTCATTGTGAGGTATGAATGCCCACAGGTGAGTGCTCCACCATAGTCTACATCCTAGCTTTTTGGAATAAATGGGATTTCTTCACCACTGAAGGCCAGACATTTCTCATAGTGGAAGCTAGTTCAAAGCCCAAAGCCATCACTGAACTGTGACCACCACCCAGGTCATCCACTATTTAAAAGACATTTAAAAAAAAAACTGCTGAGAATTTATTTCGGCTGCAGAGTTCATAGGCTTGCAAACTACTACAAAATGGAGACTACTCTTCAAAATGTAAGCTAATGTTTTTAGCAATAGAAAACCAGAGGTCTAATTTTGCTGTATTTAAGCAGCAACTGTCTTCCTACTCTGTGCCTGGATTAATACACATGCTTGGAAGTAAATAATTAAGTTCTTAACTGTGGGTCAAATGTTACATTATGAATTGTGCTTGTCTGTGTGATGAAGAAATGCTACATGTGAGTTCAGTCACTTAACATTCTCAGCCAAATCTTCTGGAAATTACTTAATATGTGTGAACAACATAAACTGCAAGCAAACCTAGAGAGGGAATTTGGTCCCTGAAATACAGCTCATTAGGTTCTAGGGATTACCAAATCAGCCAGTTTGCTCTACCATTAGTCTCTCTTGAACAAAAGTAGTCTATTTGTGTCGTAAATATCTGTCATAAATAATGGGATAGTGTTCTGACAAAGTTGCAGGCTTTCAGGCAGTATGGCAAAGGCATGATATAGGGTCTAGCTGAGTTTCTATCAAGAAATATCAAAAAAATTTTAAAGGTTTTTTTTTTTTGCAAACATTGAGATTTTTGTCGAAACAGAAAGCTAAATGAGATACTATAACAGTGCTACTACACAGGGGGCCAATATATCTTCATCTAGCCAATGCCTTATAAATTCCCATGAAGTATGTCAATTTATCTTAAGAAATTCTTAAATGCCCTCAATATGCCATAATGCTTAGTTGGAGTAGGGAAGAGGTTACTGTTTCCTGAACACCTACCTGAAAGCATACTTATGTTTCTTTTCCAAATTCACATCCAGAACGATGTCTCACTATGAATTGCTGTTGTTCTCTACTGTGGTCCATGATCATTTTACTCTCCTTCAATTTCTATAAAGAGTATGCAAACAAAATATCATTTAAAATGGCAAATCTACTTTATTCTCCCAGTGAACTACTGGGAAGGACCTTAGCAAGCATTTAACCTTGATTGCCAAATCTGTCATCTGGAAACATAGCTCACCATCAGGAATGGCTAGAACAAACTTAACTGCAACTAGCATGCTGTCATTATTTGGGTCATGCGAACATTCTGTTTCAAGACAGCCCACTCGTATGCACACTGACCCATTAACTTAATCGTATTTCTCTGACTGCTACTCCAAATATCACTAAAACTCATACAACTACTAGTATGTCTGTGTAATAGGGGAAATCATTTTACCAGCACATACAGAATAAAACCCTAAAAGCCATTTGTACTTAAAGTGATAAGGGAGAATGTGACTATTGATATCTCCAGGATAATTAGATGTGAAAGAACTTCAGCTTGCCAAAATTGCTTTATGAGGAGTCCTATACTTTCTTATTTATTCATAATATGATCTTACTGTATTTCTTGTTCCTACAGCTAAAATTTAGGGATGGCAGCTTGATGAATTGTACTGTAAAGCACATATAAGGACAGAAATCTAGTATACATAATGTGTTTGAACTCTGTTAAGTAAGCGGTAATGAAAAACATACAACCCTTTCAGGCAAAGGAAATCTATTTGTGATCCTTATTTACCACTCCAAAGTCAAATGAAAGGATAAAATATGCACACGTAAAAACACACTGACAAGCTGTAACTACATAAATCACTTCATCATAATTTTTGAAGACTCTGCACGAGACCAGGAGTTATAAATAAGCATGTGTTTAATAGTCAGTGGTATTTTTTGATGTTATTTTGAAATGTCAGATACACCCAATAGAAGCAGAATGGAAAAACTTGATAACATCTGGTGGTGTTGGAAGCAATCATTTCTTTGAATACCACAATCAACATGCCTGAACACTCTGCATTTCTAACCTATCTTCTCTGTTGAAACACTGAAATAATTCACAAACATATAATATAATTATGTATCAGTAACATCCAAGTATGTTCACAATTGTATTTCTATCACTGACATGTATAGAAGCATCCATCAAAATCTGGCCCCATGCAAGGTTCTATTCAAAGAAAAGAGAAAAAAAAATGCTATCAACCTAAGTAAGACAAGATGTAATAAGGACATGAAGAGAATAGTGCAGCCAAATGAGAGAAGCAATATGATGAACAGTATTTGTAGAATCACAAAATGTCTACAGTTAAAGAGGCAACGTATTTAATCCCTTGCTGCTACACCTTTTTACTGTAGCTGATGCCTACAAAGGGGGATAACAATTTTTTAACTAAAAAGCATCGAGTTCTGTATTAATTTTTTGCCTCTGACAAAATAAGAGCTATTAATCATGCAAGAATTTTGTGAATTCTTACATCACAAATCACAATTATAGCATACATTTTGAGACAGTCTAAAGAACGGGATGACACTTGACAGTCCTTTAAGAATCTAAGCTTGTGCTTACACTGTTGATTCTCTCTTGAATAAATTTGCTATTCCATAGCAAACTTATTCCTTGCAATTGCAGTTAGAAGCCAAAAGCATGAACATTCTCAAACATTTACAAGAGACTTGCTTGTTCTTCAGTTACTGTTGGACTTTCCAGTTTTCCTGAGAATATCATGATTCATTACGTTACGAAGACTAAGCAATCACCTCTGCACTATCTTAATAAGACTAATGATTACTTAATGCTTGGAATGGTTGTTTTATGTAACTAAGATCTGTATTGTTCAGAACTCAAGGAAACTTGTTACCAGTGTTTATATAGTCATGGAAGATCCTGATCAATATCAGAAAGCATAAAACCAGTGGAGAGTCTGACATGTAATCTTCAAAGAGCTGATCAAGGCAATGCTGGTCACAAATGTAATGCTGGCCACAGAGCAGTCCTGCTCCTGATGATCTGTTCCCATATTAACCATATAAAATTTAGCATGATCAAACATGGGACACAGGGTTTGTCAGTACTGCCAGGCTTGGTGCCCCTATTGTGATTGCCTGCGTGGAGTGGGGATGTCTAGAGTTGTTTGAGAACATCAATCAAATATCTTATGATGGGAAACAAGGAATAATGTTGGAATAACATAACAAATTGAATTTGTTTTTGCTAATTCTTCTCTATTTGACTCTCTTTCTGACAGTAGGAAAGACATTGATAAACCATAGTAAATGCAACTGAGAGCCACCAAAATGGACTAGGGCACATGAACTACAAGGAGAAACTGACAGAGTCCAGTTTTTTTCAGTCTGGTGAAAAAGAGGCTAAGGGGGGAAAACGCTCATGCACAATTCTCCCTTATAAAAAGGTGATCAGAGAGAAGACAGAACCAGACTCTTCCCAAGGTGTCCAACCAAAGCAGAAGCAATAGCTACACATGATAGGAAGGAAACTTCTGGCTGGACATCCCGAAGAAATCACACTGAAGGTGGTGCAGTGTGGCTATGAAGTCTCCAACACCGGAATTCAAGGTACAAGGTCCCAGAGAACAGGATCTGACTTAGTGCTGTTTTGAGCAGGATTAAGAGGACTCAATGGGTGAAAAAGCATACACTTTCAGAGTTGTGCAAGAAGCCCAGTCACATTACACCAGTGGAGATTTCAATGCGCAGGGCCTGATTGTCTTAGAGGGAGTTAACATCAGCTACGTGCTATGAAGTCTATGAGAAAGGCCAATTTTTATTACTGTGAGGAAAGTAAATATAGACCACCACAGTTCAAAGACCAGATTTTTAAATCTCCTTTATGAAAGTTACTGAAGGATAGTCGCAGGCACATCTATCCACTTAGGTATCTGAAAACTGTTGCTAAAGCTCCAAAGAAAATCAGGCCCTCATTGTCTTATGTGTCCCCTTTAGTTACGAGGATCAGATTTCTTTTGCTATCCCACAGTGCTAATATGTGATGTTGTGTTTATTTTCCAGGTCAAGTAGTTTCATGCACTGGAAATTTAACTTTGAAGAAATAATATGAGGAAAGAAAAAAAAAGATAATCTTAAATCTACCAAGTTTAAAGGGAAGAGAAAAAAGTTCTGTTCACATGATTAACTGTCATAAGCACAGTGCATACCATCAGAGGTGCCAAAGCCCAACTTGAAAGGTTTTAAATGTTTCAAGCTGTGCAAGCATGCGTTTCTTCAAACAGGCAGAACTGATTATGATGATCACAGGCAAAACCTTAGTTAAACAGAGGATGTGCAATTTTTGTAAATCGTTATACAGTGATTACTGTACTAACTATTGAAGTAAATGACTCAAATGTTTATTAGCACTGGAGAGTTTTTTTTCCCCCTTCTGTAACCCTGCAAAGAAAAAGGAATGTTGCAGGTGATGAAGAAAATATTTGTCATCACCAAAAGATATGCAATGAGTTTGGGGAAAATCAATCTTGATCTAGTGTTCTAGATTTCAGTAAGCTTGGTAAATGTTGGGATAGTTTTAATTCATGAATAACTGTTTTCTAACAGTTAAGAGATTTTCTTTAGATTTTTTTACCCCATTGTTACTCAAAATCTACACATTCTGTTATCAGCAAGAAGCTGAATGAGCACCTCATCTCCCCTGTGCACACACTCCTGTATTCTTGACATGTTATATGAACAACAAAATGAAGCAAAGGAAATGTTGAAAGTAAGGATAGGCTCATGAAGGCCATATTATATCTTACAGCTCATGTTCTTAATTCTAAAAAAAATGTTACTCAATTGAACTATGTTTGTTTCTCTCTGCTGGAGACACCTGAAAATGGTGAGTTCTTACTCTTCTTTTTAAAATATTGTTATCACTGTCCTTCCAGAATGCAATGAATGATTCAGTTGTGATTCCCAAAACTGTCCATTGTTTAAACACACCAAAATAATGATATGCTCAAACGGTATCCTCATGAATATGTACTTCCTGTTTTCCTGGTGGAGATTTCCGACCAGTGAGATTTGGAATAAACCAAAACTATTTGCTTTTCTTTTTTCTTCTTTTTTT
>VXAB01000420.1:241858-294120 GCA_013399175.1 Odontophorus gujanensis
TGAATATAGGTCAATTTGATTCATTTACAGTGACAAAATATCTTGATTTCTTTGCCTGCCTCTTTGTCACAGTTCATTGTTTCTTCCATTTTGTGATCCATTACACTAAATAGGATTGGTTACCAACAATAAAAACATGGGGATTTTTTCTTTAAATCAAGCATTTCATAACAAACTGATGCACCCATTGGCAAGCGTCTCTCTTCCTCTCTAAATACAGACATATATTCTTCTGTCTATTTGCACTGAGCAATTTCTCATATATACTTAAATATTTGTACTCTTTATGAATATTCATCACTTTCTGCATGCATTACACAGAAGGATAGTATACAACTTCTAGTATATTGAGGTTGTCATTCTACAGTATTTTTAAATTCGTAATGGAAAAAGCCAGGTCCAATGGGAAATCTAAGAGGTTGATTAATACCAGAAAAAGAATAAATAAGATTGGAAACAGAGTAGATGCCTGAAAATCTTGTTTCTACCTAAGGTCACTAATTTAATTTTCTCCTACCGTCCATGTGGTTTTTGTTTTTTAATTTCCAGGAATTCCTGACTGTTTATTCTATAGCAAACCAATGGGATTTTGAGGCCATGGTATGTTGTGGGAAATGTCTCAGTAGTATGTGCTCTTTGTTAAAAGTTGCTGTGGAGTTGCCTTTGTGTAACTGAATAAACACTAACTATCCCACTTTTGAAAGGGATTGTAATCTGCACATCAATTAAAGCCAAATGTCTGCCTAATGGTTAAGACAGGACTATGTGTCATCCTCCCAGTATTCAACAAAGAAGTGTTCATATCAAATTGCCAGCATTAAAAAAATCTTCAAATAGATGTGTGAAGGCAGATGGCTTGTTTATACAAGATTTTAATAAGAACAATGTTTTTCTAATAAAAACGTGTGTGATTCATCCAACACGTCCAGGACAACAAAGGAAAACAAGAAGTGGTCTTTAGGCACATGCACACCAGCTCTGACTGTACACAGGGCTCCAGCGCCTGCCCAACGATGTGCTGCCTCCCACCAGCGCAGCTGGCTCAGGGTGGAAAGCTGGGGCTGCAGCCCAGCACTTGGGTAAATGATTGGAAGCCTCCCCAGTCTTCCTCTCACCACATCCCTCCCCACTTCTAACAAATCTTTCATGCTACATACAGATGTAAACATGAAAGGCCTTTGTTTTAACAGAGGTGCTGCCACTGGTAGACGTGTGTCCCTGATCTCAGTCCAACTTCACTTGTCTTTCCTTGCCTCTTCCCATCACTAATATTCTTCCCAGTCCTTTGCAGATGTTTTGTTATCATGCTACTGCATGGTTATTTTTCAAGTGGTTTCTTAGAGCAGATGTTCTACAGGCACATACTCCTTAGCCTTCTGTTGACACTATTTCTCTTACAAAAGAAGCATGTTGCTGCTCTTCTTTTAAAAGAAGGAAAAATAAAACTCAGGACTTCAAATAAACAAACAAACCATTGGGGATTTTAAATACCTACTGATAATATTATGACATCTCTAATCAGCTTGGATGTTGTTGTTATTATTGCATGCTTTACAAAGCAGCTCTTTCAAAATATCTCTTGTTCAGAAAGCTCTAGCCACCCTATTTAGTGGCATGACAAATTCTTTAACACTTAGCAATGGAGGCTACATGACAAATAAAATGTGGCATGCACACATTTAAACACACACTAGACTTCACTAGCAGATTTTGATTATTTGCTTTAGCAAAAGGAGTCTCAAAATAAAACACTCAATATTTGGTTTTATGCTAGCATGTGAATTAATGCACAGTTCATACACTGGGGCATGTTCCTACTTGAGCTCACTCTCTTTCCAAGGAATGTAACACCCACTCTATGAAGACAGGGTGGGAGAGCTGGGGCTTTTCAGCCTGAAGAGGAATTGGACTAGATGGTCTTTAAAGGTCCTTCCAACTCAAATGATTCTATGTTTCTATGACCTTTCTGTTCCACTTTTAATACAGTGTTTAATTCTGGTTTCTAACATGGACAAGCAAGTGAAGAAACATTCACTGCAGCAAAGTATCTCTGGAGGTTGGATTTCAAAGAGAAATGTGCAACAAGGTAGTCATCTGGAAATAAAACTGGGTTGGAGGCACCACCTGGGTGGAGAAAATAAACAAATATTATACAAGTTTGGAAACCAGTGGCCAGGTTTCCCAGCGGGTATAACCTGGAATTGTTCCATTAATTAAAACTTGGTTTCATAGGAGCTTTGCCAGCTGAAGAGCTAAGCCCACAGCCCACAACTTTTGGCTTTGACCAGATTGCACAACCCAACCCAGTGTGTGCCCTTGATGTGGAAGCACAGCCTTGAAGAAGGAGCACAAGAGTAGAAAATGTTGACTCAAGCCACCTCATGCCTCTGCTCCAGTTGGCCTTTCTATACAATCAGCTTATTAAACAATACTTAAAGTGCCTGATTCATCCTCTTTTATGCCAGCAAAATTGTTGGACCTGGACCAGCATAAAACTGGAGCCACACACAGCTCAACTAAGCCCAAGGATTTTGAAAGGGTTGAATTAGCTAACGCTTTTCCAGTTCTTGTTAATGTAAAGCAGCAAATGTATCTCTCTCTCAGAGGCTCTCAGAAACAGAAGTGAGGCTGGGGAAGAGCTGCAATGTGACAGTGACAGGGAGTGGGGGAACAAGGTATTCCTTCCAAGAGGATACCTTCTGTAACTCTAAGACTCCTGCTCTGAAGCACAGCTTCAGTCTCCTGAACTCATCAGTTTAGGGAAAATGAATCCAACTTTTTATGTTTACACTCTCTCTGTCCTCAGTCTAACATCACTCCTCTCTCACTGTCCTACATACCACCAAAACATCTGGGCTGGTGGCCTGTGCCAGAACTCACACCAAGAAGTCCAATTGGTCAGATGTCCCCAAAGACAGGACATATGCCTCCTATCAGATGTCTCCCCATCCCACTAATAGCTTTGCTACACTAAGAAAATTTCAGTGCAATTGTTTAAAACAAAAAAAAAGGAAAAAACAAAACAAAAAAAAATCAAATTAAAAAAAAAAGAAAAAGAAAAAGAAAACCAGAAAGTTGAGGAGGAAAGAGTAGGATGTAAGCAGTTTGGAAGCCAGGGTGATGTGAGAGAGGAAAAAGGGCTAAATATAGTTCTGTGTGTGCATGGATATGTGCACTTGCACACACATGCACAGTTAAATAAACTTGCCTCAAAATACATAAGATGGATGAGAAATTTCAAGATTGAATAAAAAACATTACCAGAAAACATAAAAGAAATCAAGTAGCTGACTTTGACAAGAAAAAAAGTGGAAAGTATTTTTGATTGGATTTCTACTAACTGTGGGAAAGCTACTAGGGGAAAAGTGGGAAATGTTTAAGCAACTGTTGGAAAGAGTGCAGTTGAAATTCTTCCCACTTCAATCTAAACCGGCAAAAGTGCAACATAGGCCATTGTGGTTAGGTATGGAATGAAATGTAAAGAGTTTTACAAGCAGAGAGCTGAAAGCTTTTAAAAAAGATAAACAAATCTGTGCAGAGGATTTGGAGGCACTGTATGTAAAAATAATCAGAAGTAAGTTAAAGGATCAAATTAAAGGAGCAAATGAAATTACTGAATGCTAAACTACATAAATATTTCAGCTGACAACAATGGGCTCTTTAGACATATTCACATTAAAGAAAAAGGAAAATATAATAGTGATCTCCTAAAAACACACACACACATAAAAATGAGAAACAGACAAAGGAAATGGTCTAATAATAGTATAGACAAGGAAGGAAAAAAACAAGGATTAAGTTACTGCTCCTGATTTAGAGCCCAGCACTACAGGAATTGAAATGTATTTTTTTTTCTCCATCAGGGACAGACCTTCTGTTGTGCCAGGTAGAGGCTAAGACAGAAACAGCAGTACAAAGCCATCACTTGGTCCCTCTGACCATAGCACTAGTTATGGGGAGCTATAGCCCAGGCTGCTGAGCATGGAAGAGGAGGAACAAAGCTTCATTGGCTGCAGTGATGCTGGTGGCACCCCTCTGATACTTGTAAGTCTCTGGAAGTCAGATATTTCTGACCACATAGTAAATACAGCCCTGAGCTGATGAAGAGGGTAAGGTGCTATGAAGCCATTCCAAAAAAACACTTTCTCTAGGGAAAACCCATGGCAACTCAGCAACACATTACATTAACCTACCTATTTTACTTATATTTTGTATCCATGACAGGGAAAATAGATATTTTGAGATGATATCATTGAATCTCAGGGTAATATAACAGACTGAGAAAAGCTATCAATGGCAATCAGATTGCCAGTGACTTATGATTTTTGGACATGAGAAATTTGCTTTATATTGCTTTCTTTCATACAGGCGTTCAAAGCAAGAAACATACACAGAGCAGGATATAGAGATGGAGTGAATTACCACCCTCTGAGTTATTGCGTGGTTGTGCTGTTTGATATAAAGAGGCCTTTGCACTGCTCTGGAGTAGATATACCAGTATTTTTCCTCCGAACTCGGTCTCTCCATCTGGCTCCACACTTGGTATGTGTTAAATTTATTTTCATTGATGATGAAAAACATTAAGATGACCTAATAGATGTGTACAAAATAATGAAGGAAGTGATAATGATGTACATGGTAAAATATCTTCTCCCATCCAAGTCATTCAACAACCATGAAATGTGGCAAAAGTGCTCTAAACATAAGGAGGAATGAAACCCATGAAGAATCTTTTTCACCAAGAGATATAAACACCTGGAATAAGTGGTCACACTGGGCAACAAGAAACAAACTGCAGTAGTGATTTAAGTGTTTTCACACTGTAAAAAAATAATAATAATGTAACACTGGAAAGCAGGAATGAGATAAATAAAACAAGAAAATAGAAAAGGCACTTGAATGCATTCCTGTGCAAACTGCATGGGGAATAAAAGCAACTGTAAAAAGTGACTGTTTATTATGAACAGTTATCATCATTTATTTGCATGAAGCCAAAAGTAAATGAAGCCAAAGCCAGATACTTACAGTGGAATTATAAGTACGTTTGCTTACATGCTTTACAAGAACAAATCCTGCTTTCTTACCTTGAGCAATGCCTGTTCAATATGATGGCACTGACATATTACGCTTGACCACTCATGAAGTATGGCAACCTTTCAGAGATTAAGACCACTGTTACTAACAGCTGCTTAAAAAAAAAAAAAACACCTTCCAGCCTCTCAAACTGATTTATTCCTTTTACAGTCAGATTTGACCTTGAACTCCAAATCTAAAACCTTGAAGGTGTGTTTTTTTCCCCTAAATCTGAAACTTGGACTGCTCCTGGTACTGACTCTTTATAGCTCTTATGGTGCCACAGCAATTTACACTTGCTAAATGTGTGGCTCTCTGTTTTTTCCCTATAGACTTAGCTGGAAAATGTGCATCAATATCCTGTGCCTATGTATGTTTTGAGACAGCTTTTGAAAGTAATATTAAATAAGTAATATTGATAAATTTATGGAAGTACATTCAGTTTCCTCTTGAATAGCTCTACTTTCAGTTCTGATAATTGTTGCCCTGAGGCAGAATGCTCATGTGTACAGATAATACTACTCAAACACGCTGGATGACAACCTTCTGTTTATACACAGGACAACTCTCCAAGTTTCTGTTCTCGGTCGTCACAAGCTGTTTTTCACACTGTGCCTCAGGGCAAGACGCAAGGTGGTTTCATTACTGCGTTGCTCGGACAACTGCTGATTACCGCCCACTATAGACACGGGCTTTTGTGATGTCACAGCTCCACGTCCCACAGCCAGGCCAGCATAATGATGGCTGCCATTCCCCATTGTCCTCGTGTTGCCTTAGGAACCTGCCACTGAGAAGCTGCATCCCATTACTGGCTAATTCTGAGCCATTTTCATGAGCAATGATTAATTCAACAGATTTGGCATGCAGAAATATATTGAAATTGCATTATTCCAGTGAAAACAACTGAATACTCTTAGGAAATAAATATAATAACATGAGTATTGAGAAAAAGAAAAAAAAAAGCAAAAAAAAAAAAAAAAAAAAAAAAAAAATCACTAAGAATTTCAGAGGAAGGAAACAATTTGAAGCCATAGTTCTGTATATCAGAACCAACTTGCTAAATGAGACCCTTTTGTAGTGTTATTAAATGCTGACACATGGCTGACACACACACTCCAGGTTTCCTGTCCTGCTGAAATATTAGGGCAGGACTTCATTCACTTAACTGAGAGAATCTGATTCAAAATTAAAAGTTTTGATAGATGCTTTCTATGCCACCACAAAACAAAAATGTATCAAAAGCAGTTATACTTGTACGCCCCCTAAATAATACGAAAATTTAAGGGATACAGAGTTGGGCTCACTCCCTCATTTTCTGTCTTTTTGATACAGCATTGGAGCATTTGGGTATAACTCAATTTTCTTGCTTCTCCCTTAATAAAATATAACAATCTTGGAAGATGAAGTAAATTCACAAATCCTAATTAAAAAGACTGTAACTGCATTCCTAAGCATTGGCATCAAGTACAGAACAGTTTCGTGTATTTTGAGATTCCAGCTACGTATCTTTCATTCTCTGTGTCTGAATAGTATAGAATAGCCCCAGCAACATTTCTAACAAGAGCTGAACTCAAATGCTTGTATATGCTGTTTGAGCATTTCAGAATTGATATTTGCTTGTTCAAGATCTTACTGCAACAATTTCAGATGAAGATCTTCAGTATAAAATACTGATTTCATTATAAAACCAGACCATGGCAGAAATCTCTTACTCAAATCTGTGCTGAACTTTGGCTTACCTTGAACAAAATTTAAACAGCAGTGTCTTTTGTTTCCAGAGTACCTCTAATTAACAAATACATTCATTTGAAAAAACATCACCTCAAGTTCCTCTAGGTCCACCTTTTTAAATAAAGGCCTATTTTCTCTTCCCTGACATCATTTGTAGCATAGACAGATAGATTGTGTGCAGAGTTTATTACGAGATCGATCAAGATAATTGAGGTATAATTTTCTCAGTGATTTCTGTCATCATTTTTAAAGGCAGGGATGATTATGTTTCTCTTTCACCCATCTGGGAAAACACAGTGTTCTCATGTAATATGAACGTTTCAGCAAGGATGTGAGACCATCTTTTTGGATGCAACTAATAGCTCTGCTATTAGGCCATCCTCTCCTGAGGCTTCATTTTTCTTATTAATAATCATCAACACTATCTCTTGTTCAGAAAAAACTAACCACACCTAAGTCCTTTCCTCACTGGCGTAACAGTCAGTTTCAATTTTAAAATGTGTCTTATGGTTATGACAATTCACGTGCTCCTGATGGAAATCTCCACAGAGAAACACTTTTTCCCACTGTTAAGAATGTTTATTTAGGTTACCTGTGGTGGTTTTTTGTTGTTGTTGTTTTGTTTTTTGTTTTTAAGGCCATTTCGAAACTAAACTCCAAGTCCTCTGATTTTGCTCGAGTAACCACATGAAATATTCTAATGTACACCAATTTTTCCCTGCCATAATTTAAGTGAATTATTCTTAATTACATCTAACCTTTCAGGAGAACAAGATCCTGACTGTCTGCTTTGTTATTTTTCTCTTGGTCTTTTTTTTTTCCTGATGTACTATTCTGTTTTAGTAACTTTGATAGCTTCCATCACAACAACCATCATTTTCTGGAATTAAATTTCTTTGGTCCAATATTGGATAAATTTCTGGGTCTGTGATAGTAACACACAGTTTTACTGAGATTGACTGTATTTCAAAATACCGTATCAGTACAGAACATCAATTCTCCACCAAGGAATTTTGTTTCAATCACTTTCACCTTCTTAACACCCAAAAGGGATAAGGCTTCAAGTTAAGGTTTTTGCCTCTGCTTATTACTAAGATAAAACCAAGACATCAAATAGGTTAAGGACACATCCATGACTGAATATTATTGTTTAAGTACTTTGTATTATTGTTTTGAATCCTGGTTTTGTTATTCTTCTATAACTGTCAGAGATAAAGCTTTCTTACTGGCTATAAGACCTGCGATCTCCAAGGATGTTTGTGACAGAAGCATATTTAAGCTTCAGTGTCCATCTCTAGGCATCTATGCCCACATTAAACATGCTTTGCATTGTATATTCATATATGCATTTTCTTTGATGTATCTTGTGCACCAAATCCCGTCATTTTATAATCAAATGTAGCTGCTTGCTCTGCCTTTTACTTATTAGAGTAATAGTAAAAATAAACTTATTCCATTACAGCTCACAATTTGACAAGATTTTTTCTGTGCTACCAAACTATTGCATTGGACCTAAGCTCATCCCTGAAAATAATTACAAAACTTAAAAATAAATTGAAGTTAAATTTTAAACTTTGCAAATTTGGATCATAATGGTTAGTTAAGCAGGACTTTCTTCAGGACTGTCAAAATCTATTTAAAAATGAACTGTATATTATTCATTATCTATATGGAAAGTTCAAAGCTCTTCAAGATTTTACCCAGGAGTTTGCCTGATCTGATTGGCAGCAAAATAAATATGATGGGTGGTCTGTTTAAGGCACCTATCCAAATCTAATCTCATTACATTTCAATAGTATCAACATTTGAAAACACTATAGCTGTTGCATCAACAAAAGTGCATGGGAATATCTCCAAAGCAGATGGCAACTAGCACATCACAAAAACATGCAGATTCCTGAGCCAATTTATAGAGCATAACAGCATCTACCACAGAGCAAAGGAAAGAATAATTAGCATATTCAGAAGTTCAGAACACCCCAACATCACATGGTTTATGCTAGAGACCACAAAAAGTAATTGCTGTCACGTAATACTGTCTTTCATTTGGAAAGGACCCAATTCAAGCAGAGTTCAGTCAACTAAGTAATTCCTTTTGAATTTGAAGGAATACAAATTTGTTTGAAAATAGTAGCTAAATTGTGCTTAAGTAGAAGTATAGGAATTCAGGCAAAGATCTTCTTAATCCAAACAACTAAGTAATTTGTTGTCACCTCTTTCAGAGAGTTACAGTTATAATGTCATAAACTTAGCAAATTTTCTTCTAGTTCGAAGGCATTTAATAAAGGTCACCTTTCAAGACAGTACTGAACAATGTGCACCTATATAATACATAATATTCCATATGAGATTTGTTCACATAACATATGCTTAGGACTTTTTGTGGTTGCTTCCAAATACATAGAATATGTTTATCTATGAAAGACTACTTGGTTTTCTATGTAATTGTTTCTCTCTGTTAACTGACACAAAACAGAATCAGAAAGCTGTCCTGATACGTGATTTGATTTTATAGTTTTCACATACGTGAGAATTCATCTGGGTATGTTAGGGTTAGGGTTAGGGTTAAACTCCAGTTAAATAAACTAGTAAGGAACTACCACAGTTTTTATTATCCTTAGTGGACAGGAAAAAAATAGTACATACAGAATGTATTAGCAGGGATTGCACAACATAATACTGGGACATAATTACTTTAAGAAAAACAAATAGGCTATAACTTGATAAATGTATATATGGCACTCACTATGCACATTACCTTTAGATTCAGTCACAATTTCCACGTATGAAGAATGTATTGATGTATCATATCACTTAAACATATCTGGTCTATGAAGAAAAAAACATCACTGTGCTTTATCTTCATTTGAACAAGATATCTGCTTTCCCAAATGAAATACCATAAATTTAGGCCAATATAAACCTGTGAGAATTATGCTTCCATAAGCTTCACACCATGATGTGGTGCTGTACAGCTAAGAAACTGAGCTAATATATGTTGAAAAATGCAAAATGCTGCTTTATGACATCACATAAATCGGCACGCACAAACAAACAAAAAAATGCTTGCACGTACACCCCGGTTTCGACAAATACATATCAAAATGTGGAAACTGTAAGAATAAAGTCTCACTGATATGAAAGCAGGAGGAAATACGTCTGTGAGAGAGTTCTACAATATACATTTCCTGAGTTAATAAAGATCTGTATATCTTACCTGCTGAGGCTCAGAAAGCGTAAATCAACCAAAAAAAAAACCACCAATGCAAATGTGAACACAGATAGCTTCCATGGACACTAAAAATGTGATTTCTGCCATTTCCATGTTCTAACACTGTGACGATATCTTGAGTCCAAAAGACTCTCGATTGGTCCAACTTAGCTTTGGGTCAACCAGAGGATTATTCCAGATTGTCAGTAACATAACCAAAACCAGATTTTAGCATTAAGAAAGCTAATTTAGATTTTGTCATGACTGTGTAAAGACTTGCCAGTATATTTATGTGAGCAAAGCCCTCTTTCAGATTTCCAATTTATACTGGCAAAAGTACTCCACATCGACATGAGGTACTTCGGTTGGACAGATTGCATTTCTATAGAGAAAACGAGAGATTGCTTGCACAGCCATGTCATTTGAGAGCACGGTATGTTCAACACTCCCAGTTCCCATACTCTTGAACACAGAATGGGGCAGCACGGATCTGGGCACGCTCATTTATGAAACCCAGTGCAACAACCTCTCTAGAGCGCTCCCATTAATATCCAGAATTTGCAATTTTAAGTCAGAACTAAAAAGAAACATTTCAACATTATGAGAGTTTAAAAACAGGAATCTTAGGGACTTTTTCATGTATGTCTGGAGTTTATGTTCATGTTTTCAAAGATTTTTCCTCTACTCAAGATAGTTTTTGTCCTTTGAAAGAAATAAGAATCAGCGTTTGATACTTATTAACATATATGCAAGAAATAATTGTCAAAAGAAACACCAATGCACATAATGAAATCACAAGGAGGAATAAACAGGACCTTTCATTCTGAGATCAGAAATTTTTCCTAAGATTGGGATAATATTGACCTCCATTCTTCCACATCGAAGCTCCAATGGGCCCAAAGCGTCTCAAGTTACTCCAAAAAGCCTTTGACTCACATCTTGCTGCCAAGATTAGTTCAGTACCCAGGGCAAGCATCTCTGGAGTACTGTCTGACACTTACCACAGCTCTGCCAGCAGCTGTCAAGTCAATGTAAAACCAGTCATACCAGTTAGTAGCTCTAATCAGTAACATATTAAAGGAAAGGCAGATACCACCAGTCTCTGCATTAATAGAAAGCAGCTTTTCTGTTTGCTGAGAATACTGTTAATGTGTTTTCTGTAAGCTCTGAGCATGTCTGCGAGATTCCTGGGGGAATTCGGCTTGAGGAATATCCCTCCAGGCTCCAGCAGGCTATAAGCTGAACAAGATGGACAAAGGCGCTTGGCTGGGAGATGGCTGCAAATGCAGCAGCTGTGTGGACATCCAAGTGACTCAGAAGCAGCAAACCCACTGCAAGGAAAGGCAGAAGAAATACACTGGTCCCAATAACATAGCCAAGACTGGATTTGTTTTGGCAGGGTGTTGTTGAGCTGCAGACTCCAATTTCTAAAGACGAGAACTGCCTCCTGTTGTCCCTGGGTCTGTGCCTTCATTTGTTTTTAACTAATTGGATGGCATGCAGTAAATATCTGGCTTCTGCTAGCAAAATTATCTCACAAGACCCTAAATGCTAATTATCCATTGGGCCAAAAAGAACAAGATTTGTTTATTTATCACTTGTTTACCTTGCTGTGGTAACTAGAAACATAGGATTGAGATCCCATTGTGCCAGAGAGTGTTCAGTTGCTGAACACAACTTGGTTTTCCATTTGTGGACTGATTTCCCCCACCTGTCTTCATGGTAAATAGCATCTGTATTCATAAGAATCACAAGAAGAGGTATGTAGCCTAGCCATGGAATTTTTTTTCAAGTAAGGAACAGGAGAACCAGGTACCAAAATATATTTCAAATTGAACAGAAAAAAATAATAATAATAAAACCTTTTAAAAATCCATATATTTTTAATGTTGATAAATTGTCCAAAACTCAAACTTTTTATTAAAAATATCAATGTTAATACATTTTTTGTTTGCCTTGATGAGGGCATGAATGTTTAAGCACAATAAATGGGGCACTAAACCATGCACTTGAATAGCAACTACTACAGCACTTCCTACCTCTGCAGCAAGTTAGCAGAGAACTCTTGGAAGAAATTTTTAATATCAACTATGTAAAGATGGAGACTTCAAAAAGAGACCTAAAATAAACATGCCATATAACTTTTGTGTCAAATTACTGTGAAGATCCAAATATTTGATGTATTTTATTTTCTGCTTCTTTGTAGCCATCTGCAAAGTACCTCAACCCAACACATCTATTAAAAAACCTACTAAAAAGTAACTGCACGATACCTAAAAACTATTTTTCCATGTGGGATTCGAGGGCATTAATTCTGTGCTTACAGTTATAGACAGTATTTCTAGATGTTATGTATGTACACATGATGCACATAAAAATAACTGCAGCATACTGTTTTCAGCTAAAGTTAATTTTGAAGTGCAAAACCATTTTAAATGAGAAAAATATCAAAACAATTGCAAGTAAATTAAACTCCTGTGGTTTCTTCCTAATACAGTCAGTTTGAGAGAACACAGTCTGAACGGAGCACTGTGAGCAACAGCCTATCATAAGGAAGAAAACAGTTCACACTTAACAGTTACTTTCTTCAGAAAAGGTAAAAGTGTCTCACTCATATTTCTATTTTTATGCTGTATTTAAATCAAAATTTAATCCATTTATTTCTCTGAGGCCAGGAAAATTTTAAACTGAGAAGCAACTGCAACAGAATATGCTTTTAAGGGTGTGAGAAGACAGCTTACTGAGGTTGTGAAATATAATAAATTCCTTTTAGAGATGTTATGTGTCAGCAGTGAAAGACTTGTAAAAAAATATGAGCATCAGAAGTTAAGCATGTGCCAGTTTAAAAAAATTGGCAAGCTATTTGCAAATTGCCTATAATTTTCTAAAGCTATTAACATATTGTTAATTCATTCACAATAGTACTTCCAGTTTTAGCAGCAGCTATGAGTTTCATGGGTTATGTCTGTCTGCTTGGTACACGACGTGATTTGCTCTGAGAATTAGTTATAACACTTTTCTAAGCAGTACTCCAGCATATTCCCACCTTCTTCTCCCTAGGAGAAGAGATGAGATGACACTACCTAGTGACAGAAAACTCTCAGAATTAAGAAAAATAATCTCCTAACAATATCTGAGCGTTCAGTTCAGCTCTATCACAAGTATTATCAAATATCCTTAAACTTGAATATCATTAATATGATTTAAAAATCTCAAATAACTGATTTTTCTCTAGTATAAATAGTAATTTATTACAGTAAATCAGTTGTCAACAATATTATAATTCAGCTCTTTCCCATTCTTGCCCTTGCACAGCTCTCATATTCTCTGTCTATACAGTTGGCTACCTTGACTTCAATTTTTGAAAAACACTGGTATTTTCCCTCCATATAGAGAAACACAAAGATATTTCTGCTTGTTTTCTAATAGAAAAGAGAGAATATACTCTACAACTCGATGTTTTCTCTTTAAAAACAACAACAAACAAAATTCTTCAATTCTCGAGACCTATTTTTACATGGTCTGTTACTTCATCCTTTGTGTTTTACCCGGCATTGAGCTTTGTTTACTGGCTCAAAGAAACATTGTACCTTCAAGCTTCTAACTTATCAAGGCTGAGAATGACAACCCATAGCTTTAAAAAGACTTGATGATGGTTTGCTGTCATAAATGCATAGAGAGTTTGTCCAAAGCCACCCATCACTGTTGTACATTTGTTCAGTCATCCGTCGCATAATTATAATGCTCATGAATGGTGACACATTGTATTAAATTATTACAAATAAGTCTAATTAAAAGAATAGATATGTCCAACAATCATGATAAAACATTTCTGCTAAACCCGTTTTAGCCTTGATGTCACAGATATCACAATCACTTTGATATGCTGTAAGTCTAATGAAAAGTCACCCATGACTTAACTACCAGGCAGTGGCAATAGGGACTAACAAGTAGACAAGGCTTTTCTGAGATTTTGTGTTCTGGAGTTGGACAAATGATATTGCAGAAAATTTTTTGCTCTTTCATCCCTTTTCACCACACAACATTCTCATTTCCCACAAATATCAGATTTTATTTTTTTTTCTTTATTTACTTCATGAACCAGCTGCAAAATGTTTCTAGATACATTTAAAAGACAGCTGCGTACATTTTGAAGGGGTACACATTTGAGAACACATTTTTTGTCACTGTGGGTTCAATCAGCACTCTAAGCTCTCATAGCCTAGATATGTAGGAAAATAGTAGTCAGGACAGTAATTTGAACAGAAATACAAGCACAGCATGCTCTTCATATTACACACACACCAATGCTTCATCTACTTAACCCACAGGCCATTCTTAAGGTAATAACATGCTACCTCAAGAGGCTAAGGTTTCATTACATTTTTAAGGACTAACAGGTGTGCCATTAAAGCTTGCCAAAATACTTCATGATGAACTGCAAAGCTAATCTGTAAACTTGCTGCTCACCCCCTGGATCACATTGCACCTGGGTAGTGAAATGGCAATAATGGAACTTATGCTTGGTCATCCTTATTCCAGTACTGCAGACCTCAAAGCACCAAGGCAGATGGTTAATCTACACATTACTAGGAATAAACATTGTGGCTTTGATGTACGTTTATTTTAAGTTTTCTTTTTTTTTTTTTAAAGTTAATATAAAAGTATAAAATACGTTCCCACTCTTTAACGCTACATAGTGACTCAGTACAACCTACCAAGGGCCACTACGCTCAGAAATGAATTAAGGTCAGATAAGCTTTCAAATCTCTTTTGGGTATGTTTCATGCGGGCCCTTACAGGCTCCCTCACTTTCTGAAACGGGGTCTAAAAGAGCCTTCAAAGAGCCCCGAGCCACCTGCTTCCCTTCAGCTCATTTGCCAATGGGGCCTTTTTCTTTAAAACACGCACCTGGTGAGGCTGAAGCCTAATCACCTTTCCAAACATCTATGGATGCATGAAAGGGACAGCCCCCACTCCTCTCACTGTTTGATCCTCGGTTTGTCCACCGTATGGCGTTTCTAAATATAGAGTCAGTACAGGTATACCATTTTCTACAAATAGACTGTGAAAATAGAGCATGGAGTTAAAAGTGAGGACATCAGCCAGGTTTAACCAGGGGCAGCACTGTGAGAGGCTTCATTTGTTCTAGAAAGCAGGTTTACAGCCACCTATGGAAACCTCATTTTAAATCTATGACAGCAACGTTTGAGAAAATGAAGAAATACAGGTAGGTGGACGTGAAGAACAGCAAAACAAAAATATTTCCCAGCAGCACCGCAGCTTCTGTCTTTGTGCTGGGTGGATCAACGCAGCCCTGCCCGCCCGGGGCCGGCCCTGCGCCGGCGCGATGCATGTGCTCCGGGCTGGGCGGGGGCGGGGAGCGGCGGGCATGGCGGCACTGCGGAAGAGCGTGGTGTACCCCGTTGGTCGGCACACCGCCTCGCTCATCTTCCTGCACGGCTCAGGTGGCTGTTCAGGGCCGGGGAGCGGGGCAAGGGCTCGCTGCCCGCTGGGAAGGGCTGAGAGAGCCGCCCACTGCAGCGGGGTTCTGCTGGGAGCGCGGCTGTCCGATTTGGGGCAGCCGCCGGGCACGGCGGGACTGAGAGGGAGGAAATCCGGCTTCGGGCTTTAGTTTCTCTTTGCAGTCCCTGGAGCCAGCGTGGGGTTGAGCCTGCGCGGGGAGTGGGCTTCGTGTATGGGCTTTCTAAATTTCCTGTTGGTTTGGGTCGGTTGTGGTGTGTGGTGCTGTCCTGTACCTGCTCAGCTGGCTTTGTTGCTGTGCTTGTTACTCTGTTATTTCTGAGAGTAAGCATGTGTGAAAGACGTTTTTTATAATTAAAATGTTTCTTGGGGTGTCAGAATGAGATTGACATAGTACTGGTATCTTTCCCTGCATAAAAGGACCCGGGTGTACTGGGGAATGGCAAGCTGGACATGAGCCAGCAATGTGCCCTTGCAGCCCAGGGAGCCAACCTGGTGAAACCTCACCTAGAGTACTGCAACCTGGTTTGCAGTCCTCAGGACAGGATGTGGGCTTGTTGGAGCACGTTCAAAAATTATCCAAGGGGATGGAACACCTAACCTGCGAGGACAGGCTGAGAGCTGGGGCTGTTCAGTCTGGAAATCTGAAGGGTCTGGGTGACCTGAGAGCAGCCTTTCAGTGTCTAAATGGGAGCTGTAAGAAAGAAGGGGATAGATTCTTCAGCAGGGCCTGCTATGAAAGGACAAGGGGAGATGGATTTTGAAAACTAAAAGAGGGGAGATTTAGATTGGATATATGGAGGAAGACCTGGTGAACCTGGTGTAGGGGACCTGCTTTAGCAGGGGGGTTGAACTCGATGATCTCTTGAGGTTTCTTCCAACCCCTATAATTCTATGAGGCTTTTTACAGTCAGAATGGTTAGAGCATGGAACTGGCTGCCCAGTGAGGAGGTGGATGTCTGGTACCTGAAGATATCCAAGGTTAGGCTGTATGGGGCTCTGAGCACCCTGAACAAGCTGTAGGTGTCCCTGTTCATTGCAGGAGTTTGGACTACCTGGCCTTTAAGGGTCCCTTCCAACTCAAATAATCCTATGAGTCTGTTAGAAGCGTGTGTTAATAGGCTGTGTAAGGCACCTGTTGGGAAGATTCCAGCCTGTGTGGCTGGACATCCTGGTCCCTACAGCAGGCCTTCAGCAGGCTGTGCAAAGGTAAGAGGGGAGAGTTCATTCCAAAGGTTAGTGTTAAATAACGGCAACAAAGTGGCATGTGACTTAAAATAAATAAATAAAATAGTATGTTTTCTTTAGGTCAAGGCTTTGCAAGCTGTTCTGTTGAGTAATGTGTACATGATGGCATGCTTAACTCCTTCAATCTTACTGTAGGCTTTGGATGTTGTTGGTTTTGGTTTTTTTTTAGGTAATATAGGTGCTTATTATTTGTTTTTTTTTCTTTTTTTACAGTTTGATTACTTTTTTAAACTTTAGAAAACATTTTAGAAAACAAAAAAGGAAAGCAAAAGAGAGTTGGTAAGGTGTCCTCAGCCCTCTTGTTAGTGCTAATGTTTTAATGCTCAAATAAATAATTTCCTCTCATGTTGGAGGAGGAAGGGAAGATTATGGTTAGAGGTTGGTTCCACATGTGGTCAAAGCACTCTACAATTTTTCATTTTTAATATGATTTCAGTTATAATGTTTGCAAGGGGTAAGTATGAGGGTGCTTTTATTTGGTTTTGTTTAGCAATTCCACAGGATAGAATTTAAAACAGAAGTAGCCACAGTGCTGTTGCTGTGGGCTGGTGTATAAAACTGAATTGGTACCTTCTATGCAGTGCTTGTGATGGAAAGTGGCAGTAGAATGGCATGAATCCATTTTGTTAATAATGCTTGCTGCAGCCAAAAAGTGCAAGTGGAGAATGTAAATACAAAATAGTATGGGGGAAAAAAAAACACTAGAAAATTTCTGGTACCATACATTCAATTTTAAATAGTAAGGTGGTAGTTCAGCAAAGAATGCAAGTAGTTGTAAATCAAACTTAAGGTGTTTAAGCTTACAATAATTTTAAGTTTACAACTTTACGTAACAAATCCTAAAAGAAAATTTGAAAAGAGATATTTTAAAGGGAAATAATTTGTTTTACTTCAGGGCAGGGAAAAGTATGGTATTGCTGCCATCAGTTTATTTCAGGTTTGGAAACAGAATTGACTGCCTCTTAGTAATGGTCAGGAGGATAAACAGTGCTAACATCTAAGAACAGTTTCAAAGAGAAACATTTTGCAATGTTGCTGTTTATTTGGTGTCACTGTGTTTTCTCTCCCTCATCCTCACCATGGGAACCCTTGGTGTACAGTAAGCCATTGTCAAATTAATGAGTTTTTTTATTAACTTCTCATTGGCGAACCAGCTTCAAAAACTGTAGATGCTTCTACTGACGTTGCTGAAGACCTTACAACTCATGTAAGGAAGGTGCTGTGGATTGTGTTCTGAAGCATCAAGTTGAAGATGTAACTTGGACTTTTAACATTTAAAATAGCACGATAATGTGTTGTGTTGTTTTTGGGGCCCTATTGTTTATGCTCACACAGGCTATTTAGCTCAGAACTTAATGGTTTTTGCTATATGCTCAACAGAAGGAAAAACATATGCTGGATTTGGAACCTTCTCGTTTCCTATTAATTCTAAAATGTGCTGACTGTAAATTTAGTGAAGTGTCTAAATTTTCTGTGAATGGTAAAGCAAGAGGAAACCTTGTTTATTGGGGAATTATAATCAGTGTAGTAGTAGTAAGTTGGTATATTCCTGCCTCATTTTTCAGAGGAACTCATGTAAGAGTGCAGAACGTGTGGATTAGGAAAACTTCTCTTGTGGCTCGGTCACTTTATGGAATAGAGTTCCAAAGTCAACCTGACCAATCTGAAATAAAACAATAGAGAAGACTCTTAATTCAAATTAGCGGTCTGAGAATATGAGAATATGAAGGAGTCTCTGACTTCAGCCAAGAATGAAATAATATGGCATGAGTGGCAGAAGTGAGATTCCAGTTTGCTGAATCCTGACTGATCTTTTAGATTGGAAATTATTACAGATTGTTACTGCCTGCTGGAAACCATATTCTTTGAACTGGGGTACTCAGTCTTTAAACTTACTGGAAACTTCTGTGTGCATACATTTTTAGGCAGTTGACTGGTTATATTTGAAGCTACTGGTGAAGGTAGGTCTAGAAAATGTCTGTAATTATATAAAAGGTACACATGCTGCATTTGAATTCACCCTGTATATCTGTTCATAGCCCTTCTATTTGTAGGGATGTTGACTATAAGGTGAGTTTGGATGGTTAATAATAAAGCTTACAGTAGAGCTCAACCAGTCTTCAAACAGACCTGTTGGATTAATGGCTTTGAGGGGCCTGCTGATGTTTGACTTAAAACTTAAACATGTTCATAAAAAGTTGGGGGTGTTTGATATTTCTGTTAACGCCTGTGTATGAAGTTAGCGTAATAAAATGTGTAGATTCTCTTTCTTGCTTGACGATGTTTTGAAGTGGGTTAGTATAAAATGCTGTTCCCCTTATAAGAGAAAATCACATTTTACTACTACTTTATTTTCTAACTCATTTTTGGATTATCTTTTTTTTTTTTATTATTGCTATCTGTGAGTTAGGAACATCAGTAACGCAACAAAAATCATAAAACCACAACAGGTAAGTTGCAAATAAGATGTAAGGCCCTGTTCTGGATTAGATGTTATTCAACCACTGGATGTTGTGAAGTATTTCTTAAACTCATGCTGTGGAGCCCCCTGAGGAATCTGTTTCTAGGAGTATTTGAGGTTATTAAAGGTCATTTTTGTTGTGACTTTGGAGAATTAAATTTGTGATTAGATGGTAAACTATGTAGAGTAAATCTTTCTGTAATCTTCTGTGTGTTACAGGTGATACTGGCCGAGGAGCAAGAACATGGATAAAACAAATTTTGAATGAAGACATGGCTTTCCAACATATAAAAGTAATTTATCCAACAGCTCCTGCCAGGTATTGCTTTGTATATTTAAACAGTATGATTAAATTATTCTAATCCACTACTGTAATTTATGCTTGTGAGTATTGGTACAGATTGTTGTACTGTTTCCTTATTAATGTTTTGCCTTTTGGCACAATGATAGCTCAACAGTGCATTGCTACATTGTATCTACAATGCTGAAGAATTAAGGCCTTGTGTAAGTCACAATTTCCAAGTCACATTCAAGTACTGTCCTCAAGTCTTTCAACCTCCTTGATGTAAGCAGAAGATACTCCAGTGTGTGCTGTAATTGACACTTGTGTATTCAGTGGAATGCCACAAGCAGGTAAAAATATTTACCCCTGTGACTGTGAGAGTTAAGGAGATCAAACATGAAGGCCAGAAATTAGTCACCTATGCCTGTATTTAACTATCTAAAGATAGAGTCTTATATTTCAAAGGTACTTAATTTTTCATAATATCCATTCATTTTTTTTTAAATGTCTGTGGCTCTAGGTTAGGAAAATGTTTTCTTTAAAGGTAATGGGGCTTAAAGTTCTTTACAGTTCTGTGCCAAAGTGTGGCTGAATGCTGAAGGAAAGGAAATAGTGATATTCTACATGAACTTTCCAGGTACAGTGTTCTGAAAGTCAGAAAAAGGTTCTTGGAGCATTTTAACAATTATAATAACAGATCTTATCTGGCAATCACTAATATATGAAAAACCTTTCCTTGACTTTGATCCACTTAGGCAGGAAAAGCAGTTGAGAGATTGTGGTGTGAATATACTCACTGTTACAGAAAAATCAAACCCATGGCAAGTCTTTAAAGCATTGTCTTTTGGGTTTAGTAGGCACTGAATGAGTGCCTGTAGATTGTGATCATTAATGACAGACTAAAGTGATGGGTAGAATTTTCTGTGTCAAATCAAACATACTGATGGGCTCTATTTCTTCCCTGTCAAGAGCAAGTACTAGAGAAATGCTGAGGCTTTGCTGTCCTATGAAATGTCAAGTGTTAGGTGTAGCCAGAGCTCTTCAGACCATATCTGTGAGGCTGGTACTTCAGTTTTCAATCTCATTGTGCTTCTGTGGTCTGTAGTTCTCATCTATTCTGGGAGCTTTTTGGATAGCTACAGATAGTGGTTATTAATTAATATATACCTTATAAGATCAGAGATAATGGAGTGACATCAGTGTGGACATTAATGATTTTTATTTTAAGGCTTTGGATTTCTTTTATAAAAAGATTGAGAGAAATACATGGTCGTAATTAAAAAATCTGCATAAACAGCCTTTGGTTTAAAAAAAAAAAGTTATGTTTAGTCGATTCTAGAGTAGGTTAAGACCATGCATGATTCAGTCAAGAAGTGTTTCTTAGCGAAATTGTGAGAAGTTAGTTATGTATTGAAAGAATTATCCAGTCCCATGCTATCTCTATTCAGCAATGTAAATTATGCTTGGGCATATTAATATAGACCCTTCTGCCCTTCTGTTGTTGATAAGCACCATTAGCTGACAGTGAAATAAAACAGACATCATTAAGTATGGTAATGTTTGCCATCCTTTACAATGAGATGTGAAATATTACTGGTTGAAACAGAAGTAGCAGAAGTCTTTGCAGACCCTTTCAATGTTGTTTTGGAATTAAGTTCAAACACATTGTGCCTTTAAATATATTTGCAATGATTTTTCTCCTTAGAATTATACAATCACCAGGGTTGTAAAAGACCTCCAAGATCATCCAGTCCAACTGTCCATTTACCACCAATATTTCCCACTAAACCGTATCCCTTAGTACGCTATCTAAACATTATCCTTCCATCCACAGAAAGTGAAATCAAGTTCTAGAACATCCTAACATAAAAAGCAAATGAAAAATCTGCATTAGGCAGCAGGGAATTTTGTGTCCTCGGTAATGATACCTGCAGGTGGGCGGTTGCATACGTGCAAGTACATATGGTTCTGATCCAGATTTTGAGATCTGGAAACAGATACTGATGAAAAGCTGCAGTGATAAGTGAAGGAATATCTCTGGATGGCACAATATTGCCCACTGCGCTGTCAGTTTCAGGAGCAAAGCATGAACCTTTGTCAGCAGGTTTTTACACTAATGATGAAATCAAAGAAAAGCTTTACTAGGATTGCTTGGCTAATAATCTCTTCTGGGAAGATATTGCTAATGTGAAAGTAGTTCATAGTCTATAATAAAAACTCCTATCTTTGCCAGCATAGCTTACCGCATGCACATTGAACAGTCTTAAAGCAGTTATGCCAGTAAAAGCAGATTTCATGTAAGTGAAGTGCTAGAAGCTTCCACAGGATAAACTGCATGTTAGAAAATGCTTCTTCAAAATTTTGACTGATAGAATTCTGGTGGTAGGCAAATTTGTCTCTTTAGCTCTTAAATAGAGTTCTGAACAGGAGAAGAGCTCAAAATTCTCAATAAAACATTAAACCTTATGTTCTTTGCAGAGCTCAGATGGGTTTTAATTTTAAATGTTATTTAGAATTTATCCTGAGCACTGATGCACATATGTTTCCTTTATTACTACAGCATCAGACATTTTTGATTCAAGAGTCAGGACACTTGAAAATTATTTTGGAAAACCAGTCCATCGTGCAAGCTAGAAGAATTCTAAAACATGTTTTCTATTTGATTCATTTTGATTTCAGCAAATGCTAGGTAGGATTCTTCCTTTATCTGGGTAAAATCAACGGATCATTTCTGAACTATGTTTTATAAAAATTGTTCTGTACCTCTGAAGGTCTCTGTAAAAGACTTTAACCTTTTTTAGAGGCTACTTTTCTTTGATCATTCACTTTTATAACGTTCGGGGTTGGTCTATAGAATGATCCTCCTCACATCCCCCCAAACACATGAAGTGTGGGCATCATTTTTGTACTTTCTCCATTACTTTGGAGTGTTTTGAAGTTTCTCAAGTTTGCCTGTTTCCTAACTAGAAGTAACAGGATGCAGTTGAAAGCCATGTAGGTGGTCTAACAGCAAATTGCATTTACAAACAAATTCTACAGTAAAGGGTGTACTTAAATAAAAAATGGAAAAATGCAGGGATTTGAAGTCTCAATGAGATGTACTGAGAGTAGTGGCACCTGAAAGTGCATAATGTTTGGAAATTAAATACCTGGATGTGGTACATGAACATTTTGTTCAAGTGACTGGCTTTACAAACTTAAATTTCTAGATTTTTCTTAGAGAATTTTTGCTTTCTGTCACATAGGTAATAGGGTTACAGAAAATCAATAGATATGTTTTATTTTAGAAGGTTGTTCTATCATCTTTAGCTGTCTTTAAGACCACTGCTAATGTATATAGGTTTAACTTGCTGAAGATAACAACAGAATTGTATTTCTTCTTTGTCATGCTAATGTACAACTTCTAATTAAAACGTGGGATCTCAAACTGTAGCCCTAGTAGCTGATGCAATCCTTTAAGCCACGTCTACAGTAATAGTTTTAAAGGAAAGGGTTTCCTTTTTTTATTTGGGTCAGGGTGACTACAGCTTTAAATACTGTTTCAGCTGCTATGACTGCAACTTAAACATTAGGTTTCTATTGAGTTTCTAAATCAGAACTGAATGCTACCCAGTTTAACCTTTTTTTTTTAATATATATAATAGAAAATGATAGTTTAAATTGGCACTGCAAGAGCTAACGTGGAGAAGTTAAAATCGTTCAGGCTTCACTTGTTTTAATAAGTATACCTTACCTTCTATAATTCCCTTAAAAAATCTAGGTCAAAGATTCTTTGCATTGTCTAGCATTCCGTTCTGACAGTCTTCTTTTGCAAGTCAGAAAGTAAACTATAAATACCGCTCAGGCTATTTTGTGGATCCTTCTGACATTCACTCAACATACCTTTCTATGGCCAACAATTCTTTGTGGAGTTTGTCTATTTTTTCAGTGTATTCTAATTTCTCTTGTCGCTAAGATTGTGGCTGCTATGTTATGCACACTGGTCTCCATCCTTTCACCTAGGTTTGCATCTCTGCTCACGGGTTGAAATTAGTTTCATCTCCTTGTAGTCCCCATTTGGCTATATTGCAAAACCACCAGACAGTTTGGCACCGTTCAGCACCATTGGCAGTCTCTGCTAGTGAGAGGCCTAAGACTGGAAAAGCAGCAGGGGTACTGCAGGTCAGACTTGAGATGGATTGGCAGAGCAGTGTAGGGGAGTGTGCATGGTGCCTATCATACTATGCTTGGCTCAAGTGAGTGTTATTAATCCCTCACTTTTGCGAGCCCTAACCTCATTCATAAATTTAACACAAAGTTGTCTTTTAGAAAAGGAATTTTAAACGACAAATGGAAGGTTTTGGTTGGTGCATTGGGGTAGTTCTTTTGTCTCCTCCTAAACAGGAATTGACCTTATTCTGCATGATAATGATGAAGTTTATCCCAGTGTGCTTTCATGTCTTCCTTTTATTACTCCCCTTCTGTTAGATGAGGAAAGCATGGATATGCATATGTGTAATGCTTCCCCTTGGGTGGAAAAGGTCATTTGCAGTCTACTCATTCACAATATTATTGCTGTTTTTCTGATTTTTACAAATTCCCCACAGATGGCATCCCCCCCACCCCCAGAAAAAAAGGTAAAACATTTAAAAAATGAGTAAATAAAAATCTGTCTGATCTGCTGAGTTTTGAGTTTTATGTCAGTCACATTTGAAGTTCGCTTTGTTTTGAATGGAAATGTTTGTCACAAGTAACAAAAATCAAAACACTGTTTCTTCAGGTAACTTATGTATTTGCTCAATTGTTACAATCGCAGGCAGCAGAGATTCAGAACAACTGTTTTAAAAGCATTTGCGTTTACACTGATGTGGTTGAGTGAAGAGGCACAGGATGTTCTGTTGAACAGATGGAATTACTCCTTGTGGAGATTACTCTTTTTTTTGTGTGTACTTGTTGAAGCTGTTAGAATTTCTGGCACATTTTATGCAGTTACTATACTGTAAAGCTTCATTGTTAAGCTGTGTTGAACCTCAGATTTAGCATAAGATATAACTTGGACTGAATCTCTGAATAATGCTTCTGATTTGAATATGTTGATTCTCTGCCCTCTACCTCCTGTCTTTTTATTTTTTTTAATCAAATTCTCTTTCAAATTCAAGTTGACAGTGAGATTCAAAAGCAGAGTTTGACACTGACCACAGCACTGCTGACTTGAAGGAGGTAGAAACCAGGTATTTTGTTATAGTGTATTAGTATCAGCAGTGAGATTACGCAAACAGAATTTGGGGTTAGGGAATAAGATTGAATGGCTTTTTTTTCTATTTTTTTTTCCCCCAATGAATGCAGCTTTAGCAGAGTCAAGACTTGCTTCTACATCTTGAATAATCTGGCACTGTGCTCTGTAGATTTTCTTGAAGGGATGTGTAGGCTTCCAAATGACAACATTACAATGTCTTATGTGACTCCGTGCCTCCTAAATGAAAGATGAATTTGGGAAGGAAACAAAAATAAGGATTTCAAAAATTTTGGAGTATCTTTCTTTGAAGCCTAACTTCACTATAGATTCTCAGTTCTATCTCACACCTCCAGAAGTTCTGTCTGGAACTTCAAAAGAAAGCCTTGATATATCCCCAGTGGTCTGTATTTCATGTGGCTATTAGCAAGGTGATCTGAGTGTTGGTTGTAAAGACAGTGATAAAACTGCATCAAGAGGAGGAGCTGGTGAAATATCTGTTGTTCATCAGTGTGCTTGTCTGCTACTCAGCACTTCTTATTGAAAGTAGCTAGTAGTCATGTCTTATGCTTTTACATCTTGTAGCTTAATGTTTGACAAAGACTGCAGTTTGCAGTTTAACAAACGAAACACTTGTTCCTTTATTTGTGGACTTGTCTGTGTATTTGTGTTCAGAATCTCCAAAGCATGTGTTTTAGGGATGTGGAGTTATTTTTACTACCATTCAGAAAATTAAGAAAATTAAGGTACCCAAAAAAAAAAAAAGCATTGGGAATAATGTTATACAAGATTTGTTTGTATTTAGGATAGCAGAGAATCCAAACTTAGTGATTTGACACTGTCCTTAGTTGACCACATACTTAGCTTAATAGATGAAGGTTTCACTCCAGTCTATTTCTTTGCTTTTGTGTATTTTGGTCCAATCTCTTGTGTCTGTGTAACATAGGATTTTTTTCTTTTGTGATTTAATTGTATGAAAAAATGTTATGCTGTATTCTTGGAACTGTACAGATGGTTCCATGCCAAGCATATTTGTTTACCGTGGTAATGTCTGAGTTTTAGTGTGCCAACTAATAAAGAGATTTATATAAAGAACAAGGTGAATGACTAAAACAGATGTGCCAGTTGGGTGAACCAATAAAAGAATCTTACATCCCAACTTTATGTAAAAGTTATTCTCAATGTATTTCTGAGAAGTCAAGAGTGGTTGCATGGATGTTTTTGAACAGCTGAAAGAATCTCCTCTGTTTGCTTGGGGGTCTCTTACTCTGGGATTAGGGCACATTAGTCTTTCATCTGTTTCACTGAGTAACTTGCAAAAAACAGCAGGTAGAAGTCGTAAGTTTTGACTTCTGATCAGGCATTATAATCTCATCATGGGTTTAGTACTGACTCTAAATTGTCTTTCAGTCAAGGGGAAATATGTTTTAATTTTTTTGTAATATGTTTTTTCCATGAAATAAAACGCGTCGTCATTACATGGAAGTCCTTGGTCAACCTCCTGTAATAATACTATAACCATACACATCTCACACGTATATGTGTTACTCTTATTTTCATAGATTCATAGATGCATGAGGTTGGAAAGGACCTACAAGATCATCTAGTCCAACCGTCCTCCTATCACCATCCCTACCCACTAAACTACTAAATCAAATCCCTTAGCACCTCATCTAAACGCTTCTTGAACAGCGCTAGGGATGGTGCCTCAACCACCTCCCTAGGCAGGCCATTCCAGTGCCTGACCACTCTTTCAGAGAAAAAGTTTCTCCTCAAATCTAATCTAAATCTTCCTTGGCGCCATTTTACTAGTGAATAAAGCATTCTAGCCCTGCATTCTAGCCCTGACTGCTAAGCATTTTTACCAGGACTGACATAAAAGTGAGAAATTAAAGCCTATAATTAAATTCTGTTTAAGTGCTTAGTCTGTACAGCACTTTGTCCAAGAGACTTCCAGAGAATCCATTGATTTCCCTGTTGTTGGTGTCTCTGACTAGAGTGGGTACTCTTAGAAACTGGTAAGCAAATTAGAAATTTTTTAACCTTGTTTTTTGGTGTTGATGGATTCATTTGGGAAGAGTCCTGGATGCAGCCTTAATGCTAGGGAATTAAAAGAACGTTTTTATACTTCATGTTCACCTTATTGGGTATATGAATTATTTTCACGGTATTTCCTTAAATTTAGTAGTTATACATTTTTTAAAGGACAAGTAAGGACTAATTTAAATATGTATGTTAGTTCTAGTGGTGAAGTACATAGTTTTGAATTAAGCAAATGAGGTACAGCCTAAGGTACACATTCAACTGAAGTTGACCATCCTGAGTATCAGTGGATTGTTTTGATTTTTACAGGCTGTGCTCCAGTAGGTGAAACTGCATTCTGTGTACCTGCCTGCTCTTTGCTACCTTTCTTTATACTTGGCTTAACAGCTTTTAAGGCATGGGTCTTATGTATTTCATATTCACAGCACCTGGTAGGACACAATCTGTTCTCTCATTATTTGCTCGTATGACTGAGTAGCGCAAATAGTGTTCATTTTTTTTGCATACTTCAGCTAGTGGCAGTATTTGTGGTTTAGAAGTAGACACTGACATATGAAATGTATGAAATCTCTATGGTATTAATAAAGGCAGAATTCATTATTTCATTAAGAGTAATTGAAGTAGTGCTTTTCTCATTTTAGGCTAGTTGTGTTTTTGTTCAATCCTAGTACTGAAAAAATCAAGAACACAGAAGTCAGCATTAGCTTTTCAGTGGGTTCTCATCCAGACAGATTTATCAAAAGCTGTCTGTAGGCAGTGATTGTAATCTGATCTGAACTTACCTAAGCTTAAGTAAAAACGAGGTATGTGCCCCTGATTAGACATCGCAGTTAAAGATTTTAGGGGTCTTGGTTTTGAGCTGAAGTATTGATCTCAAAGCAAGATTTTTGGTATTAAGCTGTGAAACTATTGCAGGGTAGTTGGATCACTTTTCTTAGGCTTTCAGAACTCTATCTTCTTTATTTAAAAACAAACAAAAAGGCTGTTTTCAATTGGAGCTTTTATGATTGTTAGGTTTAGGTAGTACTTAATACTGTATTGTCAGGTTAATATTTTTATGGAGATTAAAAAAAGATTGCTGTGCCTTTAATTTATCTGTCCACCAACCAGTAAGGGCATGGCATTTCTTTCAGTTACTTCTGAGAAACCTACCTTATTAAGGTGAAGATGACTGTGTTTATTTAAGAAGAAAAAATGAGCAGAAAAAATGTCTTAAAAGTATTTGAAGGCTCATAATATGCATCTACTGTTAATTTCAAGAAAAATAAGGCAACTGAATCACATAGCAATAGTTCTTTCAAAGTTGCCTTGTACAGCAGCTACTTAAGTTTGTCCTATTTCCTGGGGGATTTCAATCCCAGCTTTGGGTTTAAGAACCTCTTGATGGTGTTAGGATTAATAATGTTTAACTAAACTGATCAACCTTGATGCTGAAAGTTTCAGTCAGTTCACTTTATACAGCTGCCAGATGCCTTCTTCACTCTTGAAGAACAGTCTTTTGAATGCAAAAAAATGAAAAGTGACTGGGGATGAAATGAATTATTGCTGAAAGACATTCCTTCTTTCCTTTGCTGGACAATAGCGAATTACTTTTATTTACCAGTGAAGTTGACACCTTTTCATCTTATGCTTGATAAATCATTTGTTTCCTTTCTTTCCACTGTTCTAGGCCTTATACGCCAATGAAGGGAGCTACTTCCACTGTGTGGTTTGACAGATATAAAGTATCTAATGATTGTCCAGAACACATTGAAAGTATTGACTCTATGTGCCAAGAACTTACAGATTTGATCAATTATGAGATGAAAAGTGGCATCAGAAAGAACAGGATACTAATAGGTAAGACATAGTATTTGATGTGGTTGTTTTAATGCTAATTGTTCATCTACTTTGAAATTACTTCATTCTAGAAGCCCATGAGACTGTCTCATTGTTGCTAAATAACTCCTATGTGAATTTGAGATGATCATTTGTAATCATAATTTAAAACATAGCGAGCAGCACTTTACTGGAAGCAATGGGAAACACATGCCTTTTGCTTCTAGCCATTTTAGTGGGTGATAAGGTGTACTTTTGGCATGCTTTGCTGAAGAGGCTTGTATTTTGGAGAGTGCAGAGGTAGCATATAAACTATCAAGGTTTACACTTGACAACAAATGATGTGCTAGTTGACCTATTTCATGTGTCTATCTTCTTGTTTCAATATTCACAATGGCTTTCACAGCAGTTCTGTGAAATAGGTAGCGGGATCTCGAGGCACAGAAGTTGAGGCCAAAGGAGTAGCCTGCATGAGAGAGTGAGTGAGAATTCAGGAGTCCTTGGCTCCTTTTTCTATCCCTAGACCACAAACTATTTCAGGTTGGGGAAAAAACTCCTAGTGTGGGAACTTTAAAATTTATGGCCAAGTGAGTCATGCCATCAAGCTCCCATGTGGTGAAGCCACTGCCCTTCAGCCTACATGTTTTCTTGGTCCAGCCCAATGTTTCTCTTTGAAGGCCTCTGTTTACTTTGCCTTTCTGGCTTATTGCCCTGGCTGTGGAATGCATTGTTTTGGATGGTTTTCAGCACAGTCTTTGATCTCTCTTTCCTGTATTATACCTGCTGGCTTGGAAACAGCTGAAGAAGTGCAGGTGCTTTTTCATAGGATGAGCTGAGAGATGTTCTGTTTACAGATCCAGTTTGCTATTAGGGTTTTCCTTCTTACTCTCTGGCCCTCAGAATCAGTAATAGACTGCAGTGTAAGGTGTTTGAAACTTGTGGAAAGAAAAAAAAACAGAGTAAAGTTGATGTGCACCAATTGCTTCAGCATGTATTTGGAAGTCTCTGTGTGCTTGCACTCCTCATCTGTAAAATAAAAAAGGCACACATTTTCCTCACTCTGAAGAATGTTGGTTTCAGGCTTCTAAAGTAAGGTGTTGTTCCTGTGTAGCAGATGCTTCATCCTAGTGAATCTATTTTTCATGCAACAAACAAAATAAGGCAGCCCTGAATCAGTTCCAACCAGAGTATAGAGGTGAGGAGAGAGAGAGATAAAAATTAACTAATGGAAAGTTGTCACTTGTGGCTGTGCAAGTCTTAGTGTACTGCCACAAGAACTTGATGCCTTCTAGTTTTAATGGAGAACTAGCATGGGATGCAATGGAGAATGAAGCTTAAGAGACCCTGTGAGGGTTCTATGAGTTAAGGTTGATTTTAATGTCAGTGAGGGTCAGCATACTGAAATTGGTAGTTTTAGATAGGCCTTCGTTAAATAGTTTAATGTGTTCTGGCATTGCTTATTACAGGAAACTGCCTGTAAAGGCACTAGGTAGCTTTATAACATTTTTCATCAAAAGAATGTGACGCTACTGGTTAATTATGAATATATATTCAATCCATTTGCACTGGTGTATAAAGCCTGTAATGGGAATATCTGAATTGTCCAGTCCCCTTCTTGTATATTTGACAACAGTCTGAAGAGCAGCAGAGGTCCTTTTCAGGTGCATCACAGAAGCTAAGAGCAGTTACGTGGGCAGGGAGGGGGGTTACAGGGGATGAGATAGTTATTAAAGGGTTATGGAGAGCTGGGTTGTTGGAGTTTCTATTTTGCAGTAAGTGGGTGTTTTAATGAGTGGAAAGAAAACAAAATAAGTATGAGGAGAGTAACAAGATTGAAGGTTATAGTTTTATATAGAATAGTGGACTAGAAATTACAGGCTGAGGATGAGTGTCAGGTGTTAGATGATGGCAAGCTAGGTGTTAGGAAAGCAGGAAGGGGAAAGCAAGGTAGGCACAATGGAAGCGAGCAACCTGTCATCTGGTGTTCTAGGGGATGATTATCCTTTTGGAGCAATCAAACTTTCCACCAGGCTGAAGACTGTGGGCACAGTAAGATCATATATCTTGAGGGAAACTAGTCTCTGTTGTTACTTTGAGTAGCACAGTTAGCTCTAAAATCCAAAGGCAGCTGCCTGTAGAGCTGAACCCTAAAACTAAGGATGAAGTCAAATTATGCTATGCCTCTCATTTTCTTCTTCAATAAAAACATTTCAGTAACTTCGTTTTTAATAGCTGCACTTGTACCAATTCTACTTCTAAAGAAAAGATCTAAATTGTTTAATTCACTGGAGGTGGGTAAATTGTTCTTAAAATCAACCGATGTGCAGTGGTACACAGCTCATCTGCCTGTTCTTTTCCTGGTAGTCTGCATTGCTTTCATGCCAATGCAGAAGTCTTCTGAAGAAATAAATTTCTTATTCATTGAGGGTTTTGAGGTCTGACTTTGTAAGGAGAAAGACTCTGATTGAAATATTATTCAAAATAATCATATCATGCTTTGAATTTGAATGGAAATCACTTTCTAGCTAAACAATCCCTTTGACTTACTTTTCTGGTTTTCCTGGCTGAAACTTCTTGTAAATAACCTTGTAAGTTGTTTGTCTTTGGAGGTAAGAGTGTGATAAAAATGAGTCAAGTTCTGACTCTTGGAGCTTTGATAGTACCCCTTCTAAAAAGCTGGTTGTGATTCTTCTGTATATATCACTGAATTCATTGTTAAATTAGTTGAGCAAATAGCATTTTAAAATGTGAGACAATATTTAATTTTCTACTTAAAACTGAGTTAGTTTTCAGGTGGTGATGGGTCGTTTTTGTTTTGTGTGTTTAACTACTTCCAGAGTGATGGTGTGCTATAAAATGACTTATGTGGAAAATGCCAAATATTAAAACTGTCCTACTCATGAATATGCTGATGATTGATAGAAATAGACACTTCCCATTTGGAGCATAACTATAGGGGGTTTGCTTTAGTCAACTATGTTTCAGTGAAAGCCCATCTTTTTGTTCTCTTCACTGTTCTTGATTTAGTACTTCCCTACTTTACAGGTCACTTTTTGTGTAGTACAGAAATGCTGATCCAAGCACATTGGGCTCTGCCACCTGTAGTCACTTGTGTAAGCAGCCAGTGAAAATAAACCTTCAGTAACAGTCCTGTAGATTTGACTGGGTGCCAAAAGACACACACACAGATTTCTGACCCCTTGTACTGTAACAATAACAAGACACACAACCACTGTTGTTTATTGCTAGACTTCTTACACAGCTACTGAACCATGGTGGAAGTAACATGAAAGTTCTGTGCCTCTTGTAAATATTAACATTTCCGTCTTTGTGTGTGAGAATAGGTTAGGGAGGAAAAAACTTTGCTTTGACTTCACAGAGAGAAGATTCTGTAAATATGAGAAGATGAAAAATCAACAATAATTCATTAAAACAGAGTGCAAACTACTTCAAGACATGCCGAAGTGCATGTTGACATGCACTTACTTCACAACTGTGCCTATGAAGTCACAGAAGACAGAGGTTTAACAATGTCAAGTTCTCTAATCCTTCTTCATATGTCAGTGCAGATTCAGTGCTACTTAAGCAAATCCTTACCATTGCTTTTCTGTCTGTTTTTCTAAAAGATCTCAAGTTACAACTTTCCTACAACAACCTAGAGTCATTCTCCTGTTTTTTTTTCTGTTTTAAACCTTTCCCAGTAGACTGTGCTAATGCCATCTCGTTTATAATTCTTCTTAAGGTCCTCTGTTTTACAGAAGATATTTTTACTGCAAGCAGCACAGCACATATTTGCTGGAGGTTTGGTATTTGAGTCATAGATAGTACTTTCTGCAGAGAAACAAAATAAATGTTTCATTTTTTTAAGGGGAGAGTTGAAAGGAGTGAAGGCTTATCATTCCAGATGAGTTCACAAGTATACCAGGTTCCATGGAAGAAGCAAAGGTATGAGGTAATAAAAACATGTAGATGAGAGTAACAACCAAAGCTGAGAGATAAATGACTGGAGTTGGAAAGCAAGTGTTCTAAATTCATTTTTCTTAATGCAATTTTCTTAATGCAAGTTTAATGATGGGTGAATATCTGTTTTCTGTAGTGCTCTTCCATTTAATTTTCTTCCCTTCTTTCATTCTCGCTTGGCCTCAAAGACCACTCCTCTTCTACACCTCATGTAAAGTAAGTTAAAGCTTCTCCTGGTCAGAGCAAAGTTGGCTTTAAAGTATGTTCTGTCATCATACCTCTTTCCCCTTTCTGCTAGTTATAGCCAGGAGGAGGGAGAAGAGGTACATGTGTCTACGCTGAGTACCATAAATACATACATGGGCTATGAGGTCTGCAGATATAGGTGTTTCAGAAATCTACCTCAATATTACAAAACTGAGCTGTCTGTAAAGGTTACAGCTAAGTGTAGCAGGGGGGCTATGTAGTCATCCTTAGAAACAACCATGAACACATTTGAGGTATGGCTAGATCCTCAGCTTTTGTTGAGTAGCATCTGAATGAAAGCTCATTTGAAACTTAATGGCTTTTGCTTTCCTTCTAGTTCTGAATGTTGATTGCTTGTGTTCTCTTCTACCACCTACTTCAGTTGAACATTGGTAACTAGATTGTTTAACTGAGGTGATGCTTCAGAAACACTATTTACTTTTTACAAGAAAATGGTAACACTCTTGTCACTTAAATATGCATTCAAACATGCTGTGCTTTCATTTTTTAATGAGAAAGTTGAATAGCAAACTTATTCCAGAGAAGAGGAAGTGGCTGAGCCAGTCAAGGGAATTTGTCTTTGTTCTTGTAAAGGCGGTGAGTAACAAACAGAATAAAAATGTTGTTGGGGTTAAACCATTCACTTCAGCTCTGTTAGTTTGTGAGTTTAACATTTAGTGAAGTTCCAAAAATAAAAGGAGAAAACGGCTGATATGAGGAAATTCACTGGAGACAAAGTACATGTTGAAGCACTTACACAGGAGCAGTGTTCCGGGACTTCTGAAGAGAAGGGAACTTGCTGTTTCACTGGCATATTTGTACTCTTCTCTGATATTCATATATGAGCACTGTTAAATTTATATAATACTTCCATTCATGTATGGAAAAAGGAAGGTCAGAACAGAAAGTCAGCTTCTTTGCAGTTGATGCATAGAACAAGGATTTGCTTTTACCCTTAATAGAAGGTAAATCACTGAAAGTCTTTAGGGAAAGTAGAAAGTAAGCTGAAATGTAGCTTTAGGGAAAACTCATGATAATAAACTGATTAAAGCAACTGTAAGTTGAAATTTCAAAAAGGAGAAATGGAAAATGAAAAATGCTATGAAAACAAAAAGAAAACTAGGCAAGAGCTTGTAATAGGTTGTGATGATAACAGAATGGGCAAAGGCAATTACTGCTGCTGGTGTACCCTGATAGAACAGAAGGGTAATTGTCTCTGATTGCACAGTGCTGGTGCAGAGGCTGTGACATTCATCTCTTGCCACTTTGTTACCGCAGCTGTACTGACAAATTTGAAGAAATGCAGTGAAGGTGAAAAATAACTATTAGAGAAACAAAAGAAATAATGCCGTTTAAAATAAGCACTTCAAAACCTACTCCTACTTCCAAATCTGCATCCTTATCATAAAAGTCTGGTCTTAGCTTGATGCTGTGCTCTAATGAACTAGTTTCTAATTCTACAGCGGTAGCTCATGCAAGAGGAGCTCATGCTTTCTCTCTGAAAATAGCAGATCTGTACTTTCTGCAGACATCAGAATTGATGTGATTAATTGGATATGATCAGAATTGAATGTGATTAATGATTAAGATTGTTTCCTGCCACAGTGATTTTTACAGCTTTAATCGTTTTTTTTTTAAATCATACTGGAAACACCTGAAAATGAACTGGTTCACTGTTTTGTAAATCCCCATGATCATTGTGTTTAACAAAATGATTAACACATTCTGGAATGTGTTGATGATAGCTTCCTTCTCCAAGTGATAGAGGAACCAATGAGGAAAGGTGCTGTGCTGGACCCTAGTCTCACTGAAGTGTGACTTGTGGGGAGTGTGAAGCTCAAGGGAAGCTTCAGTGACCATGAAATAGTGGAGTTCAAGATTCTTTGGGCGATGAGAAGGGCTTACAACAAGCTTGCAATCCTGGAATTTTGAGCATAATTTGGCTTCTTCAGGTACATTTGGTCAAATCGTATGTTTCAAAGCTCTGGAGGGAAGAGTAGTGCGAGAAAACTGGTTACTGTTCAAGGATTGCCTCCTCCCAACTCAGGAGTGTTGAGTCCTAACAAAGAGGAAGTTGGAAAGTCCAGGAAACCTGTATGGATAAACAAGGAGTCTTGGACTATCACAAACTTGGGAGGTTGGAACCACAAACTAGTCTGTTATTTCATATGATTCTAAGGGTTTCCAAGGAAGATGGGGGGAAATCTTATCAGTCTCTTGTGATAAATACAAGTAATGGCTTTAAACTAAAGTAGATTTAGCTTAGGTATTAGTAAAATAGTTGCCTGGAGAAGTTGTGGATGTCCCATCCCTGGAAGTGTTTGATGCCAGGTTGGATGGGGCTATGTGGAATTTGATCTTGTGGGCAGGAAGTTGGAACTGGATGATAAAAGTCCCTTTCAATTCAAACCATTTTTATGGCTTTACAGTCAGATTTATAAATCAGGGAACAAGCAGCGATATTGAAAGTGTTTAAGTTTTCATTCCCACAGGAAAACCTGAAGAACTTTCTGAACCTGGGAATTGGGTCATTGCAGGTACTAAGTGCAACACAGGGGAGAAGGCAGTTAACATTCTCTCCTGTGTGCAGGATGCTTGAGAGGTGGGGGAAAAGTAAACTTTTGCACTAGATAAGGTTTTTTCACTTTCTTGTATACAAACACAAATGTTGTTTTACCAAATATAAATGAATAGAACTGAAGTGTGATAATAGATAAATGTTTGGTTTCCTGAACATAATATTGAAGTGCCATCACAAATCACATTATCATTTCAAACTGATAGAAATAATGAGAAAACTAATAGAAATCAACATTTGTAGTGCAAGTGAGTTCAAGGCTTTATGCAAAAAATATCTTTACCTTTCAAAAGTTCCTAAGGCTATGTATAAGCTCTAAAATGGTTTTATCACTGAAAAGTGGAAGTGACGATGGAAGTTTGTTGTATTTTTTCCAAGCATGAATAAATCTAATTCTAGCAGTTCATTTTCTCTTCTCTGTTATATCACCATATGGTTGGGGTTGACTTGCTATTGTTACGCATGCTATTCCAGACAAGAATGTTTTGTTATTAATAAAGTACATCTTGGGAGTTTCCTTCTGATTCACATTCTTTAATTTGGAAATGTGAAGACACTTTGATTTCAACAAATCTTTTGTAACTAGCAAGAAATCTTTCTTAATTAGCAAAGCAAATTACAGGGAGCTTTATTCACAGGAGCAGATTTGAGGTCATAAATGAATGCTTGAGTGAAGTTTCTTTGCTTGAAAAATATGCTCTACTGAACTGAGTCTGTTTTGTATGTGCTTATACTTAGCCTGTGCCTAAACCTCTTTTGTAAGGCAGGCATGATGATTAGAAGCTTAATGCAAATGGTTTAATGCTTTCCCAAATTGACATCCAGAAGGAGAAATAATGCTATTTTTTATAATTATATTTTTTAACAATTGAAAGGTAGAAAATGAGCACAGATTTTCTGTAAAAACCTGCAAGTAAATTCTGAACTTTGTGTGCAGCCTATTTACTGGCACATACAGTTGTCTCTAGAAGGTCTTGCATAGCTAAGGTCAAAATGCTGCTATGTCATTTTTGATCCTGATTAATTCACGATGATCTTCTTAACAATTCTGTAAGATCTATGTATTAGTTATATTATATATGAGATCATAAGTGCACATGAGCATCTCATACTTCTCTGCATTGCTTATGTTCTGTCACTTCATATATTATATCTTACAACATTTGTACAATGTCTCTTCAGTTTTCTTAATCTGAAAACTGAATTCCTATAGAAGTATGTGCAGTCAGTAACTTTTTTTTTAGTGTTAAGTCAAACTTACATTTGTAGTGTCTTACTACTTGTAGCTGAGATTTGCCTCCAGCTCCAAATGTTTATTCAAATTGTTTCAAAGTATTTATTATATGGTTTGTTCAGTGATTATTGTGGTGTCGAGTGATAAAATTCAGGCTTTCTCCTGGAAGACCAATTTCAAAGAGCTAGTTGTCCTTTGTATTACATTTTTCTTATAGTAGTATGAGCCACAAGAAAGAACCATTACCTAATATTCTTCTAAACAGAAGGTGACTGCATTGTCAAAGACTGCTGGTGAGTAATTGCAGATAGAGTTGCCAGACTGTGACTAACTCGGTACAAAATTTAAGATTAAATCATTTACAAACTAGTAATGAGTTTTCAATGCAAACTTTTTTGTATTCAAAAACATTTATAACAGGCTTCATTTTCTGTGTGGACAAAGCATATCTGCATTTATTTGTAAATGATTCCAATATAAGTGCTTCTAGCAGAGGATTGACATAATAGTGTTATTCAGAATGATCAAAAGAGGGAGGTTTCACAGAAGAGGATACAGAAATACTCAGCTCCATATATGGTGGTGTTTATGTGATAGCTGTGTAACTTGCTGTATTTGTAGATACTTCCACGGGCTTTATTTTTCTCTCCATGAATGTGAGGCCAGTGGTGTTAAAATTTTGGGTATTACTCTGAGTCTTTTGCAACATGTTCTGTTCATTGTTGAATGAACGTATGAAAGAACATGTCTGTTGGGAAGTGATGATGCAGGTGGAAGGCTTGCAGTGATGTTTTCAGTATTTTTGTGAAGATGAGTTTCTTCAAAATTTCAGGTGATGTGACCTTTCGTGAAGTTTTTGAAGTGTTTTGGATTTACTTACTCATGCGTTCTTCAGCTACCTGTATTTCTGAACTGCTATTGAGCACTTAGACGTATTAGTTTTAACTTTGCCCTTGAAATCAAACTTCAGTTTAAACAGCAGATCCTGCCTTGATTTACCAGAGATAAGTATCAGGGTTTTATTAACTCCCCAGTGCATAGCTTTGGGATTCCAGGTATATCTCCCAGTTTGAAGATACAACTATACTGATTCAGTTGAGGGTCATGTTTACAAAGGAATGCCAGATTCTAGTCGTCTTCCACACTGTGTGTTCTTCTTTCTCCCTGATATTATGTTGAGATAGTTCAGTTACCGTTATGGCCATGTTCACCTCAAGACAAGAAGATGACAGTAACTAGAAAGAAGAAACAGGAATTTAGTAGTAATTCTGATCACAAATTGATTAGAAATTAAAAATACTGTTGTGTGAGAGAAGTTTAATGCTTTGTTTGGATTAGTCTAATGTTTGTAGGAAAGTTTCTATGCATGTCAAGCCAAATCTTCCAGTTACAATACAAGATGTTCTGTGAGCTAGATTACAAATGTGTTGTAAAATCCTATATTTGTTTCTCTTGTTGCATCGTAGGAGGCTTTTCAATGGGAGGTGGAATGGCAATGCATTTAGCATATAGATTTCATCAAGATCTGGCAGGAGTCTTCGTCCTCTCTAGTTTTCTCAATAAAGATTCTGCTGTTTATGAGGTGAGTGTGTGAATTTTTGTAATGGTAACATTGCTTAGCTTAAGGAAGCCATGACAATTAAAAACAAGCATAGTGTGTTTCTTCATCTGTGGTGTATTAGATTAATATTCTCAAATTTCCTAAAAATAGGTAAGCAGAATATTAGAGAAATAAGGCTTTAAAATGATGCTTTGTTGCTTTTTGAACAGACAGTACAGAGTGAAATAAGTCAATGTAGGAGGTGAATTAACCCATGAAATGCTTTATAAGTTGTCAGTAGTTTTAAGAGTCCTCATAGATGCAACTTTCTTTGAAAATTTATAGTGAATTACAATACTCATTGGCTCCACCTGCTGCCATGAGTTTCTTTTGTTTCTCTTATTTGGAGAGGAACTCAAAGCCTCATCATTAGTCAAGACTTACCACTGGAACTTGAAGTGCAGGTTTTTTCTGGCTGTATTTCTTTGTTTGCTTTCATGGAGACAGTACAATATCTGCACTAATAGGCAGATTAGTAAATTGGACTATGATGTTAATTGTCACTGTGTAATTGTAGGTATTCTTTGAAAATTTATAGTTTCACAGTGTTTCTTCTCCTTCTAGGCTTTGAAAAGTAATGAAAGTGTCCTTCCAGAATTATTTCAGTGTCATGGAACTGCTGATCAACTAGTTCTGTATTCGTGGGGTGAAGAAACTAACAAGATGTTGAAGTCACTGGGAGTATCAACATCTCTTCATACTTTTCCAAACCTCAATCATGAGTTAAACAGAACTGAAATAGAAGAACTGAAAACCTGGATTCTAAAGAAGTTGCCTATTGAAGCAGGAAAGTCAAATGAATAAAAGATGTAGTTTTCATTTGCTTTCTGTTGTTTGTGGGTTTGAGATCGTACACGTTATATAAGCACTCTTTCTGGTAGATATTGTTATATTCCATAGAGTACAGTTAAGTAATGACATGATGGTGCTGGCTATTAACAACCACTTTATAATATGGATTTTTTGTTTTCTTGTACAGTTTTTTAGACACGCTTCCTTTTCAGTCTATGGAATGTAATGACTGATAGTATCTGAAACTTCCTTAAATTATCAAAAAAAAAAAATTAAGGAAGCAAAGTTGCCTATTTGAGATGTGTTTCTTCTTTCTGTTCTGCGGTTGGAAACTATACAATGGTATGGTAGCATTCACTGGCATAGAAGTAGAACAGAGAGCAGCTGTTAGATAATGGACCTGTACCTTTCCATGCACAATTTGACCTAGTTACCTTAGAGGGATGGTGTTTAGCTCATGTATCAAATGTATCAAAGCAGAGTTGTATGTTACCTCAAAAAATAATGATCTTTGTGATACGGTTTTCAAAGCAGTCACAAGTAGCAAGTGTCTGTCTATTCCACAGGCTCTTGCTATTTCTTTGTATCATGGTGGTGTTAGAGATCTACTTTTACCTGAGGTCTTTGAACCCTCTCACTCTCTCTCTGTAGGTTTTTGGTTTTGTTTTTTAAAAGTACCATGATTACTGGTAAGATATCCTGTTTTTGAAGATATCATTCTTTGGGCACTATTCCTGTAGAAACTTAGTTTTGCCAACAGTTTTATTTTGGCTTGCAAGATCACATTTTAAATTAGAAGATGCGGATACTTGACTCCTCCGTGAACATTTAGAGGAGCTGTAAATAATAATTGATATAAAGAAACCTTGTGTCCATTTTAATGGTGGATGATTCATCTTTGTGTCAGCTTGATAAATTAACTCAGAGCATAAATATTCTTATGTAATTTTTATGCTTTTTTTCATTTCTCCCCTTCTGCCCTGATTTCTCCTCCCCAAATTCAGTAATTTTATTAGCATGACAAGGTATTCAACCTTTTGCCAAAATCAATAGATTCAAGTCTCTTGCTTAATCTTCTCCTTCCCCCTTTTCTGAGGAGTGGATCTAGGACACTGTTGTTTGCTGTCATAGCAGATTGTTGCCAGTATTGGCTATAGCTCCAGAGGTGTCGGCCAGCTCCAGGGGACTAAGAGTTTTGTTCAAATTCTCATGCATGGAGCCTTAAGCCAGCTTTTACCTATCTTGAAGAATAAGCAAAGGGGAAAAAATGTCACTGTTCAAGTACAAGGCATGTAATTGGCAGTAGCAAGTAAGAACTTCCTGCTGCTAAAAATATTTTCCTTTATTTCATTTTGCTAGCGTTAGCAACTCAGCAGTCTGTTCTGAAAAACAGGTTTTTAAATAGCACATGAAAACTCTATTTAAAACAGTAACTGAAAAGTGTTTTCTTCCTGGTGCCCTAGGCTTCTTAATTATTACAAATTAAATTGAAACAGGTGTGTTCAGAAGCAGCTGAGCTAACATTACCCTGGCCCAACTCTAATTACAGTTGTTCACAAGTACAGTTCTAACATTTGAGTGATGGTGCATCATTTACATTTTTCACCTTTTTCTGCTCTTCCTGCAGTTTCTACTAGAAAGCTCTTTGAAACACTGGTAGTGCAAGGTGCTGATTTGTTTTGGTGACAAGTGAGGCTGAATGGGAGGTTGGCAAGTTTCTTGCAAGGGGGCTTTAACAAAATCAGAGAATAAAACAGTTTAGAAATTGTTAACAAGTCCAACAGTTCTTATGGCTTTTTGTTTTGTTTTTCAGTCTTGATAATTGCAAATACATTTTAGTTTGTTCTCTTGGTATAATCTAAGAAGCAATTAAGGTCTGTGTTTCATGACACTCTAGGAGAGCAACAAGGTCCCCAGTTAGTCCATTTTCTTCCATCTTCCTCAGCCTGTGAGTGAAATGCCAAGTAAGAGATGCATCATGTCATAAGATTGGAAATGTGTTAGGCATATGTTGTAAAGGGATCCCAAATCTCAGAGATTGAGTGACTTCAAAATTAAGAACATTTTGGGAAGAGAGCAATGTTTTCATTTGGTCTGCCAGAAGCTAGAGAGGGCAGTGTGACGTTTAGTCTGTTGGTTTGATGGTGGTGTGGTGCTGTGTCCCAGATGGTGCCTTGCTAAGACTGGACAAATAGTTTGGAACTTTGCCTAGAAAAAGTTGGACTGCTGTTGGAATTGAGAATCGGCCAGAGGTAATATTGGTCCTTAAAGACTGTGGGCCTGCTATTAAATCTGTAGTCAAAAGAAAATTTTAGTAGTCAAAGTTATCCCAGCTGCTTGACAGAATGGAATGAAGGAATCCAAGAAGATTTTTGGCTGTCTGGGCTTACCTTTTGACCTGGGCAGTTTTTACAATAGTTTTAAAATAACACTTTTAAATATATACTAGGGCTCAGAGTGGTGGTTTTTTATCTAAAAGGGCATCTCAACAAAGCTTAAGGTGCTACAGCCGCAGGATGTATTGTTAATTGCTGGGTGGAGTTTTAAGTACTTGGTAGAATGCTTGAAGACTGGAAGGATTTCTTTTTTAACTAACTGGTTGCATGTTGCTCATTCAAAATTGTTGAGTGTTACTTGCATTTTTATTAATGATCTGGTTGCAGGAGAATCCCTAGCAGTGTTTAGGGTTGCAGGTGAGATCCAAACTTGAAGGTGCCATTGACTCTGGTGCCTTGCATGGGGATCTAGACAGATTGTTGCCCTGCACTGAATGCTTCAAAGCTGTAACAGGCATGTCCTATGAGGAAAGCCTGAGGACCTGTAGACAATCCAGTCTGGAGAAGAGGAGGCTGAGAGGCTACCTCATTGCTCTCTGTAGCTTCTTGAGGAGGGTAAACAGGGAGATGTCAAGTTCTTTTGGGAACCAATGGAAGGATGGGAATGGCATGAATCTGCAGCAGGTGCGGGTCAGATTGGACAGTATGAACAACATATTTATCATGAGAACAAGCAATGAGACACTGAAACAGGCTTCTTAGAGAGGTGGTTTGTTCCCCATGCCTGTCAGTGATCCAGAGAATTTGAACGATGCTCTTATTAATTATTTAGTTTTTGGTTAGTCCTGGAGTGCTCAGGGATCAGAGTTTCTTATACTTCTAGTTAACTATCAACTTAACAATTCTAATGTACTACACATTTTCAGATTCTTTGATCTGGTTTTGTACTACTGGGACAGAGTTGCAATTTGAAATGCTAGGGCATACAGAGCCCTGAACTGATGTGTCTTACCGCTTACATGTAGAGTCAGAGGAAGAAATTGAAGTGTTTCCATTGATTCTTAACCCTTCCCTCCCAATACATTTAAGGATGTTTACATATATGTTAGGGAGTTGGGTGCCATATAATTATATGAACAAACTTAAGGTCCTATTTTTTTCATTTTGAAGGAGAAAAAACATTTATTGATACAACCTTGCACATCACTTTGAAGAATAAATTTCAAATCTTCAGTGCTGAAAATGGATCTATCACTTGTGCAACTGGAGACACGAGAGCATTAAGTAGAAGAAAGATGGTTCTATACCGATCCAGAGAAGGTAGGAGCAGGTGATTAACATACTGCTCATAGTCCTAGCATAGTTCTTCTGAGGTCTTTTTTTTTCCAAGCTTAAAGTAGAGTTTAGCATTTAAACGTGAACTTCTATTTTAAAAATATTGATAGCTCTTAATGGAGCTTAGTACTTTTTTTTTTAATGAAAATCAACTTAGTGGGTGGAGGAGAACTAGTTTAAATGAAGCAGCTTTGTTTATGCTCAATGAATGTGTTCTGCACTGCTTCAGAAATGAAGTGATAGCATTTGGACTCTTCTTAATTTTCTGAGGCTACACATTTGTATTTCAGATGTCTGAAGCCTGTGACTAGATCATGACTGTGAACTTTTGTGCCTTCTGAGTAATTAGTGTTTTAGAACAAGTGTGCAGAGCCAGAGAACAAATGTAAATAATGAAGGCAGAAATCAGCTGATCAATGTAGGAAGCCAAAAGTCATTGGTAATGTAATTTTGGCCTTAAAGTAAAACGTTTTCTACTTCATCTCTTCTCCTGTTAAATCTTTAGCTTTAGTTTTTTTAGTAAATAATATTTAAAGACATTTAACAAGTCTCTACAGATGAAGTGAGCCAAGTAAGTGGGTGAATGTAACTTGTATTCGTAAAGATGAGATCCAGATGGCAGTACATGGAAATGGGAACCTAGTGGACTATAACATAGTGAAATTTGTTAAGGCATAAATGGAGGAACACACTAGCATTTTATTTTCCTGTTGACACATGTTCTAGGACAGCTAAGAACACTGTTTGAGAGATCTCAGGAGAAAGAAAAAAAAAAAAAGACTTATTCCATGACTTTTCTCTCTAGAGTCAACCTTAATTTGTTTCTAGTTAAAGGTGCTCTAGATAAAGGAAGTAACACAATTACTAATTCATGCATTTTCCAAATACATTTATTTTTTTTCTCTTTGTATTGGGGGAATGTGATATCGCTATTCAGAAGAAACAGCTGGCAGTTCTATTTTCAATATCAAATTACGTACTCAAATGTTTCTCGGTACACTGCCATGGGACTTTACTGCATCCTGTTCATGTCTTAGTTACTGAGTGATCAGTAGCACTGGCTCAGAATGTGGGAGGCAAGTGTTTTTCCTGTACAGAGCTGTGAGTGCGAAGACTTGTCTTTATAAAAGAGCACCAGAAGGAAAAGACAGTGGTTCCCCCACCCCCATTCTGTACTGCANGGACAGCTAAGAACACTGTTTGAGAGATCTCAGGAGAAAGAAAAAAAAAAAAGACTTATTCCATGACTTTTCTCTCTAGAGTCAACCTTAATTTGTTTCTAGTTAAAGGTGCTCTAGATAAAGGAAGTAACACAATTACTAATTCATGCATTTTCCAAATACATTTATTTTTTTTCTCTTTGTATTGGGGGAATGTGATATCGCTATTCAGAAGAAACAGCTGGCAGTTCTATTTTCAATATCAAATTACGTACTCAAATGTTTCTCGGTACACTGCCATGGGACTTTACTGCATCCTGTTCATGTCTTAGTTACCGAGTGATCAGTAGCACTGGCTCAGAATGTGGGAGGCAAGTGTTTTTCCTGTACAGAGCTGTGAGTGCGAAGACTTGTCTTTATAAAAGAGCACCAGAAGGAAAAGACAGTGGTTCCCCCACCCCCATTCTGTACTGCAATAGTTAGTGTTAGCTAAAGACGAGACACCTGGATTTAATTCCCCTGTCCATCTGTGCATGTTCACCTGTGTGTCTATATAGTAAATTTATCAAATGTCTGTTTAGTATTGACTATCATTTGCTGTAAGAAAATCTCAGCTGCTTTTTCTCCTTTTGCTTAGGTGGGTAGTAGGGAATGAATTATGCTCATTCTCCATATCTTTCATAAGGGTCTAGTTAACTGTTACAGTTGAAGTAGTGAAGACAGAGCATCCTGCACTAGTTTGAGTAATATCCTGCATATGTGGAATGCTGACTGGCACCGTTTTGTGTAGAGGTGGAAAGTGAGTTTGTACCCTGTGTCTTTGGTGAACACTGTGTTCACTGGACAGCTGGATTTAAAAGAAAAAAGTCAGCATTGTCAGTGTTATGGACCTAGGAAGGCCTCTTACTCCCCAGGGCACAGCAGTTGGCCTGGTGACCTTCATTTTCCTAACATATAGGGGTGGTTTTTGTGTGTGAGATTTGATGTACAGAAATTCTATTCTTTTGTTATGTATGTCAGGGCTGTAGAAACTGCCCTGGTGAGGAAAGCACCTGAAAAATTTTGTGGGATCATTGTGTAAACCAGAGGCTTATCTGAAAATGCAATCAGTGTTTGGTTACTCCTTATTAACTCAAGTTTTCTAAAAGACTTGTGTAATGAGTGTTAAACATTACTCTGGGGTTGTGAATTACTAGTGACAAGGAAGTTAGATTCACAAAGCCAGTGAGATTTCATAACCTGAGCCTTAAAACATAGTGAAGACAGTCAGAATAGAGCAGAGTACACTCACAGCTTTTCCAGTACTTCATGGGGCTGGTATTTTGTGGTACACAAAGTAGTAATAATCTAATGTTCTGATACTTGGGATAAGAACACAGAAAAGTTATCAGTTGTTTGCCTGTGCTATCTTGGTGTAGCTGAAGGTGTTTATCAGATGGTGTACTGGTAGACATTTAACATAAAATTTTAGTTTGAATTAAATAAGCCATTGAGAGATGTTACTATCATGTACGCAATACAAAATTTATACATATGACTTCTGCTGGTTCTTAGCCTTTGAAACATGCAGAACTAAATCAGACTGCAAGGCTTGCCTTTAGTCATAGTTGATCTCAAATTAAAAAATCCTCTGAAGCGCATTTCAGGCGAATACTGATTGATACTGAATCAATATACATATGAACAACCTCTACTGCCTTAAAGCCTAGGGTTCCCACTGTTGAATCTGACTTAACTGACTTCAGTTAATCTTGTTTTAGATTGGAGGGTTTGAGATGAAGTGCTTAATGTAACCAAGGTCTTGTGGAGAGGAGCCAAAATAGCAATGAACCTTGGTCACAGTAGTATGCCAAAAATGCGAAGGCAGTGATTTAGAACTTCCAGAGCAGGAAGAATGGTGAAATGTTTGACCATCCTTCCCTTTCATAGCTGTGATTTTTAATTGCTGATCTTCAGCCCAGTTAATGTCGATCCTGAGGGAGATCTCTGGTTTAGGCTTACCTTCTCCTGAAGTTTAAGGTAGAATAATTTGCACGTTAACATGATGTATCATTACAGCAGCAAACTTAATTATAAAAGAAAATGGAACTTCCCTTCATTGCATTTGCTGTGCAGAAGTAGTAGTGACTGACCGGTGGCCATTTGAGTGGGAACAACGCATTGCCACCAGTAGAATTTTTTCAAGTATGCAGAAACTTAAATTAGGTTTTATCTATAGATCTACCTTTTGTCAATAGATCTAACTTCAAGTGTTGGTCCTGCACTTTTGAAAGAAATGAATGCTTTCCAGCATTTCCACTGGGCAGTTCACAGTCTAAATTAACTAAACAAACACCCAGTGATAAACTCAGGGCTTGAAAATTGGAAAAGTCCTTTATTTGTTATGTAACAGACTATTTTTCTGTTAGAATTTGCGAGTGACTTTCATCTTCCCTTCTCTGCTGGTTTGAGAAGGGAGAAGGCTGTTCAGTATTAGATTCCCTCTCCTGTTGTACAGTCATCCTGCAGAGTATTATCCAGTTCCATGACACTGTATGTAAGCTTTACATTTAGAAAACTGTAGATTTTTCTTTATAGTGAAAGATTTTCATGCTAAGATAGCATGTGCTACAAGAGACAAGGTGATATGGATTATCATGTGCTAATTTAAAATAATTTTTATAAATAATGAACCAGATCAAAAATGAAAGATGGAGCTGTCTGTATTTTTAATAATATATTGACATATTATTTGGAAGCAATGTGGTCCGTACTTCTGTTTGTATTTATTTAGCAAAACTCATAACCAGAAGTCAGAACTGTCCTGGTGAAAAGAAAAGAATGTGATATTAAGAGTACAAGTGCCAAGGCAGATTTTGTATGTTGAAAGCTGGCAAAAAAAAAAAAAAGACAATTTGCAGAGCTTTCAGTAAGTGCGTCATTAAATCATCCTTGGCTCCTTCTCAATTGTTGTTTTAAAATGGTGCTTCTCTAAGCAAAAATATAAACATGTGAAACATTGAAGGTGACTTTCTTGGAAGAACAGTATTTTCCCCACTAAGGAAACATTTTTTTTTCTGAAGATGTCCAATTGATTAATGCCAGACCACATGGAATTATTAAGTGAAATCCTCAAGATGTTCTATTGTTTTTATAGCACAACTCTGTCACCAATGTTTTTCTGTATAGGAAAATATTTGGCAACTTTGTTGACCAGATAGGAAACAGTATGTGAATTCTGTGTTTTTATGGAAAGACCCTCGTTTCACATCTAAAATTTAAGTTGTTGATGCTTCACTAAAGCAGGAAGTACCTCCGTAAGTTCTGTAGAGCACCATGAGAAAGAGGAGCCTTGTATTGTACTCTACCAGTCCACTCTGCCAGGACTGGACGCAGTTCTCAGTTTCTCTGAAAGTGTTTTCAGACACAGAAAGCTGTTGAGCTTGGAATTATCTGCTGACCTCAGCAGTTCTCCCTATTACCAGCTCTACTTTGCTGGTGTTACAAGAACATTCCCTCTTTGTAGCAGAGCCCCTTACGTGTGGCGTGAATTGCACTGAGAAACATACATATTGTATAAAATCCCTTTTTGAAACACTACCAGTACTTTGGTAAAGCCACTGTAAAACTACTGGTATGCATTCGTTCATAGTTTGGAAAATACTGTTTTCATTACAGTAAACCAATATAAACATCAGCAATATTCCTATCAAACAAATTAGTTCTTATGTGAGATATATGGTAAGTAAATTTGTTGTGTAGCTGAATACTGTGTTATTTAATGGAACTTGATTTGGTGCCAGCCAAACATATGGACCTTTAAATGCATCCCCCTGTGGCCATGTTGAAATCATCCACCAATAACGTGTTCAGTTCCCTTCCAGACTTGTAGGCTGGCTGCCCTTATTGTATGAGGTTTTGAAATACAACAAATAGTATTGATGGGAGGAAAAGAAAAATTAAAATTCAGAGTGAATTTCTGTTTTGTTAAAATTGTTGCAAAAACTTTACTTGAAACTTTTATTCTCTAATTTTTCCAGACTTTCCATATGTAAAAGTTTTGCTTTATCTTCGAAAGCCCCAAAGGCTTTCCATTTCTTTGAGGGTTTTGTCTCCATTTCTACTTCTTCCCTTTTTACTGCTGGAAACTGATAGAAGAGAAAATGGTGGAGAAAAGGCAAGGCAAAAGAGTATCTTTTCTTGTCTTTTTTCCAACAGTAAAATTATTACTGTAGGAATAACTATTTCTGAAAAACTATTTATTCAAAAAATATTGCATTTTTTTTTTCTGGTAGTAATCTGTGTTCTTTGACAGGAAGCACTATTGGGAAAGTTGCTTCAGCCATCATGTTTTTAACCACAGAACGTTAATGGGATAACACTGTAGATCACATTCCACATGCAACCGAAGTAATAGCACACATCCTTGCCTGCCAAACACTTCTATGGGTACATGTATTTATTGTTGTGTGTAGTACTAGTATTGGAAACCACCATAATTCCCTTCCTGTAATGAAACAGATACATAGGTGTCAAAGTTTTTAATGTATTATTCCTCCATAGCACACAATATTCTAACACGCACTTTAAAAAGCACTGTTCTGTAAGTACCTTTAGTCAGTTAAATTTAATGTACCTCACTGATATTGTTTTAAAACCTTTGCACTTAATCAAATGCTGAAGTACTGCTAAGTGTGATGTGCCTAATTTTATTATGCCAAATTCCCTTCTGTGCTATAACCACAAGTGAATGTTATGATTGACATGTATAACATCTGTGAACACAGATACCTCTTGCAGTCAAAATTCAGTTATGGCTTACTGAGGCCATTAAATAGCACAAGTCATGTTCCTGCATTTGTGCCCAATGTCCCATTCAGACCTTCATATATGTTCAATTTCTGGCCTATTGGCCAAACCTGGTAAGGTAACTTGACTGGCACCCCAAACCTGCCAGCATTCAGAACAAGCTCAGCATCCAGATCCAGGCACTTGACTGCAACCACCTTAGAGGAACTTCAAGCACAGACGGTAAATAAAATGTTCTTTCAGCAAATAATTAGAACCTGTTAATGCTATATGGAATAGAGCAGCATTTATTTTTCTCTAAAAATGATCTTAGGGACTAATTATAGAGCTGTTGATGTAATGGGAACACTCTGACCCATCACTATTATCATAACCACAGTAGTAAGACCAGTAAATTAAAAGGTCTGTTGTCCTTGCTTTCTGCATACAAGTTCTGTTTCATAGCATTTTGGGCTATTTCAGGGATGTTACTATTCTCTGTAGGTGATTAAACTTAGTCATTGACTGCTTGACCTGTAACTCACCCTAGAACTTCTTAGACTATTCTTGTTCCATTTTGTTATTTCTCCTGAAAATCTCATTGTTACAGGTGTGATGTGGTTTTAGGAACCCCAAGAGCTTGACTGAAAAACTGGAGTTCTGTGCAGATAAAGCAACTTGCTCTTTTGTTAAAATCTTGAAGTGGGGAGGGAAATGAAGGGGTAAATCTGTTGTGGAGAGTCAGTCGTGTATTGTACTTCTATTGTGCAGCATGGAGCAGTATTTTGGTAGCATGCTGTTTATTATTCCTAGTAGGGCACCATCCACAACAGTCCCTAGAACAGGAGATTCCTGTTGCAGATGAGAGGTGACATGATGGGAAAAGGCTCTGTTGTAGAGGCATTTGAGACCATCTTGGAGTCTGCATGCTCCTGGTAGTGTTGTGTGGCAGCACAGTTACTTCTGACCTCCAAGAACCAACAGGTCATATTAATAATATATATCTGCAATGTCAGTGTATAAATCTGAACTCTGTCCTCATGTGTTTGATGACACATGTATTTAGTGTATGCTTTTGGTAGATGAGTGCACTGAGATGTTTGGCGTGGGAAGAGATACCTAGTCTCCTCCTAAACCTGTTTAGATATCAGAGCCCAGCTCCTCTCCTGATCCACTTGGTGAGAGCAGTAAATTTAAGAGTGGAAATAACAGGAACCTGCTACTTAGGAATTTTCTTCTCCCACAGAGGTGTGTTAGGCTATGGATAGTCTCAGTATCACAAGTCCAGTCAGCATCAGCAATGTGAACCTGTCCGCATACTGTGAGCTTGGGTAACTTTGAGTATTTTCTGACTTTGCTTGCTCCATTCCTGTCAATCTGGGTTTAACTTACGAAAGCCAGACAGAGAGAAAAGAAGATGGGGTCCTGAGAACATCTGGATCTGGTATTGCAGCCTGAGGTGGACTAGCTAACATGCTGTTATGGCAGTGTGAGTGGGAAGATGGAAAAATGTTTCCTTCTTTAATTGTCATTAATAAGTATGTAGTGTCTTGTGGTTTTTTTTATTGTTTTTGTTTTTTATTTTGTTATTTTATTTTAATACTATGGACCAGAATTGTGATTTATATTGGCAGTCAGTATTTGGGAAGCAAATATCAGTGGTACAAATATGACTCAATTTGATGGGACAGAATTGAAAAGGGTGAGGTAGGACAGCAGAGATGTTGAATAACCTACAGAGAAAAGACTGGGTGATCTATAAACTCATTTCAGAGACGACTTAATGCTTACAGGGACCAAAGAGGAACTAGAAAATATCAGAGGATTTTGAGAAGGGCAGCAGGTCATGATGTATTTCCCAACCATCATTTGGAAATGTTATTCTCCTTAGGAAAGAATCAGCAATACTTAAAATATGTGCATTAAATAAAATGCAATGTAAAACCTAGTTAGAAGCTTCTCAAACCTTCATAATTTAAGTTATAAATCAATGTTTTTACACTGCATTGAGATTACCATTAACTCCCCAGCATTTGTGATAAGCTACCACTGAAAGGACTAGAAGCCAACTGATATTTCTTGCTAATAATCTCGGAACAAATGCCAAATTGTTTCCCAAAGGACTAAGGAAATGTTTCCAAATTCTGTTCAAACTAGTATAGGGTGCGCAGGAAGGAGTCCAAGGTTTTGGTTATTTAGCAAATAATTCTCTACATAAAGATTAGCTTGTTGTTAGCTGAAGGACACTTGTAATTATATTAACTTAGCATAACAAAGTGAAGTAAAAGTCAACCTCTGAGAAAAGAGAGCACTCCATTTAGTTTCTCATTCTGTATTTAAAACAAAATGAATTAATACCTGTTGCAGGGTAGAATCAGATTTGAGACCACTTAGGGAATATAAAGGTGCATGAGTCTATGGGACTTGATGAGATCCAAATGTGGACCTGAGAGAACTGGTGGATGATGTCGCTAAGCCACTATCAATCATCTCTGAGAAGTCATTGCATTACAGTGATATTCCCAGTGACTGGAAAAGGGAAAACATAACCCCCACTTTTAAGAAGGGGAAAAGGGAGACCCGTAGAACTACAGGTTGTCTAGTCTCACCTCTGTGCTTGGCAAGATCATGGAGATCATTCTGGGAACAGAATGTGATTTAGTAAAGCTGTGCTGACTGAGGCCAGAGCAAATCATGCTTGACAAATACAGTATTCTTCTGCAACAAGGTTGTAGTGTTGGTGGATAAGGGAAGAGAGACTGGCACTGTCTGCCTGGACTTGAGCAGCATTTGATGCTGTTTCATGCAGCATCTTTGTCTCTGAGTGGGAGAGGTGTGAATTTGATGGGTGGACCACTCAGTGGATAAAGAATTGGCTGTAAGTTCACACTGAAAGAATTGATGTCAGTTGTTAAGTATGCAAGTGGAGACCAGCGATGAGTATTGCTCTTTGGGGGTTTTTACTGCGCTGGTACTGCTTAACATTTTGTCAGTGACAATGGGATTGAGTACACTCTCAACTGATAATGCCAAGCTGAATGGTGTAGTCTACATGCTGGAGGAAGGGGATGCTGTTCTGAGGAATCTGGACAGACTGGAGGGGTGGGACCATGCTGGGGCAATCTCAAGCCCAGATACAGACTGGGAAATGAGTGGATTGAGAGGAGGCCTGCAGAGAAGAATTCCTATCCCTGGAAGTGCTCAAGGCCAGGCTGGATGGGGCTTTGGACAACCCGATCTACAAGGGAATTATTATTTCTTCCAATGCAAGCCATTCTATGATACTATAAATTATAAAAAGTAAGCCAAATCCATAACTGGATAAATGTAGAAGTAGAATCTATCTTTTGTGGCAAGTTTCATGGTTTTGTGATGTATTCTTATGAAGCTGTAGCTGCTATAGGCTTGTGATTTTGTGAGAATTTTTGCTTATTAGTATGTCCAATTTTTAGCCTCTATGATAATAGGGATACTTTGAAAATGTGCTTTAAAAACTCAAGAAATACATAGGGAAGGAAAAAAAGCCTTCCAAATTATCTTTAGTAAGGAGAATAGTATGTTTTTTAAGTTGGTCTTAAAACTTAGTAGTATATATTTGAGTGAACCATATTTGAGTGCTATGTTTCACCACCAGCTTCTAAATGATTATCCAGCCTCAAGAGAAATATTTGCTAAGTAATCTGACCAGGTCAAGATGAGGCTGATTCTGCTGCATGACTTCACTACCATATATTTATGGGGGGGAAAAAA
>VXAB01000420.1:294166-393318 GCA_013399175.1 Odontophorus gujanensis
AAAAAAAAAAAAGCAGATGTAACTTCAAACTTCTTTCTTCCAGATAAACTTTTTTTTTATTACTGTATATAAAGTGAACCTGGAAGCGTCTGATTACTATCCTCCTCACCACATTTTTTTTTTTGTGTGTATTGGGAAACTGTTTGCACTTACCTCTTGCTATTCTATTTCTAGATGAAATTTAAGTTCTTTGGACTTTCCTCATAAGTCATGTTTAATAGGTCTGTATCATTTTTATTGTTCTTCTATTCCTTTTTAACACATGATGCTCGAACTGCATAGTGCTCTGGATAAGGTCTCAGCATTGTAGAACTGCACAGAGTAACTATTGTCTGTCTTTGAGCAATAATGCTCTTTTTTTTTTTTTTGCTTTTAGACAGAAACCAAAAAGCCCTTTGCCTTTTTGCACTGTAGTGGTATTCACACATGTTTTTGGTTTGTCATTCATTACAATCCCAGATATTACTGTATTAGTCTATGCTTTGTATTAGTACAAAAACTGACGAAATTATAATTCTTTTGTAAGTGAACTGGCTTAAAGAACAAATTGAATTTAACTTTCTCCTTACTTAAAAAAAAAAAAAAAAAAAAAAAAAGAGCTGGGGGAGAGGAGAATTAGTTTTTGGGTAGAGAGCTTTTATTTCTAGTTTTATCCCAAAGCAAATTTTTATGACTGACTTATAAGCCCCTGAAAATTGCAGTTCATAATGGAAACATTGGCAGACCCTGAACGGCGCCACTGTAAAGTAGTACGAAGCTTTAAGTTTTTCCACTTTTAGACCTGGAATAAAACTAAATTACAACACTTTCCGTACAGGCATTTGATTTTCCCCCTAGTAATTTTTGCTGGATCTGTCCAGTGTTTCCTGACTTCCTATGTTATCATTGGACTTTTTCCTATTGACTAGGCAGTTCATTTCATTCAGTTGATGGACCTACCAATGAAGGTACTTGGAGTGTTGTTTATTAGGGAGAGGGTGCTTAAAAATAATGTGCTGGCTTGAAGGAAGATACAGTTTTGCCTTGTGGAAGAAATAATCAACCAGATGGGTCTGTAGTGCAGACTATGGGACACACATAAGAAGAAATGATAAGTATCTACACAATGTTGGTCTGCAGAATGGAAATGCTCTTCCAGACTCCATGCAAACTCACTGACAAAGTATATACAAAGGCACTCTAAAAAGAGAATATGAAGATTGTTTTCCTTCCTCAAAGTAGGAGAAATGGGGCAGCAATGTGGTTTTTCATAGTATTTCAGTACACTGGACTGTTACAAGGAATAATTTTATCTGAAAGTAGATGTGAAAGCAAAAGGCAAAAGTGAAGTCAGCAAGTGGACAGGGCTTTTTTCTGAATTTATTCCTGGAGTCATTTCTCATACTGGTGTTGGCTGCAGGAAGCCAAAGTTCAACATGTGGGTTATTTATAGCCGTTTTCTGTATTACTTCAGTGCGAATGATCCATTTAGTTGTTTCAGTCCTTAGGGCAAGAGTCGTAGTGCCACTCATTTGGACCCCATTGTGTTCTCCTTAAAGATTATGGAACCAGGGCATAATCAAATAATGTATCCTTGAAGAAGAAATTTGTTTGTTATTACTGTTTTTACTACATCCTCACACGTCAGTGGTTGTTCCTGGTGTGAACAGCTGAGGGCAATGATATTTTCTGTGCCATTTTACTTTTAACTGTCTTCTCCAGACATTTTTCTCAGCCCTTTGACAATTCCCCAGGCTGTCAGGGTAGCAGGGGCTTTGGAAGTCCCTGATGACCAGCAGGGACTTTTCCTTGGGCTGCAATGAGAATGATTTGAACACAGGACACGGTTGCCTGAAAGTTAGCCCAGAAGTTTACATTCTAAATGACTGACTTTTCACAACTGACAGTGAAGTCACTGACAATTCACAACTGATCGCTGATCCTTCTAGAAGGATTTTAGTCCCAGACGGTTGACAAACTTCTTCACCCAGATGTTTGTTACTCTAGATTTTTACCTGTTATTTTTCAGAATTTACAGTACCAGTAGCTTGCTACTGGTGGAATTGTAATACAAACTCCATAAACTGCTGTAGAAAAAGTTATTTTATAGCTTTCACAAAGGAGCAGAGTTGTTCCACTTTACTTGGACTAAATCCAGTAGTTGTATCTGAAAAATTGTGTGTGATGTTGACGCACCAGGAAAACAGTGATAAATAGGAGAAAGTCAAGAGATCCATGATGGTTAGGAAACCAGAGCACAGAAGGTGCTAGGAGCTGCTGAAGGAATGGAGTTTAAGGAATGGAGTCTTGGGCTACAGAAGGGTATGGGTGTGTTGTTGCTTTCCAGATGTAGTTTTCATTATCCACAGGGATTTTTTGGAGAGGATGGGATCAGACTCTCAGAAGGAGACTGTGACAGAGGGACAAAAGGGAATAATCACAAGTTACAATGCAGGCAATTATGTTTGAGTGTCAGAAAAGAGAAACCAAATCTGTATTCAGCTCATTTTTCCCTCTCCTGCTCTTTGTATTGTCAATACAAGAACTGAAATCAACAACGAGCAGGTAACCCTGGGTTATAGGATCCTGATTGTTTTTAAACACTGATAAGGGCACTTTGTAAGATCAACTTTTGATTTGTAGCTGTTTACTTCTGGAGGAGACTGAGGGATGCTAATGTCTCTTCTGGCATTTGTAGGTATTTTGCTTTCTGAAGATTTGTGGGTTTTACATGGCATAAGATCAAGCAATAATAGATCAGTGACAGGAGTGCTGCTGAGGTACAGGAGGAGTTTTTGGCTCCAAATATGTTGCTTACTTTGTGGGTCAGTGTCCACTCACTCCAGCGACTCCTTTTGTGGAAAGGTCATTGTTTCAGATACAGGATTTAAAAAAAAAAAGAAAGCAACACAGTTGTGTTGTATCTGTGAGTGGATGAAAGAGCTGGGATTTCTGTTCTGCTCAGGTAGGGATTTTTCCTATGCCGTAGATGTCCTCAGAAGGTAAGCAAACGTACTGTCTGTTAGTAAGCCAAAAGGAGCAGATAAATCTGACAAATTCTGTTTTTCTGCTGTTTTTCTCTTCTTGGTTTATAGAAGGTCACAGTGTGAACCACTTCAATGTCTTCCACTGTTTTCTTTTACATTTTATAGTGCTTGCATGATCTCAGTGAGGGAGCGTATTTATTGTGCGTGCCATTCAATTTAGTTTCAACTACAGCACATGATTACAGCAACTTAGAGGAAAAAACTGGAAAATAAGTCCCTGATGTAAAACTGGTAACTGAGCCAAAACAGTAGTGCCAGTTATTTCAGTGCCTCACACAGTGATTTACGAATTCACTGCAAACACATTTAACAATTTATTGGGACAAGTGTGCGTATTAACCAGCTCTTTCAAAACCTTGGATGCAAACTTCTTCTGATGATATTTTCCCTTTTAATATTTTACAGAGAGGTATTAGAAGGTGGCAGTAGGGGAAGCTTGTCTTTGCATCATACTTTTCGGCGCCACCCATGAGTTTATCCCTTCAGCCTCCATGGTTTTATTTTATTTGGGAAAATATTTGCAATGTCTCATGGAAAAATGAATGCCTATAGGACTGATCTGAATCCTATGGACACATCATCCATTTTTTTTCACAGAGATGTATTGCTCATGTATGTTCCTATGTGGCTCTTTCAGGCTTTCTAAGAGTGGGAGAAGAGATTTGTATTTAGCATCACTGGTGGTCTTCCAGCGTTAGCCTTTTTTTTTTTTCCTAATTGGCACAGATTCAACCTGCAAGACTTACAAGGAAGGACACAGATGAAATGGGGATTGAGGGTTGCAAGCAAGGACAAAATTTTATGAAATGTCTGCCAATTTCTTGACCTTAGAACAGCTCATGCAGACGGGATCCTTTTATTTTAGGCAAGTGTTTGCTAAACTTTAGAATAGCTTCTATCTCTTGTCCAAGAAGGGGTTTTCCAAATCATTCTTGTGTTGATGGTAAATGCAGAAGCTCTGTCCAACCTTTCAAACAATGTATGAGGCACCAAAGTATTTTTTGACAAGGGAATATTACATCTGCATTTCTAATAAACCTGCAGTGAGGAAGAACTGAATGCAGCCTACAACATTTTTAAAGGTTCATGGAGTTAAGGAAAACTCTGGATTATTTCTTTATGTTCAGTTTAGAGGCTAAGCTTAGATTTTTTTTTTTTATCTGATGACATTGCATCCCAAAACTCTCAGCAAAATATTTATGGTGGCAAGGTAATGCAGAGCAAAGGGATAGCACAATGTAGATAGTCAGAGCAGTCTAAGGGTTGCAGTAGGAAATTGGAAGGATAGATTTGTATTCGATATAATGTGAAATCTTGATCTTTGTTATCCCATCTGACTGGATTACCTGCAAATAAGGTAGATACAGTTATAAACCCTTAAAGAAGATATCCTTATTTCTTTAAATGTTTTGTGAGGCTTGGGTGGTATCAACCATGGTGGAGATCACTTTACTTTCACTGCATACGTACCTGTGTCCAGGGCTCAACTATTTCAATCCTGATGCATATCTATTTTTATAAGCTGTGTTTGTGTAACTTACATACAGAGCCTCCCATGCACATTTCCATGTTACAATGAGGTCATTTTTCTGGATAATTGGGAAAGTTAAGTAATTGCCTGAAAAAGTAAACATTTCTTTTAATGTCCATGAAGCAAGTCTTAGAGCTGTTTGATACCTGTACTCCTGAAATTAAACAGTGGTTTGCGTCAACATGAAATCCATCTTGAACTATCCTATGATGTCATGTGGAACTGCCAGGGAATGTGCAGGCTACTTCAATGACCCTTATTCATGATGGGGAGCCTCATTGTGATTTCACTTTTCCCTATGACAGCAAAAGGCAATATATAAAATGTGGTGTCCATATGATTTGTGTGTGTTTGTAGTGTACCTGTTGACAGCTTAAGACACCAGTGGGACAGGCTGAGTTTCCCCACAGGCTGGCACACTGGGTGTTCTCTCCATCTTTTATTGCTATTACACTCTCCAAAGCATAACCTTGTGGGTTTAAAACAATTTGCCTGCTGGTATACTTGAATAGCAGCATGATCCTTTTAATTTTTTTTTATTTTTTTGTTGTTATTGTTATATTTATTCAGCACCAAATTCAGTCTGTGTTTAGGTTTTATTTTATGTGGTTTAGGGTCATAATTTCCCATGTCAGCCCTGTTGATGACTGTAGCTTGTATGTTGATACGCCCAGTTTTTGCTCAATCACTTCAGCGCATTCCTCACTTCTCATAAAAGTTTCCTAATTCATCAATATTCATATGCGATTTAATTATCAAATTTTCTTTGCACTTTGGAGAGTGATTCTGAGATTACAGCTTCTAAGTTAACATCACGGTTTGATCACTTCTATGTTTCTGTTTACTCCATGTAACTTTTACTACCTTACATCCTTTTCTGAACCCTTTTTCTCAGGCTCCTTCTGAAAAGACTTGGTTTTTTTGTATTTTTCATCTCACAAAATCTGAGGCACCGAACTCAGACCAGAGTGTCAGTCATAGAAACAGGAAAAAATTTGCATAGCAAAAATCTGAGTGATATTTTGATGAGAAGAACAAAGTTTATAATTAAAATGTGGAAAGAAAGAAACAGATCTGTTGTTGCAATAAAGACTGGTGAACTGGGTAGGAGAAAGCCTTTCAGATCAATTATTTCCCTGAGATTCTGCATGATAGGGTAGGCAGTGGAGATGTCAGCACCTGTTGCAAAGATAAAGTGCTGGGTTGGTGTGGGTTTTTTTTTTTCTAAGGTGTGGAAAAAATAAGAAATCCCAGCATGAATTCTCCCAATGACTGGTAAAGGGGTACTGTGCTAGATGAGCTTGTGTACTCAGTTGTAATGATAGGGAGCAAAAAGCAAATGGAGAAACAGATGGCAAGCACCACATGGATTCTCAACAGAAGAGACTCAGCTCTCTGAAGGATGGTGGTTAGTGTCTTGTAGTACTTCAGAGGATGTTGACTTGTCCTTTGGCCTCTTAATTTCTTGTATTAGCTTTTAGTACTACTTACGCTAGTATTTGGAAGCTTCCACTTCATTTCAATTCTGCTTGAAAAGCCTGGATGTAATAGTTATAATTTGTATGCTCAATGCAGGTGCAGTTACTTTCTTCACAGGAATCAAAACCTCCCAGGAAGAATTTCAGCATGTCTGGGTGCATCTGTCTGCTGACAATAGAAATAAGTCACCTTAATTTTGTTTCTCTGAAATATCAGAAATATTTTCTCTAGACTAAATAAACTTGGAACTAGCTGATTGCATGCACTACTTTCCAACCGCTGCGTGGGTTTATGTTTCAAACTCACGTATTCCCTCAAAAACATTAATTAGGTTTGCCACTGTACCTTACCGTGCTTCTGTAACTATTTGGTATGATGGAGGAAAAAAAAGTAGTGTATAGCCCATTGCTTTAAAAATTAAGTTTAACAGCTCATAGCTGACTTCTTCTGATGCTTAGAGGCACTCTCAGAATTGTTGTGAATTGGAATGGGGCAGTACAGAAATAAAATTCCAGTTTCTGAGGGCTTATGTTTTTGAAGCAGATTTACACATGCGGAGTATGAGCTATCAGACAGCATCTTAACTCAAGGATAATTTGGCCAAAAATATTTCTAATAAGAGTATTAGAAATGGTCATCACAGACCCAACTCACTTGTAAAAGATCAGGAGGTTGAATTGCCCCAGTTTTCAAAATCAGAGCAATACAGGCTTTGAGGTCTCTGAGGTGAGGTGCCAAAGAATGACACTTAAGATTAATTTTGCATTTAGTCAGAGATCAGGCTGTGTAATGACTACAAATCCTGCATCCTTCCACTTCTAAGTGACAGCTAGATGGCTCAGTTTACAAGACTGGGAGAGCAAAATTAATATAATATAGTTAGTGACTTGTCATCAGATAAACAGTGAAACCTTTGAAATGCTGCAGGCCCCTGAGCATCATCAGCATCTTGGTGTGAGTACACAGTACCTTGGTGAGCATCAGTAAATGAGGCAATTACATCACACTTAATGCATTGGTGCTTCTAAGATTTAATTCCTATACCAGGACAGAGATAAATGAAACACATTTTGCAGAGTAAGTTGTGTAATGGGGGGAAATAATTGAGATGAATAGAATATTTGTGGAGTTGTTGCTCTGATAGCCTTGGAAAAGTCCTTATTTATTCATAAAATAGTCACTAGAAATGTGTTATGAGTGCATTTATCTCTTGCTGCATCATCTATTACTGATGAGATCTCACTCTTTTTTAGCTCTGGATCAGCACGAAGCAATTTTTTTTTGTTCACTTTGACATCAGTTTTACAAATGTGTAGCAGAAATGCTAAGACATGGCCTGAACCAGTGACTGAGCACCTGGTGGGAAGGCAGAGCCAACCCAGGGGAGCTCAGGTACATACAATGTACCTGAGTAACCAGAAGGGGTGGATCCTGGCTCCAGACCTCATTTAAGGGTTAGCAGTGAAGATAAAGGTGTGTCACTGGAGGTCCCTGCCTACTTGTGGCCTTACAAATGTAAGTAGATTTTTTTTCCTTAGTTTCTGTGTCTGCTGTTGCATTTGAGCAAATCTTCTCTTGCTGCACCATGGGACTTTGCTACTCTGTATGCTGTCATTGCAGCATTTTCTATCTCATTCCAGCGTTACAAAATGGAAGCTAAAGGAGAAGTGTAAGTTTTCTGTAGGTAAGAAGGAAATCAGAATTAATTATAGTTAATTGCAATGGTCATGTTACCAAAAGGGTTGGAATCTTTTGTGAGTACTTCATTGCTATATCAAAGCTAATTGTAGTTTTAATCTGTGAGGTAGTTTTACTGAGGAACAATATTTTTAAACCAAACAATGTTTCCTCATCTATGATAAACCTTCAAAGCAGTAAGAAAAGTGGAACATGATCTTTTTCTTCTAGGATAACTACTTATCATATGTCCATCAGACAGGAATATATCAACTAATTGTGGCATAATGTAAGCATTTAAAAGAAAGCAGTGTGACCATGGAGGTGTCCCTGCAGATAATGATCACTGAATATGCATCTCATTATCATTACTTTCAGTCCCCATTCCAGGGATGTTTAGGACCCATGTTTTGAAGGTGACCAGTAAAGACTTAATTTCATTTGTGCCCTTTGGCTCATTGAGGATCAAGTCTGAAATGCTTTCAGCTTGTGATGAGAAAATTTGTACTTTCTTGGAGAACAAATGGAAACCACAAGGGAATCTTCAGCAGGAATCTTACTATCTTGACAGGAGATGTGAAGTTTTAAAGTGTATGAAAAGTTTCCTGTGTTGAAATGTCCCTAATGACAGAGGTCTAAACAGCATTCTAGAAATCTTTGGCTCCTAAGGTTTTGAGACAGTGTATATAAGGAAAGAGGGAAGCAAAGTGCAAGGGGCTCCAAAAAGAAAAATGTTACAAATGATCAAGAAATAGAATTTGATTTATTTTCAAGCCCCATTTTCAAATTAATTTCATGAGAAAAAAGATGAAGAATATTCCAGGGCCAATAATGCTGATCAAAACCCCTTTTGATCAAAAACGAATTTTTCTGCATGCTTTCCAGGTGTCCCCCAACCAGAAACACAGGTGCTTCCTAAGCACTTACACAAGCATCTCCAGCTGCAGAGATATGGGTACAGGAGGGAAATAATTGCCAGAAGCTGGGTGCAGAATTCTGTTGCCTTTGGTTGGTTTACTCTGCCTTCATTAGGGGTGAGAAATCAATTTGCTAATACACACTTTTAATCCCAAAGAGGGCAGGAATTATTTAGAGAACAGTGAAATGTTCCACTATAGAAATTTTGAAATACTAGGTTTCCCTCTACAAGTGCCTTTTTTTTTTTCTTTCACTTTTGGAATTTCAGAGTTATTTTTTGTCATTCCTTTTCAAGTTTCTGAATGTTTTAAATGACAAATTCATTATCAAAGTTCAGTTAAAAAATCTACCCTAAATCTTAGAACGAGATGAAAATGATATCTTAAAATTTGAACCCAAGATTGAAGAAACACATGCTGCTTTCCGCACAAGCAAATTGGATTGAACTCATATCTCTTTCATTAAAGTTATTTTTTATTTAATTTTTAAAGAGTATTTATGATCACTAGTGATCTATTTGTCTTATTTTCCTTTGTTTCTTGTAGATTTTTAAGCTCAGCTTCTGAGCTTCCAATTTGCAAATCCATTCTTCATCTTGCACTATTCTTATTGTTATCGTGCAACTGCCTTAGCTCATCTGTGCCCCAAACTTGTTCCAATCAATGGTGCTGTTGGAGCACTGCAGAATCTATAAGCAGAGCATGTCTTCTAATTCCTGGCCCCAAGTAAGTGATGGATAAAATTGAACATAAAGTATTAAATTGTTTATAATTGAACACAAGTCTGATTAGAACCATGCCTGTTACATTTTACATCATAAAAAAAAATCAATAAAGCTGGAAAACACATTTCTAGAATTCATGAGAATGAATGGAAACTGTTTTTTAAAAGGATATCAACCTTGCAAAGTTTTTAACCTTTCTTTATCAGATTCCAATAGGAGTGAAAGTGCTGGTGAGATAGTAACAAAGCTGCATTACACAGCCCTGATAATCTTTGTGTTGGAGAATTTAACTAAATCCAAGCATGCATCTCTTGTGAAGGGGGCATAAATACTTGGTTTGTCCAGCACAGAAAAGGGAAAAGATCTATGTGAGCCAATCATGAGGATTAAGGGGGAAGGAAACAGTTACTTAAGCTTCTTCTGAAAGCTTCATTTGCTCATGAATTGTTCAAGCTCCCTTGCTCGTAGGCCAAAAACGTCCTTTAGTTCAAGTATGGACTCTGGAACAATCTTGCAGCCAGGGGAAATGGGTGAAACAGTGACCTACTTTCAGCTGGAGCATGATTGGTTCTAAAAGGAGCTTCTATAATGCAATTATTGAGTGGCCTAAGGAGCCCAGCCTGCGTTCCCATACTCTGTGTCCCTGCAGAGCACTGCAGGGACAGTACCAGCATCCAAACAGGGATGTGAACAATTGTTACTTTCCTCAACAGTCTTGCATTTTTCATTAAGTACTTTACTCTTCTTTGATCAGTCAAAAAAGTCTAATTATCAGTCTTCCCGCTTCAAGGATTTTGATTGTAAATGGGGAAGCAAGAAGCAAATGTATTCATTGAAGAAGAATATAGCAGTAGAGCTGTCTTTCTCTTTTCTGACAAGTTTTTCTGTTCCTTCTGTATGTTCCTGCTTGTTCCTCACCAAGCATCTATAATGTTGAGCCAATGTTCTCCATTCTAAGGCAAATAAAAGAATGAGTCAGTGTTTTTTGTGTCATCTACGGTTTTTTTTTTTTTTTTTTTTTTTTGAGAATTAATGTCATGTTATATCTTCACAGAATCACAGAATTGTAAGTGTTGGTAGGGACTTCCAGAGATCACAGAGTGCAACCCCCGCTAAAGTAGGTTCCTATGGTAGGTAGCACAGAAAAATGTCCAGGTGGGTCTAGAATCTTGCTGCTCTGATTATGATAATTAAAATTAAATTTGCATGGTGACTGATGACCATTTCCATCTACTATTGTAGGTGCATTCTCTCTAATGATCTTAATCCACTTTCTCATTGCATAAGTGGTGGGATCACCAGTTCAATTCTTTGCACAATGCTAATTAATACCCTTCAAAGCAATTCTGGCTGATGCCAAGCATTATTTGGGCACAGGCAAGGATTAACAGGAGCAGACTGTTGTCTATAGCAATAAAGTCATTCAGGGGAGATCAGAAGTACAGTAGATTAGCGTCTCCATTATGTGTCTGCCTCCCTTCTGTAAAAACCTTCAGTCAAGGCAATAAAGCAGGCTTCAGTCCACATTGTCTTTTAGCTGAAGGCCATGTCAGGGCGTATAAATCAACTTTTCCAAGTAGTAACAGCACATTAGCTCATCAGTAGCTTCGCACAAAATAGATCTGGGTCCTTCAGGGAGCAGCCTATAGCCTTTTTTGTTTAAACAGCATTTTGACAAAGCACTACAGAAGTGTTTCTTAAGCTCTGAGAATGAGTGAAAGGATGATGAAGAGGCATTAAAGCGTGTGGTCTATCCAGTTAGGTTGTTGTCAAAAACTTTTTTCCATGATTAAATCTCTAAAAGTTCCATAATATCTTACAATAGGCATTCAGATGCAAGATTTCCGTGAGGCTGAATTTTTCAGGTGCCTCAGTCCTTTTTAAAAACCAGATTTTTAACTGAGACTCAATTTGAAATAAAATAAAGGTGAAAATCCTTTTCAGCTCAAAAGTTGTTTAAAAGTTGTATAACTTCGTATGCTAACTTTAAGCAGTTATTTCCACCATACTTGTTTCATAATTTGCTCAAATCAGATGATGACTCTTCCAAAAATAAATATCATGTGGTTTCTTTATAAGTGCTGCAGCAACTTGTTTGTTTGTTCCTATGTAAGACTAATTAAAAAGAGACAACCATTTCTCATTTGAAACAAGATTTCATTCAGGAATTCATTTTCACTACTGTTTATTTTTTCCTGGTTTTTTTTTTTAAGTCCAATCATTGATCCCTCTGTGGAACAATAACAAAGCTGAAAGTTGGAAATATGTCTTCATAATGAACTCAGGAGCAACAGGATCTTTGGTTAGCATTTTGTTTGTTTTTAAAATAGTGCATTATGAATTCTTTATTTGAGAACAAAATTGTTGGATTCTAAGTAAATTTATATATTTACATAGGAAGATATTAGTACATTAAGGTATTATAGATTTTAGAATTAGCAATGAGTTATCCTCAGGATAATTTTAATTGGTAGAACGACAAGATTTTGTATTACTAAAGTATTCTCCTTTATAATCCTTTACCATCAATAATCATTATGTCTGTTCTTACTTAAAGTCAGATCTTAAAGAAGTGCCTTCTGGAAAGGGTCTGTGACTAGACAGTCTGTGTTTTCAGCTGAGTCTATGTGACCACACATATAATTGAGTTAAAAATAGTACATCACTAATATGTTTGTAGTTTTTCTTACCTAAAATATCCTGGAACTCAAACAGAGCCATCATCTTATTGTTGTTTCAGTGCAATAACATCCAAGATACATCTATATTTTCTCACAAAAGTTTTTACCAGAAGGAAGGGAAAGGAAAAAGGAAAGCATTCTCTATTCTTGTGTTTGCCAGCAAAGAAATGTTTCTACTTTGAGGTCTTGATTTTATTTTCCCCAAAGATCCTGCCTCAAAGCAGAAGTTGGACTAACTGGTGGGAGCTGTAATTTGCTCATCACATCCTGGTTCTCTTCCATAAATCAAGGTCTGTGACTGGATTATATCAGCCATAAAAAAAATACTGGCCAGAGGTACTATGGTGAACATCTCTTCTCTCTTCCCAATGGAGACCATGCTGAGAGTGCTTTGGCAGTAAATAACAGCATATTACAGGTTGTTCAGCTGACTCTCCAACTTTCTGCTGTAAGGCAGGTACAAATGTTAAAGTTGCTCCACAGAGCAAGAGGCCAGCACAAGAAGGGAGAGTTAAGAGTTCAGTGTATTTCTGCAGTAGTCGTGACAGAGGGTGAACAAAGGAGAACGTGAACAGGAAAACCATTCTCTCTTCTCTGAAACTGTTGAAACAACAAAAAATGAACTTTAGAATGCTATACTGTTTGTCAGCCATAACATGCATCTTAAATCTGTTCTATGATCATTCAATGCTTGTAGCAATGAAAGCCTGTTTCAAACAAGTACAAATCCTACCCTATGATCCAGGTGGCCTCTTGTCTGCTTTCAACAGAGTACCCATCAGATGTATGCATATAACATGGACAATCAGAGGTTATGCTGAAGTCTACTGTCCTGATCTGCCATGGTATCATGCAAAGATTCTCTGGAGTTCATGAGCCATCACTGGACTCTTCTTTTAACCTCTCAAGGACAATTGGTACTAAACCCACTTAATTGCCATATTTTGAGAAATTGAAAGTGCCTTTTCCTCAGTCTCATTACAACATTGTTTTTTTGCTTCTGTAATCATAGAATCAGAGAATCACCAAGGTTGGAAAAGACCTGCAGATAATTTAGTCCAACCATCCATCTACCACTGTTACTTACCCACTAAACAAAGTCCCTTTATGTTTCTTGAATACCTCCAGGGATGGTGAGTTGACCACCTCCCTGGGCATTCTATTCCAGCACCTGACCACTCTTCAATAACAGTGATTCAAAGGAGGCTGACAGCTGTTTAAAGTAAAGGATCAAGAAAATGAAGACTGGCAGTAGTTGGGAGACCCATGGTGACATAAAATTCCTCTGAGGAAGAAAAAGTAAAGGGTAATGATCTGGAGAGTCATTCCAGAAAATATATGCTGCTGTGGCGCAAGTGACATATTTCTCCTGCCCAGCTCTGTATGGAAATAAAACCATTCTCTTTCTGACAGTTGAGGGAGTCTATATCACAAGAGGAACAAGTCAAGAAATCACTTACAAAGCCTTCCTTTATGGGGAGATCTTTGGGATGATCTCATCAAATCCCCTCTCTTTGATGTTACTATTACATCTGAGCTCTAATAATAGTAGACAGGTAGATACACTTCTGCTCAAATTTCATTCTATCGGTCTTGACATACTTATTGAATTTAATGCTTGTGGATCATCAGGTTTTGTTATTTCCCCATAACTATATATATATATTCTTATTAATCGCTAAAATTATAGTCTCAAAGAGATCATGTGATGATTATTACAATGGCTGAGATACAGATGTTGAGTACAGTTAGAGAGCAGAGAACTAAGAAGTCTGTGTGTGGAACCCAATCCCTGCTTCCCCAGGNACCAAACCGCGGTTTCCCAGGGAATTTTGTTTTTTTTTTTTTTTTTTTTTTTGTCAAACAATCTGTTTATTTGACACCATGTTTTAAAAGACACTTGAGAACAGATCACTGGATGAGTTGGATGGAGGCCACCTCTTGTCTCCATGGCAGATGGATGGAAGGGAGGAAATTTTTTTAAGGCAAGTTTCCTTTGCATCCATTTGGGAGGAAGGAAGTAAGCCCCCAGTGGACACAACTTTCAACCCCAAAAGCATACTTTGTCCTAAACAGGACAAATCTGAGCACGAATCAGGTAACATGAGACTAAGGTTTCTGAAGCATAAATGTATGAATAACTTTTCTTATTTCTTGGCCTTTCCATTCTGTGCATTGTTTTGAGCTTAGAAATTTTCATTTAAATAAAAGTAGGTGATATAGGAAAAACAACTTTTCTTATCAAATAGTAAAACATTTTCAAAAATGTGGAAAAGAAATGGATCAGATGAGAAAAAGAAATCAGCTAGCCCTATTTTGTAAAACCATTACAAATTAGTAAAACTTTTTCGTATGAAGCCTCTGTTCTTTTTTTTTGAAAACAGATCTCCCCAGATTTTGGATCCAGTTCCCAATAAAAGTTAAGTATTGCCGGTTTCCCAGCAGCAGAATAGTGCCCATGTTTTCAAACAGGTAAATATACAGGTTAGAATTCTGTCATTTAATGACTCAAGTGATAGCAGGCTAAGAATTCTTTAGATGTTCACAGCCAGAGGGCTGTGGTCAATAGCACTATGTCCAGGTGGATGCTGATCTCAAGTTGTGTCCCTAAAGGTTTGTCTTGGGACTGGTGTTCTTTCTTTATCAATGATATAGGCCCATCTTGCTGAGAATTATCTCAAGAGTGAGGTCTCCATTTGGAACTTCCACTACAATGGACTGAGCATTCTCCTCTTCCTTTACTGTTTCTATATTGGGTTCTTTCTTTGCTTCACTATAATATTTTCAGTTTCACCAGTATTCTAGTCTTGAGCCTGAATGAATCTATTTTTTCCATCAGTCTCTTCCACTGATGATATCAGACCTTGTCCACATGTTTGTTTTGCTTCCTCATAACCAAGTAACTACATGCTGGTTTTGACTGTTTTCTGCTCACTTTATGACTAACGCAGTTCTTTCTAAAGCCTGAGATATGGTGGGAGCAGTACCATCAGGTCAAAGTGAGAGCAAAGCAAAGGTCATAACTTACAGGAAGGGCTGGCAACTTACAGAAATGCTACAGAACAAACCTCTAAGCTTTAAGGTATATGTACATCAGCTTACCAAAAAAAGCTTTTTTTGGGGGGGATGCTTGCACTGTGACAACAGAAGGTAGAGTGCTCTTCCATCAATAAGATAATTATTTGCTCACAGGCACTTGTGTTAAGAGTTGCAAATTGTGAATTGGAGAGCTTACAGATCAGAAGCTTTGTGAACTAAGTGATGAATTAGGGATCTCAGATAATCTCTACAAAGGGGATTGAGACTTCTTTTGTCATGCTTATTTGTTTGCTTTCCTTCCTAGTGAGATCTTAAAATGAAGTTTAGTTGACAGAACAAGTTGTCCTGTAAATTTGAGAGAACCACTTGTTCCATGACACAGTGACAGAGACTTTATCTCTTCCCATTTCCAGCTGTCAGCCACCTTGACATCAGAAGCAGCGCATAACTCTGTCATTGCTGACCCAGATTTCGGAAAGACAGTTTTGTCTTTGAATGGAAGTTGAGTCACTGGGAAATAGATTATTTTTCATGTCAGATTTCCTCTGCTGCAGAAATCCCTCATTCTGTTGAGCAGACCCCCAAGGGAGTTGTCATCTGGTACTGCACAAGGTGGTACTTCTCACATGTGTGGCCTTCACAAGCAAGTATGCTTTTTCTCTCAGTAGTAAGGGACAGAATAACCAAGCAAGGGCCACTCTACAAATCTGTCAGTTATAGTGCACTTGAAGACACATAAACTCTAAATAGGGAGCAGAAATGAACTCAGCAGCATGAGTAACAGTCCTTGTAGGTCTTGGTGGGTGTTTTCAGGATGTGAAAGAATACTGGATGAAAGCACTCTGGCACCAACAAAAGATGATTCCAGTGAATTAGAGGAGCATTAGAGCGCAAATGCAAAAGCACTGGGATAAAAACTTCTGCTAATTGATGATTTGCTTTATTTAAGGGTAACTAATTTGGAGTTTTCATTAATCAATTTTATGCAGCCTACCTGCAACTGTATCTTGTATAATTGGAAAAAGATTCACAAAGCTCATGGATAGAAGTCTACACAGTGTTATCTGCTAGATGATATTTACTACAAAAAATGGAGGTTAGGAAAAACGAAACTGTCTGACACTCCCTTGGGTTTGCTTGGCTCCCTAAGTTAAGATCTTTATTATTTCCATTGTTCAGAGCTAGATTTGTTCCCCACCACTGCCCCCAAGTGCAGTTTCAACTATGAACCCATAAAGGCTCTGGTTACGTGTTTCTTTCAAACCCTCCTATTCAAGAAGTGTCATAGTCTGTATGTGGTCATAATACCCTAGAGAAAGGAATAAACCCTCAGAATGGTTAAGAATAGAATAAATAGAATTTGCAGGAATTCCTTTATGCAAAGCCGGGCACCCTAAAAGAAAAATGCTTTCGAGTTCAAACTGTTGTTTATTTTGGAGCACATTTCTCTCTCTGCTTTCAGTGGTGACCTAGGAATGAGCTCACAATTGGAAGCAAATCTGTCTTCTGTTTCTACGCCTAAAGGATTACCTACTCTCTGAAGCACATGGAGTTATTGATGGCCTTGCACCAAAAGTATGATTTGGAATTCTGTGAAAAAAATAAATATACACACACACATGTACACGTGTATGTGACACTGACAGATTAAAGTTAAAAAACTTGTTGAAACATTACAATAATAGAGATTGAATTTATAATAAATAGAAGGCTTCCTATATTCACAAATGTTCTGCTTTGTGCTTGAGCAGGAAAATATCTAATCTAGCATGACTCTGCGGGAGAACAGCAAAACCATATTGTTTTGTAATGTGCATATGGGCTGTGTAGCATTTGGCAGTATCTCAGGCTGAAATCCAATGAGCAAACCACCTCTGCTCTGCCTGCGTGGGGTTGCTCAGCGTGGGTTTCTACACGTGGATCACATGAAACCGTGCTGCTGGCTGCTGGCTCCTGCTTCAACTACGGGGCTGACTCAACCCCAGCGTCCACTCTGCCCACCTCCCCACACTGACCAGCACTGCAGATGACTGAGAGATAACAGCAGGTCTTGCTAATATCCCTTTAGCCAAGTTGAGTGCAGCCCATGGTGCTTTGAAGGCAGAATCTGCCTTGCTGTCCCAGCAGGGCTCAATGCATATACCAGCAAGTGACAGTCACCTCAGGTGTCACTGCCAAAGATGCCATCACCTTGACTTCCAACCGTCTCCTGCTTTTCTTACTCTCTAAGTACACGTTCCCTTAAACAACTTTCCTACATCAGCTTTGTTGAGGAGAGATGCTTATATTTTTCCTCTTGCAGCAGTTCATCTATTAAACTGAATCTTGACAGAAAGCCAGATACAGTAGTGACAGACATGGTATAAGAGAACAAACAGAACAAAAGCAAAAAGTAGAAAAACACAGGCTATGAATTCTCTATTTGGTGAAGCGTCATCCTACTTTGAGGTCATTTATTCTGAAACCATTAGGGAGTTACCTGCCAGCTGGTTTCTTAAGTTTGCTTCACTTCCTCCTCATTCAATACCTCTCCTCCTGCCTTTCCTACCCTTTTGTCTGTTCTTCACACATTTCATCAGGATTATAAAAAACATAATAAAACCCAAATCTACAGATGCAGGAGAGACGTCTCTTAAGTCATTTCTTCTCTTTTTTCACTGATGTATTCTCTCAAGAGTGATAATCATCTTTTTTGAAATGCAGGTCTAAGACGGAAGGAATTTTTATCTGGAAGAGTAATATAAATTAGCTTTGACTGCCAGTTTCCACTGATTATTACTTTCCAGGCGGAATTCCTACAAATTCTTGAGGCATGACCTCTGATGAAAAAATAAACCCCTTTAAAACTTGTTTGAGAAATTCCAGATAACTTTCACAAGAGATTTAATTTTAGAGCATTAACACAATCTTGCTTGGAAAGATAAAACTACAATGCAGTTATTTGGTAGGAGTCATTACTGAACAGTGAAGTCATTTGAGCTTATTTTACTGTGCTTATCTCTTTTTTTTTTCTCCTTGCTCTTTCCTTCAAACTAAGTTTATTATGCATTACTCAGTGCATTCTGGATTCACCCTCATAAAAGGATAAAGTATCTCAGCAGATATCCAGGCTTAGGCAGTCACTTTGAGAGTAAACTCACAAACCTTCGTTATCTACACCAAACAGGCAGTGCTCAGGGTATCATCTACCTATTGTCACTCACTGTTCATTAGCTTGTAAATCTTGGGTTTGTGAGGCTTAAGTGCAGCTGAAAGCTGCCACAGATAGAAAAGAGCTGTTTAAATACCATTGCCAACCACTTATTAATGGTGAATGCATCTTTGAGTCATATTTCACTTTTTCTAAGCATTACATTAAAAAATATTTGTGCCAACAAATGAAAAAAGCCACTCTTTTTCACTTCTACTTGAAATCTAGGTTAACCAAGGGTGAAAAACACACACTGGACAATACCAGATTATATTGCAATCATTTTCTTACTTTTTTAATGTGCAGGGACAAAGTCTTTGGTTCTAACTTGTAAGAGCATGCTCCAGGAGCTGTTCCAGTGTCAGTGCAATGAGGATTTGCAAAGCTAAGGAGCGGGCACTGATTTCTGTTCACTTCCAGTCAGAATTAACAGCTGGATTCAGTCATGTGAAGAAGTCCAGCTGCACTTTCAGCTGTACCTGAGGCAACTCATTTTCATTTTTTTTCAGTTTTCATTCTTCCAAAGTGCCTCTATTCCTACACAAGCATTAATATCATGTTCTCCCCAAGGCCTCAGGCTTACTGAGAGGTGACTCTGGCTGCAAGCCTCTGCACACTGATACTACTCCATTGTCTTATGTCTCTGTGGCAGTGGGCACCAAGGATAAGAAGCTGAGTAGGTCTGTAGAAGTTTGTTTTCATGTCTGAGGACTAACTTAAAGACTAACTTTTCCTTTTGGACAGTTGCTTACAGTGCTGCTTCAGAAATTCACTGCCTTGCATGAAAGGAGCATGATCGCTTTTTGGCTACAAAATCAGACTTTGGGGAATATGTTTCCATTAGGAAAAAGCCTCTGTTTTCTCGTAGAAATTTCAAATTTTGTCCTTCTTCCCCTTTTCTTTCATTCTCTAATCCTTTCTTTACTGTTGGTCCACAGTGCTCATCTCACTGCCACAGTGGAATCTTAGAATTATAGAATCACCAAGGTTGAGAAAGGCATACAAGATCATCCAGTCCAACCTATCACCAATAGTTCTTACTAAACCATGCTCCTCAAAACAATGTCTAAAGGTTCCTGAGTTTGGATAGGGCCCTGGGCAGACAGATATGGTGCCTGATTTAGTGGTTGGCTTACATCAGGGAGTTGGAATTGGGTAATCTTTGAGGTCCCTTCTAACTCAAGCTAATCTATGATGATTCTGTGATCTGCGTACAGCAATATCTAGGCATATACATAGGTGTGTCTGTTGTGTTTTTATATATATACATATATATGTATGTATGTGTGTATATGTGTGCATATATATATATACACTTGCACATGTATAAGTGTGTGTGAGAAGATATATATATTTATTTATTTTTACACACACATGGTCCTTGAAAGAAAAAAGTGTATATATATCCATACATGCTTTTTTCCTTCATTGAGTTTCCACATGCCTCAGTCAAATTAGCTGGCTTCTTTACTAACTTATCTTTGTGGACCAGCTTATTCAATACAATCAGCCTTGGTTCTCAAAAATTTAACCTTTGCAAAGGTCATTTAAATTTTTCATGTTTGTATAGAGTAGTAGTATATGACTGAGGGTGTAGTTAAGCAGGGGTCATTCATTTACCTGAAAAAAATATGTAATTAAAGAGCATAAATCCGGGGGTAAGAAAGTTTCTTCAAACCCAAAACTTTCCGAGTTGTTTTATGAACACCTCCATATAGTACCCATTGGAACAGGTCCATTCCTTCCTTGACCAAACTCATTAACTAGTGTTGGAATGGAGCTCACTCCTCTGAGAAACGTAGGCTTTTTGTTTTTAATAAAACATGTGGGCCAAATTAGTACATAAATAAATGAATGACTTTCAGAATCCCAGATAACACTTGCTGAGCAATGGGTCAGGCCAGATTTAATCTAAAAATCTTTCTGCTGCGTGTAAATGATTATGTCATAGCATTTGTCTTTAATTACTAAACTCTTTCCAAAGGCTTGACTCGTGGCATGTTTCTTGGTTAACCACAGAAACTTGTACTACAAGATTTGTCATATAGATTCTTTTTTTTTTCCTACAGCATTGTTAAGCCCTGGCTCCTGAAAAAGGAACGTAACAATCTCCCAGAGATAGACACTTGATCTTTACAGTAGTAAGAGCTCTTTTTTTGTTGTTTTGTTTTGGTTTTTTTTTTTTTTTTTAATAAGGTTTCCATATAAAGGAAAAAAGGCACTTTTGATTCATAAGGAATATTGTAACATCTTAATATTGACAGCATGCTACAAAGAAGGAAGTGTTACGAGTTCATCTGTCTAAATATCTCCTTATAAATCCAGGTATGAAAAAAAGCTTTGTCAAGTTTATATACAAATATTTCTGTAGTAAGTTGAATCTTTTGCTGTATGCCAGGATCGTGAACCGTTGTCAATGGTAGATGTTTCCAAAAAGGCTCTGTCTCTCCTTGTTCCTAGCTGTTAAATATTTCTTGGTGTCTGTGAACCATGTATGGATTGAGACTGAGGTGAAGAAAATGAAATCTACCAGCTACTTTGAATTTACAGGCCCATCTAAAAACCTAAAACGTATTTGATGAAAAACTGTGATCATTTCTATATTTTATTTTTAAATAAAATTATGACCTACTCTTCTCCCAGCTGTGAGAAGGACACCATAATATTCAGTTGATGTCTTTGTATTCACAGTGAAAGCAGAACCAGTTTGTGTGGAGAAGCTGGATATTTTTTTCTTGCATCTAAGTAGCTTGAGTCAGTTATGGAGAAGATGATGGGAAGCAAGTATTGCAAGCTGATGGCACTGGAGCAGAGCAGAACCAGGCTTCTGCTGTCTTACAGAGAAAAAACAACAGTTGGAGGCTGTCAGAAAAGAAGATTAAAAAAAAAAAAAGCTCTAGGAATATCCTGTGATACTGTTATGAATATTTGCAGCACTTATTCATTTCAACCAATTCATAATTATCTTAAAATATAAATGAATTTTCTTTTGGAAAGATAAAGACACTTCCTTTTCATTTGGTACCTCCAATCATAAAATATGCTTTGTATGAGATCTAAGGTGGTGATACACTTTTTAAGTTAAGACTTTCATGCTGAGAGTGTCCAATGTGGATTGTAAGGTCCTGGGGTCAGACTCTAAAAATGTTGTGAATTACCCTTACATAATTCTAAGAGTACAGACTAGGTGAGACCTACAAGAGTAGAGAGTTGATGTAACATTTTCCTGACTCCGCATACCATACCTGCTTTTCCATCTTAGACATAGGCAAAAGAACTACTGTCCCAGTTTGGAACTCCTATACATTAATTCTTTTCTCCCCAGATATTTATTCTCTGCAAGAGATTGCTTTGGGACTTCATGTTTTAAATCCTCCACTACAGTGATCCATATAACAAAGCAAAGCAGACTACTGACTGGCTTCTATAAAGGCAAATAGCTGATTTTATTGTTGTTGAAAAACATGTCCGTGATCTTTCTCTACTTTGATCAGATTAAAGAAAGAAAAAGGAATTCCTGGAAAGAAAAGGTATTTATTTATTTCACTCACTTTTTCATGTTATCTGAACCTTTTCAACTCCAACTATGGCTTTAGTGAAATTGGCAAGGTATAATAATTAATTTTTTTTATGAAACTTCCTGGAATTTTGCACTAGAGTAAGTAACACAGTAAGAATGATTCTTTATAAACAGTATTTATACGTTCATTACATTAAAACTCTTTACACCTCTGAGCAGGAATATGATAAAGATAAGCATACAATATCAGGGAAGAATCCCTGTCTGCACTGGGAATATTTTCCTGGGAAAAGGCAGAATTTGAGGTGACAGATACTAGGAAATTCAGTCTGGTATCAGATGTTGTCCCATCTTAATTCACTGCTTCTCACTGTACTTAGCCTCTGCTCACTGCCATCTTAGGACCAGATGACTGCACCATACAAATATCTTAAAAGTATCTTGGAACTGCTGAGCAACTCCTGTAATTTGTGGACTATGTTTTCTTATTCATTGTAAATGTGAACTGAACAAATCTGGCTTTGACCCAAGGAAGATTTGCATGGGGCAGTGTCCTCTTGGCCTCTAGGACTTTTGTAAGAATGCGATTCTACATTTTATGTGGCTATGTGCTAGTGAATGGAATGTTTAAATAAATAGCAAATTGAGTCACTTAGCCTTGAATCAACAAATATGGTGTCCCAAAAGGAATTCCCCACAATTTATAGACGTGTTGTGGAAGACTCATATTCAACTGACTCACGAGGCTCTGAGTTGAAGACTAGTAATTGAGGAAGCAATCTCCTCTCTGAGTCAATTCATAAGACACTCCAGCCCCAGCTACTCAAAATCACAGGGAGAGTTTTGATCCACCTGGACAGCTAAGCAACAGGCACATAATAAAGTACTTTTCTTGAGTCTGCAGTGTTTGAGAACTTCAAGCCTTTTCCCTTTCTCCAGCATGAGGATGTACTCTTTATACTCTTGATGATCAAAATGCCCTCCTCCCTGTGTAGCAGGTTGGTTTATTATTAATGGGTTATTCACAGGTAAAAATAACAACCAAACAACTAAATAAAAAAAGGATTTTATTGAACATTTGTATTTTTCCCCTATTCTTTTAAATAGTCCATAAAACAAGTTTAGACAAGAACTCTATATTGTAATCTCTATTTATTGATTTATTGATATAACATAGCAATTAAACATTTGTACTCTGTATCATAATGGGTCAGAAGCTCCTTCTATACAGCAGGGACAAGTACTCTTCTACCAATCGTTCTTCAGCTGCCCACCAATTCATTTATTTTCGAAGCAAAAGGAGAAGCTGTTTCTGACTGAGGAATATGAACCTTACTTACCCCCACTGGAAATTTTGCAAAGGTCATCTGCTTTTCTTCTGGAGTTCCAAAAAAAAAAAAAAGGAGAAGAAGAAGAAGAAAAAGAAAAAATAATCAAAAGGTACTTTCCCTTCTGTGATTTAAGTTTGTGATCATTTATCATCATGCCAAGTCAGTTTGTCTTTTAAAAAAAGCTTTCCAGAAAGAAAATGGATGACATAAATTAGAACATGAAGAACTTTTCCTGCTGCCAAAGCTAGCCACAAAGTGGTTCAAATGCCATTGCCTTGATGGTGTGTTTCTGCCTGGCTGTCAGGCAGTACACAGATATAATTGGAACCCACCAGGAAAGTACAGTTTCTGGAAAAATGAGAAGTTGCATAAGAACAAGTTCAAATCTTCAGATAGAGTGGAGTGGAACTTCAGTTGGTACCATAATGCTGAGCTTCAGGTCCCATGCACAAATGTTGTTTGTTACTCCAAAGAAATAAAGATAGGTTCAGGATGTAGAGTGCTGGGCTTTCAAAAGAAAATTAAGTTTACATGGCAAAGCAAATATTTCTTATTGATTTGAAACAAGTCAGTTAAATATTAGTCATACTGTAACCTAAGCCAGACTTTGTAAGATGGTGCTCTTTAGGTCATGGCTGGAAGAACTAAAAGGATTTGACCTACAATATTGTAATTGAAAATAGTATTTACAGTGCAATATGTACATGAACATCTGGAATGCAACTTCGTATTTCATGCAAAAAGGGCAACATACATGAGGAAAATATGTATTTTAATAATTTACAAAGGCAATCTTACCTGCACTTACTGCAAGGCTTTCAGAGCTCTCCTGGAGAACGCATGCTACCTCTGTGGAAAAGCTTAATAGTGCCACAGTAGTAACTGCACATTAAGAAACATCCACTTCATAGGTATTACCTTTTCATGAAGTGGACTGTTTCTGCAGTGACTATGGGCTGTGACTACAATGACTTTTCCTAGCAGTGCCATGAGCTTTAGATCTCACCTGTGGTTTTTTTACATTTGTGGGCTGGGAGAGGGGGAACGATGCTTTCCTGGGAGTCTCAGGAAGTTTTCATCATGCTCACCCAGTCTAGCACAACTGGAAAATTTGGTAGAAATTAATGAGTCCTACAAGGACACCAAAGGTGGGCCCATAAAGCAGATGAAATGAAGATGATGGGTATGCTGATATCTTCTGTTTTGATTGTCACAGTGAGAATACAATGTTCTCTTTGAGACAACACTTTCTCATCTCTTCTGAGTTCCAATTCCTTTTTGTTTAAAATCCTTTCATCCTGCTTTCCTGTTTTGCTTCTTTGCTCTTGTTCCTTATTTTTCTTATTTTCTCTCACCCTATCAGTATCACTGCCCTATCCCTGTGGAAAACCTCTTATCCTCTGTTGCTTGTTATACTCTCACATATCCTTCTGTCTTGCCCTTCAGTTCTACTTTCAATTTCTCTTTCTTCATTTTCTAAAACAATCCCCCTCAGTATAAACTGAACTTGTTACCTCTTTCTGGTTGAAAGGATTTATTAAAATTTACTGTAGTTTATGTCAACCATCTTTTAAAAAATGGCTTTTTATTTCATATCAGTTCAGATACTGGCTAGTACTCATGGCTTTTTTCCCTTTATTGGATTTGACATAAAAAGCCACACTGAGGTCTCTGCAAGCATTTGTTTTCCCTTTTGCACAAAATGAAGAATACAATAATTTTGCCAGTAGATTTTGTTATCAACAAAGTATTTGCACAGCCTAGTTTATTTTTCTAAACAGAAGAGGTGGGGCTTGAATGAATCAGGGAACCCATTCTACACTCTCCTCACAGCTCTCCTGCGGCCTCAGTTGCCACCAGCTGGATGGCCTCAGTTTTCCCCAAAGGTGCTATCACTGAGCAGGTCATGTTGCTTAGGTCCACAGAGTATGCTTCTCCTTCACTATTTAATTTAGGGCTTTCCAACAGTGCTCAAGGAAAAATTCACCAGGCCCATGAGTTCTGCCTACTACACAGATATAAAATATGTCCCTTGGCTGAGACAACACTCTATTTTCCCATAGAAAATGGAGAGAAAAGGTTTCTTACAGCACTGCTGGGACAGATTTGTCTCTCCAAGGAAGCCTGCACTCTGGAGCAAAAGGGTGTGATGTAACATTCGCCACCCCACTAATAAATGGCAACCAGGAAAAGCTGTGATGGAGTGAAATATCACAGTTAAGCCAGAGTGCAAGTGGAAGGTCACAGTGTTAGCACAGGGGTTAGCAGCTGTGGTGGCTGAGCAGAAGTAGCTTGAACTTTTCATGCCTGTAACATAAGGCTGAATGCTGAAAAGGCAGGGAGCTGCTGGGGACAGCACACTGCCCAGAGCTCATAACACCTCTTGGAAAGGGGAATCTGGGCCCACAAATGCTACTGGTAGGTGTGAGAAGCTATGGATCTGCTGGGGTACCAGCCCTTTCCACCTTCTCCTGCTCGGAATTGTACTGCTTTTTTTCCTGGATACGTGGCAAAACCACAGTCTTGGCTCTCTGAGACTTACCTAGAACTGAATCCAAAGGCATTCTTTCTCTTTGAGGGCTCTGTAACACTTTTGTTCAGACTTCTGCAGTGGAAGGTTGTGCAGACAAGAACAGAAGATGGAGATCAATCTGACACAACACATTGCATAGTCATACAATTCTCCTCATCAGCTGATAAATAGCTCCTGAACTGATAGCATTTTGTAACTCGAAGGACCAGAAGGGACCTTATTGCTCTCTCCCTGAAAGGAGGCTGCCCTGAGGTGGGAGTTGGCCTCTTCTCCCAAGTAACAGTGATAGGATGAAATCTAATGGCCTTAAGTTGCACCAAGGAAGGCTCAGGTTGGATTTTAGGAAAAATTTCTTCCCAGAAAGAGTGGTGAGGCAGTGGCACAGGCTGCCTAGGGAGGTGGTGGAGTCATTGTTCCTCCAGGTATTCAAGAACAGAGGAGATGTGACACTGAGGGACGTGGTCAGTGGACATGGTAGGGAGGGGTGATGACTGGACTTGATTATCTTAGAGATCTTTTCCAGCCTTAATGATTCTATGATTCTGTGATTTGAAAATGTATATTCCTAACATTTGCAATAACCTACTGTGTTACTGTATGACACCAAGCTGGCTGGAAGCATCGATCTCCCTGGGGGTAGCTAGCCCCTACAGAGGGATCTGGACAGGCTGGATCACTGGGCTGAAGCCAATGGGATGAGGTTCAACAAGACCAAGTGCCAGGTCCTGCACTTTGGCCACAATAACCCCAGGCAACACTACAGGCCTGGGGCAGAGTGAATGGAAGACTGCATAGAGGAAACAGACCTGGGGGTACTGGTCAATGCTCAGCTGAATAGGAGCCAGCAGTGTGTCCAGGTGGCCAAAAAGGACAGTGTCATCCTGGCTTGTATCAGAAATAGTGTTGCCAGCAGGAGCAGGGAGGTAATTGTCCCTCTGTACTCAGCACTGGTGAGGCATCCAAATAAAGGCTCCCTTCATTCTATTATATGACAGTACTCAGCATCAGTTTTTATTTAAAAAGCCAAGCCATTATCTTTTTCATTTCTTTCATGTATAAAAGTATTACTTTTTTTTTATTTTATTTTTTTTCTGAAAGGCATTATTTAGGTTTCCGTGTGTGGATTTTTTTTTAATGAATTGAACTCCATGAGACTAAAACAGTTAATGTAAGTCCGCTTAGTGCTTAGCATAATGATTTCCTGACTCTAATACAATTAATGATCTGATATGAAGAAATGTCTTCCTGATGTACACCTGATAGAAAACACAATGAAAACAAACCCTGCTTTATCTAAATGCCAGCATCTGAAATCTAAATACTCATTTCAGATGATCTGCAAGAGTTTCTTTCTCCATTCTGTATACAAATGCACTCTAGTGTTACTATGCATATTTAAAAGACATTTATCCAGCACCTCATGTCTTTTCCTCATATTTGGAGTATTCCTACAGGTCAAGTCTCTGGGCACATTAGCCCATGCTCTGCTTTTTGCTTCTTTCAAAATTCAGTCCCCTCTGCAGTTGCTACAACTAACCATCCACCTTGGTGAGCCCAAGTTCACTTGCTGATCTACTGCCAGCTCTCCTGGTTTTAGAAGAGTCGTTCCAGACCTTTTGGGATGTGACATTTTCATCTGTTGTCTTGCAAACTCAGATGAGATGTGGAACAGGGTAGACCATTGCCAACTTCTACTGAGTTCTGCATGGGCAGCGAGCTGTTGCATGTGTTTTCCCTCTGTCTTTCCCAAAAAATCCCAAACAGAGACACTGAAGTGCATCCTTTCAGATGAGACAACTGGCTTCAATGAGCAGTGCTGTCAGTGTCCTGATGGCAGGATTGGACAGGGCAGTGCCTGCAGACAGCACGCACAGAAGTGGGCTGTGTAGAGAGGGGTTACTTGTGAGCACAGCTGAAGTCAGACACAGAGAATTTTGTTTATAAAGTGAATTCCATTGGTACAAGTCATCAGGAGGAGAAAAAAAACCATGGACAATATTATATAATCCAGATATATTTACTAATAGGGGATTTTCCAGTGGAAGAAACCTTACATCATGCTTAAGCATGTAAAAATAAACCTGGCTCTTGCATTTGTTCTAAATACAAGAGGAGTCTTGATGAACTACTAGTTACACTTTTTGACTAATTATTAGTCATGCTGAGCATTGTAATGTTAGTTGCAAACTTATTCCATAACTGCCTCCTAACCTCAACATTAAAGTAACATAGACATTCAAAATCAGCTTCTATGTAAGGCTCACTGTTTCCAGAGAACAATGCTTTTTCCTCTCCTAATTATTCCTCATGTTTTAGCCATTACTGAACATCTCATGACCTTCTTCAGAGAATAAAATAGCAGTGAGATTTGATAACAAGCAAGTTACATACATATGAAGTATAAAGAATCAGAGTAATGCAAGGTTTTTAGAACCCTCTCATCCACCCAGAATGTCAGATGTATTTTGAAAGCTTTCTTATATTTGGAAAACAATGACATTCACTGTATTTTGAATGTGAAGGTCAATAGTGAAAGATGGGATCTAGTGTTAGCAGCTCACTTTTTTTCTTAATAACAGAGAAAACACAAAACTTAAGCACTGTGTTTAAGACAGAATGAAGCTAAAATAGGCAGAGACTGAAAAACCTTACAGTTAGGTCCATCTGAACTAACTTGGTCTGAAGAAACCCAAGTTTGTGGCAGAAAGTGATCATTTGCATGAAAAAGGAAGTCTCCTGAACTTCTACTCCACAGCAAACGAAATCCGAGGTGGGTTCACTTGGGTGTCAGTTACAGCTTGTATGTGCCAATCTTATACCCAAGATAAGTTATAGCAGCTTTAGACCAACTGGCTATGATTCTTGAAGGGGTAGATAAGAATGAAGGAAGCACAGATGTTCCTTTTCCATCACACATCTTTTGCTGGGGGTGGACAGTGCATCGTATAGAAGTTGGCCGGTACTTGTTGCAGCTGTCTACATTTGGCTATTCCCTTTCCCTCCACCCCCACGTTCTGCTCTTTCCAAGCAGCAAATGGAGCATCTCAGCAAAATAGCTGACCTGAAAAGTCCACATCAGGTACAGGGGTTTCCTACTGAGGCTGGTCATTCCTCTACTGCTCTCACCTTTGCCAAAGGCATTTGCCAAAGGAAATAATTCCTGTCGCATGTGAATTCCTCTTTCTACACTCAGTCTTGGCGTTGCTAGCATCTTAACCACTTCTTTCAGCTGGGAGAGAATCAGCTCAGCTCCCATAATTCTCAATATTGCTCCAGATTTCTTGAAAAAAATGGGCTGCTGTTAGAACTGCTATTTCCAGGCAAACAGAGGTAGCAAAGCCTTTCCACTGAGTGTATTCTAGCTACTAGACTACCTTAAAGATGGTAATAGGAGGTCTGATCATATCACACTCCTGTCACTTTCAAGTAAGAAGGACTGGATGCAATGTAGGTCTTTTCACAAGCACACCGTATCTGTACCCTGCAGCAGAAACTTGAAGACACACCAAATGGCACACAGCCTCACAAGAGGATATCTTACACACACTGGTGATGAGCCAACCAGTTTGAATAAAACAGGACTCCTCCGTAAGGATCTATATGTACATGCAACTCCAAGGAGGGCCCGACGTCTCTCTGCAGTTTCCTAGGCCATATGGATTAGTGTAGAAGCTTTTTCCTCAGCTATTTTCCACTAGCAGACTTCACTCTCAGTTGAAATTGTTAACTATAAATAAAAAGCTGGTGATCTTTGTATAAGCTGTCTAGTTTAGGTTTTTGGGAAAAAGAATGTTATCATAGCTGGTCTTTCAATGAATCATAGAATCACAGAATCACCAACGTTAGAAAGGACCTCCAAAATCATCTAGTCCAACTGTCCGCCTACCAACGGTATTTCCCCACTAAACCATGTCCCTTAGTAGAACATCTAAATGTTTCTTGAACACAAATGTAAATCTTGAACATGATTTTTCCTCTCCTCTTCTATCTGATATAGTCACAAGTAATAAGTGGGGGCAGTGTGGGAACACAGTTGTAAAAAGCGAATAGTTTAATCTGTAGCCTCTCAGCTGATGTTGGACATAAGAAGATATTATTTTTCTATTCAGTTTTTTCTTTTTCTTTTGTATTTTTTTTTAAACCTGGCCTGTGTTCATTGGGATTCCCACTAGGGAAAAAAAAAAAAGATATTAACATATAACTTCTTCAAATATCAAATGGAAACACTGACATGGCAAAGGCTGTGTCACTCACTAGTTTTTTCCAGAGCTGAGCTGGCCCTTAATATCACCTTGCTTTGGCAGATTTTCAGAGAAAACGGAATAGAGAGTTAAGGACCTCCACTGACCATCCTCTGATGCTAAGTCATAGATAGGTTCAGTCCAACCCAAAGAGCAGGCCAGCAGAGGACATAATGCAAGAGTCAATAAAACAGCCAATTAAAAATAAGCAGCTCAATGAGGACATTTGGTTTTGGAACTGTAAACTGCATAAATTAAAAAAATATACTTGTACTGCAGAGCCTAGCACTGAAAACTAATGTATAATATCTCACCGGCAGAATATGAAAGGAAAAATTCCGTCTTGGATGGAATGTGTGGGAAGTTTATGTCTTCGAATTTGCCTCTGAATCTTGAATATTCATTCCCCCTGACCTTTCTATGCAGCCCATGTTCCAGAATCTGGAATCTGATTCCACATCAATCTAACTTTAAAAAAAAAAGTAGTTTGATACATTTGTAAAATTGGAATGTTATCTTCCAGTTTGGATTTTCTTTGTAAAAGTATTCACACGTTCTTTTTTCTTGCTGACCTTTGGCTTTGGGTGATGATGCCAATAACCTTTCTGCCAACATACTGATGTAAAAGGGGAAAAATAGGGGGAATGCAATACTACTGTCCTAGCGATTGGATCCAGCTGGCTTCTTCAAATAGATTCAGTCAAGGGGAGGGGGGAGGGAGGGTTAGGGGGAGCACTTAAACATAAAAGACATGATTTCCAAATGTCTTGTGCACCAATAGCTTTTATGCATCTGAACTGAGTGTTCTGCGTGTTTGGAAATCAGTTCTAGGAGTGGAATTATTCTGTGCCAGTAATATTACGGAACAGCTATTGCTGACTCCCTGGTTCACCCCCTCATGTTTTTCATGATATGTTAAAGTTATTTTAGGTTGATATATAAGGTATGGTTTTTCTACCCATCTTTCCTAAGCCTTCTTTCCTGATTACTTCTTCTACCTCTCTCATTCCTGTTTTCTCCCTGTGTTGTTTTCAGCCATTGAACTGATACTTGTGTGAAAACTAAAATCTTAAGGTCATGGGAACCTGAATTTTATAAGATGTATATGAAATTACTCTGTGGCTTCAGCTAATTTTTTTCACTATCTGGAGCAGTTCTTGTTGTTTTGGCAAAGACCTGTGTTAGCTGAAATTGCAAAACTCATTTCATACAATCTACATACTGGGATGAGCATCACTGGGAAATAACTGCGAGGTTCACTAGAGGTGAGCTGGTGACCTAGACACAAAAACTTTCCTTATCTATCATCACTTACCAGAACTTCTCTCTGAAGTGTTCAGCTGCATCATTTCTGTCTTGGCATCCACAGGCAGGCAGTGTCAAAGAACTTAATCTGGACGGAGAAAGTAAGACACCAAATGAGGCTTGTTTCTGCTGACTCAGAATGTAGCAGCAGGCAGCCTGGGAGTTTTTAGCCCTGCTGTGTGTTCTACAGTTCTCTTAGAGTAGGGTTTATTTATATGGAGCAAGGAACATGCCCAAAGTTGGATGGTATTAGAAGTCTCTGGGTTTACTGAAAGGAGTAGCACACACAAACACTTTGTCTTTCTCAGGACAGCTGCAAGACTGCCACCCTAAGGCCAGGGGGATGCACAATAACATCGTTTGTTTCCCCTCAAAGCTCACAGAACTATCAATGATGCCTTGATCTTCACAGAACCGTGGGTCTGTCCAGCTGCTGCTGCCCTGCCTCCATGTTTTAGAAGAATGGTACTTTATTTTCGAAAGCAAGTCAGAATGCTGAGCACACAGTACAAAGCGGAGCAAAGCACAGTCTGTACTCAAAATAGTGTGATCAGGAAGCCACAGAGCCAAGGGGCTGTGACTCCTGCGTATACACGGCCTTGCCACTGTCTCATACTATGAGCATTTGCCTCTGCCCCAGGAAGGGCAAACACTCTCCCTCCAAAAAATATGCCTCCAGGTTATTCTGTCTGCTCAGACTTCAGGTTCAGTAATGTCAGCATTCCCAAGCTTTAAAAGATACCTGGGCCGATCTTGGAAGACCAATGAGGTTGAGTTAAAACGATGAAATGGGAACTATCATAAATGATTCTTTCCATTTTATTTACCCTCAGACGGCAAGTTCATTTCACAGGCTTTCCTTCTGAGCCTCACACTCAGTGTATCACCTCCATCTGCATCCCTCATTGTCCTGCTCCTGGTGGGATGCACAGCTGGGATGAGGAAGGATTAAGGCTGTGGGAGTCCCAGCATATCACAGGATATGTGGACAAGTTATCTCCTGGTTAAAGCTGGCTGAGTGGAGAGGATGTTCTGTTGAATTGCTGGGGATATCTTCGATCAAATTTCCTTTGCAGGAGAAAATGTTGCCACATAAGCCCAAATTTTAGGTCTTACTTGATGTTCACTGAAGGCAAAGGAAGTTATTCCAGGGATTTGGGTCCTACCTTTTATCTGCTTCATGCACACTGTTCATCCTTTCTGATCTGTTTGGTCCAGGTGGGTGTGACGGGACTTCGCTCTTTGCCAGGCCCCCCATTCCTAATCCTTTCTGTATCCACTATTTTATTCTGATAGAATTTCACCATAACTGAATGCTGAATTATTATGTTACGCTGAAAGTAATGCCTCCTATTTGTTTCCATGGAAATTACAAACATCATGAAGAGCACAATAACACAATTTGATGGAGCAAATTCTCGGTTACAAAGCACTGCTTCTCAACATAGTCACCACCATTAGCTATGCATTTTCACCAGCAATGAACAAGAGCCTGCATGCCACACTCATAAAAAATCTGCACTAGAGGAGGTGAACCACTGTCTCTGACACCATCACCACTGCTGAAATGTAGCACCCACTGCCCTGTTGTGCTCACATCCACTATTTGGTCTCCATAAATGTTCAGCAAGTGATGATGGATGGGTGCCATTTTTTCCACACGGAGTAATTCAGTGACACCCCTTTTTTCATATGGACTTCCATGTCAGACACCAGTCCATCACACAGCCCCTCTGCTGCCATCTACCATATGGCAACAGAATGTAACCAGATATTGAGAGGAAAATTCAGCATCTACTACCATCCCACCAACATCCATTTCTCATGTTGTGAGCCAACAGAATAAAATGAGAGGCATTACTTTCAGAGCATTCCTCATACTATCGTGCAAAGCCTGAGCTCCCCTTCAGGGCCCTAACTCTTCAAAAGTTCCAGAATGAATGAAGGTAAAATTATTATTTCAGGAGGAAGACAAGGGAGAAGGAATCTTCTCTTTTAGTTTGTCTTCCTGACGTTTTGTGCGTGTACTCCTACAGGTTTAGTTTTTATTTAGCATCAGTTGTTTTCAGTGTAGGGATCTCATCGAGCTATTATGCTGGTTAACTGAAGTTTTCATTTTATTTCTCAGTCTAGGCATATCCTTTTATTTCCCATTTTCTATGCTCCCACATCAGCCTCTCAACGATTGAGCCACACAGCAGTTGGAATCAAACTGCAATTTAACATAACACATATATGTGCTGTTGTTCACACTGCACGAGGTAATTTTGAAAGGTCAAAGCAGCTGGATTCCATTAGAGAAAAGCAGGGAACTCAAAATAAACTTTGTAAATATATTTTTGAGGAATTCAGGCAGCTGCCTTAGGCACCCCTGGGCCTTGTTGTTCAGAGATCTTTAGTATCAGATTAACTCAGAAATTACTAAATTGCTCCCCCTCCTTCTCCACAAGAGAAATTTCCTTTGGGTGAACATTAAGAAACAGTCAAAAGCAGAGACATTTTTGCATTTACATTTTTAATAATAAGTTTTATTGCAATAAGTACTAAATCAAGAAAACTCTCTTCCATATGTGTTCAAGAACATTTTCCATTTTTTCTGCACATATGACATTTGTTTTACAGTGCTGCAGTTTACAAATCAAATAGTTTCTCACAGAGATAGTATGTTTTTATTCCATTTGTTCTATTTCAAATAGTCCAAAAGACTGTGGTTTTGTCATTAAAAGTCCAATTGGCAGATATATATGGAAAGTTTATGTTTTCCAGCTGGGCAACTACCAGTTACACGTACTCATTATTATTCATATTATCATTATAGTGTTCATCATGGCTGTGGAGGATAATTTTATGTGGATTACACAGTCAAAATTCTGTGATCAACAGCAGATATTGTCCTGAAATCACTGGAACCTAACTCTCCTTAAGCTCTGAGGAGATTTAGATACAGATCTGAGCCTCCTAACTTGACCTTTCCTTTAGGATAAAGCTAATGGCAACCCTGACTCTGAATTCTGGAAGAAACTAGTGGTTTTAAACTCTTTGCTTCAGAAGGAATATCCTCAGTTTGGAACATCTTGTTGTTGAGAAGGGGTGGCTGAGGTTCCTTTCTCTCATAGTACTTTTATCTCTCTGTAATTTTATTGACTGTACTGAAATTACTTTTGACCTACTCTGTTAACAGAGCATACTCTCATCCCTGTTTTGAATGTTTTAAATTGTGGTGTTATGTTGGTGGACTTATAAAATGCTATCAATTTTAGCTCCCCAAATCTTTGTTTTTCCCCCTTGTTGTAACTTTAAATGACCACACAAAGAGTACTCACTCTTGGATAGAAATTTCTCATGCCATATTATAAATCACCAAATGAATGAGAATGTCAGACAAGATGAGCAGACTTTAAACTGTAACCATCCTAGTGGGTGGTACTATTATACTAGGCTAATTTATCCTAAAGCTTCCGCTGACATGAGCATATTTCTGTTGTCATAGAGTAGTTTATGAAGGATAACAGAACTTTTCCACTAAGTAACTTCCGTAGTATTCATATCATGACCCTGTGCTATATGAAAAACATGACTGTGCAATTTGCAAGGCATAAAGCCTTCAGACTCCTAGGTTGTAGATTTATGGCTTGACTTTTCAATTTATTTGTTTGTTTGTTTGTTTGTTTTTCTTTTTTGTTTATTGTTGTAGCCAAAAAAATAAGACCTGCAATTGAACAGTTAGAGAATTTTTTTTATTATTGGGATAGTAAGAGCAACACCAGGCACCGTGAGAGAACATGAAAGCAAAATTTAAATCCCTTGTGATTATAGGCCTACAGACTATTGTGCACTTAAACTCTTGGCTGGAATGAGATCCTATGCAGGAGTAAATTGGGTGGATGCAGATGGATTTTTCCCTTGATTTGCAATCAGGGAGGCAAGCAGATATATCCAGCTGTTCTCATTTCCCCTAGGAAATATGGTCATCCAAGCTGAGAATATTGCCTTCCTAGATATCTCAGGGCAAAAATAAACCCCACAGAAACAATGAGGAGGGGGTGAAGCTCATCCTCAGTCAACTCCCATGGCCAGCAGCAGGAGGGTTTGAGAGTCTTGTCTAGGGACATTTGCATCTGCGAATACACCTTATCTTTGTAAGGCAACGTTTAGAAGAATTCATGGGGATAATGATGAGGTTTGCATCACTTTAAACATTTTGCTTCCAGTTCAATGTGTTAACCTCCTTTAAGTCAATCTACTGTGGATGGTGTTCTCAACTAGGAAAAATGTAAAAGACACGTTTTTGATGGTGTTCTTGGCAAATGGTTTGATTACATTCCCTGATATTCAACAGATGTCTGCAACCCACATGGCAAACAGATCCATAGAGTCAGTAGCTCACTCTAGTACTTGATATGAAGAAGTGATATATAAAATTCAATAGAAATACTCTATTATGTATGCAACACTCCCAAAGCTTAACACTGCACTAAATTTGATTTTCAAGATGGACAATACTGGCCAGCTTAACCTAAATTTCGTTTTTGTAATTCAAATATGATGGAACTTCAGACTTTGAGGAATCATACAACAAACCAGTCTTAACTTCTGTTTAATAATAAGTTTCAAAATTAAGCCATTGTTCACTGCTGATGTATATTCCATGCCATGACTCTAACAGCAGAACAGGAGAGGAAAAATAATTGGAAGCCTTCTGGTATTTTCTGAAATTTGAATGTGAAACTGTGTTTGGAATCATTTTTGTTTCTTTTTAATGAACATTACCTTATGTCATATGTATTTACTGTAACCATGAAAAATTCCAGCTGTGAACACTATTATCAGAGCTCCCTTAGAAATGTGTTCTAGTTGCTGTTGTTTTTCAAATGCAACCATAAGATAGCTGGCTGCTGGCAGTTCTTGGCTTTCTTATTGGTCCCCAGTTAAAGTTCAAGCTGTAACTCTGTCACATAAGTGAGTAAAAAATTTGAGTCACTCTGCTAATGAAAAGCAGTATCTTCAGTTCTTACATGAGAAGCATTCACGAAGATGAAGAAAAGCTTTTTTTTTTTAAAATATACCTTCTAACTTCCTTTTTAGTCATTTTTAATGTGTATATGTATATCTGTTTCTACTGACATATAATATTGAATAAGATCCACATGTGTAGAGTTTTCAGCACTGATTATCAGAAGTACACGTTATAAGCAGTGAGACACTTAGCAAATAGCTCTTCATCATTATGTATCTTGTCACAACTAATGAGCAGAAACATGGTAAAAGAAACTCGAGAACCGTTTACTTATTTGTAATGTGTTTTGTTAAATAAGATTAAGGATGAAAAATTACCTAGTATATATGACAGAATGTTTGAAGAGGATTTTTTTCTTCTCATTCTGAGGGCATAAAATATGGTGTCCCTAGATAGAAAGAAACAGGACAGGAGCAGAGACAGACTGATAGGTATGAACTAAGATTTCTTTAACATCCTACCTATCTTATATTATGACATTATTATTACTATTATTATTCAGATGTACTAAGATTTTTCTTTCTGAGAATGGATACCCTTAGCAATTCAGTACCCCTGAATTTTCATTATTATTCACATAGGGACTACTCAAAAATTGTGGGAAGGGTTCAAAAGTATTCCACTGACTCTGGAAAACATCCAAACTTCTGGGGTGCTTAATTTTTCATGTATCAGTTTTAGAGGAAAAATGTAAACTTTTTGAATGTACCTTTTTGTGTATACTAGTTGAAATGTATTTGTACAAAACAACCAGTGTATTTGCATTCAGTACTTCTACAGATATTTCATGGCCTGATGTATCTGAAGTCCCCAGTATGTAAGTTCTTCATAGGAAGTAGAACTTGGAGATACTAAGCATGGTATTTAAAGGTGTAATAGTGAAGAGGAGTTATCCAGTCCTATTTATTAGAATTATAGTTGTATATGAAGAACAGAGAGTCAATAATGGAAAAATTGCTGTTTCTTCCTCCTCAGGTTGTATACATAATCACACAAGTGCATTTGCTATATGAGCAAGGCAGGCAGTGACAGAGGAAGGCATTCCATTTTTGATGTGTAAAAGAGAGGACAGACAACCTCTCACAACTCTTGCTTGTTTTTTTGGATAACATCTTACTGCTGTTTAAATTTACAAAAAACAGGTGATTAGATGATTTTGTTACTCTGCCTTTTACAGTCTCATGAAAAAAAAATCTCTACACACAGCTTACTTCTTGACATTTTTGTTTTTTTTTTTTTTCATTGATTTTTTAGAATATTTTGAAAGGACAGGACCAGATGTTCGAGGGGTTTGGTCACTACCAGCTGTTGTTCTTGAGGAGCATTTGAAAAGCACGTAGGCATAATCATCAAATATCTCCACTGGAAGTCCACAAGGAATTCTTTGTTAGTAACACTGTTTTCTTCAAAATATAACAGTCCCTCATGGAATAATACTTGGGTTTTTTCTTGTGGAATGTTTGTAGTATTTGTTTTCATTCCCAGACTGAGAAAAAGTGCAATTTGACCTTTTATTGTAGTTTCTTGTTCTCTTGTTCTACAGTATTCCACATAGTTAAAAATACAGTGGTATAAATTAGGCTATAGGAGGAAAATATTTCATACATGTTATTTAGATATGTAGCATATGTTCACACCATATTCAATGTTTGAGAACTGTAATTATGCGCCTGACAGCACTGGCAAAGGTTCATATAAGCTAATAAATTGTATGTGAAAGACCACCATGTTCTTGCCATGTTCTACCCTGAACAGCAATAATGAAAACTTCCCAGAAAATATTGCTCCACCTCCTAACACTGCAGGTCTGCAGTGGCAGCCTGGGACAAGTTATCTGTCCTGATCTTTCAATGCCAAAGCCAATGACCAGATTGATTTCTGAGGAAGTAGCAATAGATCCAAAGTTTTCCAAAGATCTTACTCAACTCAATGCATTTTGGAGGAAACAATCAGAAAATGGCCAGACTCACTAGGCTCTTTTGCTTGTGAATTCCTTCCAGGGAAGAAAATACCTAATGACAGTCACTAGCAAGCACTTCCATTTCTACCTGCACAGTGCAGATTTTTTGCACCAGCTACCACGTTTCTTGTATTATTCTGCAAACAGCTGCCATGCTTTTATACTAATGGACCTGGCAGGTGAGGTGAATTCTCTTTCAGCTAATCAATTAAGTTGATAAAGTGCATTGGGACTGCACAAGACAGTCTATCTACAATTTCTTTTCTTTTTCCTTGTATCCTTCTTACCTTTAAGTGTGGAAAAAGGTCACAAGTTGATTCTTGTTTTCTAAATACAAAAAGCCTTTTTCCTGGCATCTCCTGGCACCCAGTAATACAGGAAATGCTTCAGACTACTCCTTTCTTCATTGATTTTCATCATCTGGAAGTTTCTCTCTAAGGCTTGCTGTAAGCAGGCAGCGCTGTGAAAGTATTTCCAGTCAAGGCACTTGTCCATTTTGGAGAGGGTGCTCTGTTTCTCCATCTTTTTTGAAAGCTATCAAAGCGTACAGTTCTCTAATAGACAAGTTCAAGCCTTTGTGATGCTACTGACATTTTTTTTCTGTTCCTAAATATCAAAGTGGAATCAACATAGGTCTGAAAACACCTGTAGGTTGTTATTTGGCCTATTAAATTCAGAGTCTGATTTTAAGGTCCTGGCAATGACTCAGCTGCCTCAGCAACTTTCTCTTTGTTCAGGTCCAGAGTAACAGCTGTGGTCTGTAATGCTGTTCACTGAGAGGTTCCAGGACTGTATTCACCAGGGATCCTGGGGATCCCTGGCTGTAGGGCTTGTTCAGGCTGGGAATCAAGCTGACACTTCCTTAAGGTTTCAGTAAAAGAAACAGTGCTCTGGGACTTCCCACTGGAAATGGGCTCTCCGGGCCATGCTCTCCTTGAGGCAGACCAGCTGGGTGAGCATCTGGTATCCCTCTGCTAGCCGTGATCTTCTCTAGGGGGAAAAGGTGAAACCTACTGATGAATGAGGTGGATTGGGAATCAGGTCTCCTGAGGACTCTTCCAACAGCAGGATGCATGTGGCGTGTAAGCTCTTAACAGGTGCTTTCTGAACTGGTGATACAGATGGCTCCATCTGTTTACGTTGTCTCTTAACTCCTCTTGTCTCTGTCACATGGATTTAATTTCCTGTGCACTGCTTACTTTAAGCCATAAAGGTTGTATCTGCATTGTTTTGGAAAAACATACTTGACAGCACTTGGGAGACCACATTCCCTCTCTAACTGCATTCCTATACCAGGGTGATTCCCACACTGATGCTTCAACCATGCTTTTGTAAAATGCTGGGGCCAAACCACATCTTCTCCCTCCTCATGTGCTAGGTTGTCTTGGCTGGCACAGGAGTCATGAGCCAAATAATTCACCCAATAGCTCCATGTTAGGCACCTACCACTGCAACACTGCACTGTGTACTCTCCTAATGGCTATAATTTTCAGACAGGGAAAGCTTGCTACACATTTTATCTAATTAGTTATGTCTGACATGTTCGTTAGACAATTTTTTAGCTGTTTTTCTTATGCTATGTATGTTTCAAAGCCACCTCTGAAAATTTTTCTTTCTGTACAACTTCTTTAACACTTCAGTGAGTAAAAATGATCTTGCTCTTCAGTATCTGTGAATGTGTCAATCACTTCTTCAGGTTTTCTTTATGTCAGCCTTATTGTCTCTGGAGTTAGAACTTGTAATTAAGAGGCATGCTGTAACTTTGTTCTTGTGGAATTAGAGGAAGCCAAGACCATTACCTCCAGCACCACTACCACCAGAGCAAGAATGCACCTCAGGAATAGAGTTGCCACATACAAAGTTACATGGCTCAGTGCATGCAGTTTGTTTTCACCCTGCTCGCATGGATCCTAAAGATCCATCCCAGCAGCTAACGTTTGTTACTTCCCCACCCTGAAAAAGTCATATTTTTGTTCTGAGGACAACAATACAAAAACTGCTTAAAATATTTTTCAGTGATCATTTATTATTCTCAACTTTGCAGTTCAGAATTGATAAGCTTATCAAATAGAGTTCAGTGACATAATTTAGAATGCAGAGGTTATTGTGTCTCCGGTCCAAGATTTTTCTGAGTCATTTCAAACTTAATCTCCATTATTTGTGGAACAAAATGGAAAAGAGTTTAATTGCTTTGAAATGGAAATGAAAACAAAATTGGATTTGTTTTGTATGCTTAAGCTTAACTTCTTTTTGTTATTGCCAGTGCTGTTTGGAAAATCTGAAGTAGTGGTCTTTCAAATAATGGTATCACTGCCATAAAAGTCACTCAAATAGTCTTCAGTTTGCTTGGTTAGATTAGGCTGTGGCAGGCATTGAAATCTGAAGTCTGAAACAAAACAAAGCAACAAAAAAAGATAAAAAATGGTAAGCTTCTCAAATGGTAATTGGCTCAGAGTGGCAGTTTTCTACATACTTTCATGTACCTCTATGACAGAAGGAAGGAGCAGAACCCATAGAAAAATCCTGTTTTATGCCCCCATGGAAGCTAGCCCCTGTCTTGCTGGAGTAATGTTGTCATGACAATGAATAAACTAATAAATATACATTTTTCATTCTACAGTTTCAAAGAAGTAAACCATACTGTGTCAGATGTACTCACTGAAGTTAAGGGTAGAAGTAGTGATTAGGTCACCTAGTTTGACTTGCATATCACACATCCTATAATTTTACTGACTCATTTTAGCACTCAAACACAGGAGAGCTTTCTTTGGTTCCTTGTTCTATTGATTAATCAACTTTGCTGTTAACATGTCTATCTGGTGTCTAATTTGAATTTACCTAGCTCTAACTTTCAAGCTAAAGCTTTCTCTGCTAGATTAACAGGTCTTTTTAATGCTTTATTCCCCTCTCTTGCTCTGTGAGAGTAGCTACATACTGTAATCACATCATTTCTCACCAGTAGGCATTTTTTTAGCAAAATAATATTTCTGAGGCTCTTTTTGCCACAAAATTTGATCCCATTGAATATAAAAAGATTTTAATATTCTTTCCAGTAAAACATCCAGTTACCAAAATATGCTGAGCTACAGGCCATCAAAGAGCCGTCTAATTAAAGAATATAAATTACATAGCAGTTACGATATGATATGCTCAGAATAAATCTGCAAGGGGATCTAAAGCTTCATCCTTGAGCTTTTGAAGGCAATTGCTCTGCTATTTGAGCTAATGGAATATTATGCTGGGTCAGCCCAGAAGAGGGGCTTTATATCTTTGCCTCCATCTCCTTAAACAGTGTTGCCTTTCACTTTCTAAAAGGAGAATTCTCAGCGGAGCCTTCTTCGAAACACTAACATTCTCCAAGACATTCTCGGGAACACGATATTACCATAACTTGACACCACGTTAGAAGCTGCCCAATAAATGTTTGCAAGGCTGCAATAAACTCTGTTTCTAATAGCACACTTCATGCTGTGCTAGCAAAGTGTAGAGGAAATGACAGAGGAGAAGGCTTTATGCAGTCCTCAAGAACGACACCAGCACACCCCATATACAGCCCCTCTGCGCCAGCAAGCTGATGGACTGGTAGAGCTGAGAGCAATGCCAAGATGCTCCTCAGGTACAAGTGGAGCTGCTAAGTTTTTCTTGTCCACAGTTTGTTTAAAAAGTAGGAGTACAGTCGAAGGTCCTAATTGCTCATTGGAATCATAAAGTGCTTTTAAAACCTCTTTGGAGAATGTAGTGTGTCCATAATGACGTCACATTAACTACTGGGCTATGCGTTTTCACCTTTTATCTGCATGCAGATGCTGCACAAATTCAGCTGATGTCAGCAGCTTGGTTTAGGAGTCTTGTTTCTCAAGAGGTCCCTTTGACCTTAATAAGGTTCTTCCTGGGCATTAGCTACAAATTTTCCTTAATACAACCAGTCTTTCCATGATAGGTTCTTGTAACCGTGAGTCACGATCATGTCAGTGATACATTGATTCCTGAGTAAAAAACACCTATACAGAAGTTTGGGGAGCTTTTCAATGCACAAAAAGTATAACATCAGAAAAGTAGGAGTCCAAATTACTCTCTTCTCTTGCTTTCTTACTAACTACCTTTGTGGCCACCACAGTCTAACTTTCTTTCCACACAAAAACCCCATCCTCTGCTGACTTGGCTGAACTCTGCCTTCCTCTGATACAGTAATATATAATCTAGCTTTATGGTACAGCTATAAATAAGGCTGATTCATTTAGAGTACTTAAAATCTTGAGTATTTCAAAGAAGAAGTCATTTAATTAATCCTCTTGGGGTCCATTAAAGTATGGAAATATTATGTCTGTTTTGTGAAAGGGGAACTGAGGCGCTGTGAGGTTATATGGTGACACAAGATGTCCATAGAGAAGCAAATAATTTAGTGTAGATTTATTTAATTTTAGACCAGCACCTTCAGCAAGAAAACCTCATTCTTGCCTTGCTGCCCAGCGCAGGGATCTAAATTGTCATTTTCATAAACATATCCACATCTTAAAACAGAGAGATAGCAATAAAAACTAGCTACACAATGTGTATCTCTTGCGAACATTTGAACTGACTTTAATTTGTTATAAAATCAAAAATACTCTCCATCTCCTATTCAGAAAAATGAAGCTTTGAAACTGAGACAGAAATTTGATCTTTTGAGCACGGTTATAATGCTTAGAAAAACATACCATACATGACTCAGTACAGTTTATCTCAGTAGTCTAAGGTATGCATCAGTCAAACTCTGCTTCACATTAACGCACAGTAAGTTTCTGCTTCAGTAAGTAGGTTAAATAAGTTTAAGCAATGAAACTGAAGAGGTCTGTTTTCTAGTTTGCAAAAATACCCCAGAAGTTACTGAATGTGTTTTACAAAGAAAATAAAAAACTATTTTAAATTAGAGTTTACACAGAAATATATCATTAGCATTTATCACATAAAATTACTGCAAAACAATTTTTTTTTACTAAAATATGAGTTTTCTATGCTCTAGGTAGCTGTTTGATCGTTATTAAGATTTTTGCTACTCTTCATCTAACCAGAATTATGTCTATTCCTTACTCCAACTAAAATGAATGAAAAACAAGGTCTAAACTGCCTAGTCTTTCAGTAAATATTCTCCTAGGAATGTAGTGAAGCCTTTATGTTTCTAAATCTTCCAGAATCTGTTCCTCACTCATTACTAGTGAAAAAATTTCCAGAACTACAAAGGGCAAAGACCAATATAGATTCTATTTAGAGCCACTAGAATTTGTGGAAAAGTATTTTCCAAGCAAATGCATTTTGTTGTGAGTCTTTGGCAAATTTCTATTTTTAACTCTGAGTATGAGTTCTAATGACTATCATCTTCTTACACATATCCTGAGCACTAAATTCACACAGTCGACCTAGACTCAAACTTCTGGACTATCATCCAAAATGTAGGTCTGCCAGTTTCAGTGGATGTGTTTTTCTGAGAAAATTTCCCAAATGTCTGATATGCTCCAAACATACATAGTTTCATGTAAACTACCACGAGAAGGAGAAGCTGGCAGCCTCACTGGTCTTCTGCCTTTTTCCAGTGGTTAGCTCATTAAGTCCAGTCCTACCCTAGCTCGGCAATGGAAGAACCTGATCATCAGTTCCAGATGGGGAACTGCACATTGGGCTGTTTGGAATGTAGAAAAAGTAAAAGACAACCACAGCAAACACCACCATCCCTTCTTCCAGTAGCCATGTTCTTTGATGGTCTGATATTCCTAGCCTTCAAGTTTTAGGCAACCTAGTTTTAAATAGTAAGGGATCAGAGACAGCTAAATCCCATAATCCCATAGACTGAAAGTTAGAACTTCATGATATAATTTCATGGGCATGTATATGTTGCTCAAACTCATACTTCCTGTTTCATCCTTATCGACTTGCAGACATTCCTCGCTTTGTTTTTATTTTGTTGTTGTTTTTTTGTTGTTTTTTTTTTTCATTTTTGCATACAGTTAACATCAGTGCACTGGGTTCCCCAGACTCCATCTTGGGAAAATGACCTGTATTAAAATTAACATAGCAAGGTACATTTTCAGCTGGAAAAACATCTTTAAAGTGGCTCATTAAGAGGCATGTTAATTGTTATTGTCAGTAGAGAGGAGTGGTGATGAGGGAAGGAATGTAAGTGAAGCTGGGGGACTTCAGGTGTCTATGTACTTGGCAGCAAAACTAACTTCAAGGGGTCAGCTTGTCCAGAGGAAGGAAGCTCCCATGTCATTCCAGTTCTAAGTATTAGCCATTTGATCATAAAGAGGTTTCCTGACTTAGTATGATGATGTTTGCAGAACCTGTGCTCATCTATGTTAAGGCATATTTGCATGACAGAGTACAGACAACCGTATGTTCACCTTGCCTAAGCCTCACACAGAGTAACTATGGCTTGGCAGCCATGGAATCATTTAATGCACCCTTAAGTCTAGAATAGCTGACCCTGCATCTCAAAAGGCTGGTTTGGGTGGGAGACAGGGTCTGTTTTCATTTGGCAGGAAGGGATGAGGTGCCTGTGGAGTGCAAAGTGTGGTTTAAAATACACTAGTGTTGCACAATATTTCTTAAAGGAAATCTACCTCATTTACTATGACCGCATAGCTAACACACAGGGGGGCTGCACCCTCCTTTACCTTGTAGATTTCATGTGCATTCATATCCTGAGCTTTGGGCATGGAAATGTATCTACAATGCTTGTAATCCCTTTGCGTCTTCCTCATAACCTCTCTGGTTGAAAGTCTCTTCTATGCAGGAAGCCAGCACAGGTTTACACACAGCTTAAATCCCACTTAAATTGCTATGGCTTAAAGTCCCACTGAAATAGCTCCTGGGCCTCATGCTGGCCTTCTATACAGAGATGAATTCCACTCTTATGGAATTCCTCAGCATTTCTTCCTTTTGCTTGTAGGCAGGGTAAATTAGCCTCTTCTGAATACAGTAAGGCTGCATTTAGCCAATGTTGGTATAGAAATGTGCTTCTTCTCTCAACACTAAAAAGTACTTGTTATTAAAAACTGGCATAATTGGGAACAAAAGAAAAACAACAAGAAATGCTATTCCTAAGGGAGTGTCAATCAAAATGTTATTATCAGCACTGTGATTCACTTCACTTACTCTAAGATGAATCACACATGACTATGACTATTGAAGAAGAATATACCAGAGATTAATATCTGTCTCTTCAGAAGTAATTATTGCCAAAGATGATTTTGGCTTGGTTGGACTCATGGGAGGTGTTATTATTCTCCGAGTTCACTGAATTTAAGTCTTGGCCCTTCACTATCTTTACATTTCAACTTGTAAAATATAGGAAAAACACTTATCAAAACCTGAGTATACATTAATATACTTGTGAATGAGACAACTGTATGTCACTTACTCATTATTTCTACAATGTTTAGATAGTGAATGGTCACCTTCTGTTGTCCTTCCCTTATGAGATGATCTCTGGATCCATAGATCCATCAAAATGAAAAGAAAAAGCCATCATTGAGCAAACTTTTTCCATGTACAAATGGTCCACTGCTGCACTAATCTACTTCTACAGTTTGTGACTTCCTTAACAATACATTTTTTACTATTTGCATAGTAGTTCACAACGGTGGATTGGTCTTCTCATGCAGAAACACCCTTCCCAATGTCTTCTCGTACACAGGTTTTTTTTTATCTACATTAGAACATTTGCATTAGAGTCATCTATACAGATCTTTAGAAGGTCCTCTTTTTTTACATAAGTATTAGTACCTCTGTGACATACCAATGCCATGGGACTCAGCTGGCCAGTCTCAGGCTACAGTTTGTAAAAGATGAACAGTTGGAAATAGTCACCTACACAAGTTCAAAAGCGTCAGACCAAACCATGGGGATTGTGCCAGGATCTTTATATGACATAGCGTACACAAGAAGGAGAAGAATCTTCAGTGTGAAGAAAAGCACAGGAAAATCATACAGCTTTGTTAGTGCTATCTCAGCTTTGTCATCTCCCTCCTGCTTAGCAGTCTATCAACCAGAAGCAGCTGCAGTTCCAAGGCTCCAGAGAGCACGGAATAAACGTGATAAAAGAGAAGAATCCCAGCCCTCGCAGTGAAATGATAGCAGCACACTGGGCCTGACTCAGCTGACCTTCCCCAGTGTTAACTTTAACATCTTGGTTTTTCTTTTTCATTTGTTGTTGTTGTTGTACTGTTTTTGTGTGTGTGTGTTGTGGTTGTTTTGTTTTGTTTTGTTTTGTTTTGTTTTGTTTTGTTTTGTTTTGTTTTGTTTTGTTTCTTTCTGGTTTGTTTGTGTTTTTTTGTGTTTTTTTTTTGCCTTTGAATATGTATTATCTGTTACACAATGCTCACCAAGTTTGTTATGTAAAATTCTAGAGATAAAACCTCAATCCTGGGCCCCCCTCTAAAGATTTTTGAACTTCCTGAGGGCTCTGGGAGCACATCCAAGGATTTTTATTGTTCCCAGAAGATACACAGAGATTATTTGTCATTTGGAGAATGTGTGTGTAAGTGTATTGGGGGGCTCTGCTGAACACAGTATTGTGTTGCACTCCTGGAGAAAAGGTGGGATTCATGGGTGACCTGAAACAGATGTTGAAAAAGAAGGGAAAGTAAAAAAAACAACACCATACATATATATTTCTTTTTCTAAAAGAGAGAAAGAAAGAAACCCCCCAAGATCTGCTGAAGATTTCTAACTGAATTATGCTTTTTATGAGGGTGCCTTCAATATTACTCATCCACAATAAGTTCTCATAGACCCTATAGGATTTATTTTATTTTTGTATATTAACAATACAGCAGGAGGAGCTGACACTTGTTTTCCGTATCAAGTAAAGTTTTATGTCATTTTTTTCTGGCTATCACCTCAGCATACATTCTACACTGAACAGTAATTCCATTTTTATGGACATTGTCAAATGCTTTTTTATAGAGATCCTCCTTTTAAAAACTCTAATTTTTAAGAGTCCCTTTAGTGACCGTTCTCATTTGGTTATTGTACTGAGTCACAGGTGCAGATAATTGCTGGGGCAATTAATGTCCCTGTGCAGTGAAGTCCTGGCCACTCTGAAATCAGTGGGAGTTTTATTAGTGTGATCAGGATTTCACCCTATGAATTTAATATTTACTTCATACTCAGCTGGATCCATAAATAGCCTGTGTCAACCTGAAAGGTCCACTGACTTTCATAATCACCACTGCTTGAAATGCCCAGAAGAGTTGGTAACTAAATAACATTTTCCTTTCTGGTAATTTTGTTTTTTGTTTTTATTTTTTCCATCTGGCAAACACTGATTTTTATCTCATTGGTTGGCCTGGATTGCAAGCAACTATGGTCTTCATCCAAGGAGTATAAATCTCTAATATCAGCATACTATCACAACATCCAATATAACTGAGGCTTGCTAATTATCTCTTAGTTTAATTGAATGACCATTCCAGGGACAGCACTCTAAAATGTTACTGGAGTCAGTATAATAACAGATATTTCAAGGCTTTAGCAGCCACATTGCCACAGAGGTAATTTTTGTTAGCTATGATATATTTAGAACCTGGAGAAGTATTACAAAATAGATTCCCATTTCAAGGCTTTTGGACAGAGCAGGCAGTTAACAACCTTTCAAATCTTAAGTGTACAGTGCCGTAATTTCCTGATTTTGCAGTGATTTCTTGCTACATTTTTTAAACAAAAGGCATTCACTTTTATTGAAAGAAGAATTAGATCCTAATGCTGGACCAAAGTCAGAAACAGGAATGTCTGTTATGTTTGAAATTATAAAAATGAGAAATAACTAAATAGAGCAGCATCAGAACAACAGAGTTTTGAAAGAGGAGTTTAAGGAAGTTTGGAGACACATCTCTAGAAAATTACTTTCACTTTTGGTAAAATGGAAGATATGTTGAATAAGCAATTATTCAATAATTCAATAAGCAATTGTTACAATAATTGTAATAATTATTCAATAATTCTTGAATTATCAGCAATGAAGTATGACAGAGTGGCATGCCACAGGAACTGTATAATGTACTTGAGAGTATCCAAACAAACAAAAAGTATTTGGAGACAGGTGAGAGAGCAATCAGAATTTTACATTCTGTCCAAGAAAGTCAGCAAAATGGTTCACAAAACTCATAATTCAATTTTCTGTATAGTTAAAAATCATCAAGACTGCTCTAAGTAGTCTGCTCTCCTTGCATTGTATAGTGGCCATATAAAGTCTGTTATTCCTCTCAGCAGATGGAATTCTATGGATGAAACTAAATAATCATATGTTAGAGACATAGAATAGGAAATATTCTTTATTTCATGTCCAATACTGATGTAGTTTATGGTGATCTTCTAGTGACCTTTGCATGAAAAGCATCCTGTGGGTTGTGCTGCAGTAAAAGATGAATACCAACAAATTCCAAGTTGACCTGAACTGAAATGAAAGATTTCTTTGGGACCCAATCTAGCAGTTGAACCCAGCTGGCAGCTCCAGCAATTCAGCACTAATCCTTTGTTTCTATGTTTTAAGTATTTCTTTTGAGGCACAGTAAAATATATGTCAGAGATTTCTACAAAAATATTCATTTTTCCTGTATTTAATAGCATTATCTCATCAAATACTGGTATTTTGATCTTTCTTCATTATTTTTTAATCCATTACGTGGCTTTTCTCATGTTCTCTATTTTTTTTTCCCCAGAAGTTTTTTTAAAGCATACTCTCAAGGTTGTTGACTTTGGATCTTATCGGTGCACAAGTCACTGTTCTGTCCTTCAGACACATATGCTACAATCCTATCACAAGGTAACTTTGTCCTGCAGTATGCTAGGATAGTAAAATCACTTGGTACTGGAGCTGCCCCGGAGAGGAGATTAGTCATTTCTTCTGATCTGAATGCACTATGGTTTGTGAGTTGTTTTTCCTCTACCTCAGCACGATTCTTTTCTCTCCCCTTGTTCCTGTCAGCCATCTGGCAGTGCTCTAACCCACCTCCAGACCTCTTCTCTGCAAGTTTCCATTTCCTGAGGTTGCAAGCTCCAGAAATTTAGGAGTTGTAGTGTGCTGAGCCTCCTGAGTGCTGATATCTGGGAATTCTGAAGTCTACTTGAATTCATGAACTGGATATATTCATGTCTTGAAGTTTCTCTTTCTGAAATAAAATAAAAATAAAAACCTTGGTTATAGTTTGTTTGTTTCACTTTCCATTTAATTTAAACTGACTCAACTTGTGATTGGTTTGATCTGGAGTTATTTCCTATGAGCAGTACATACATAATGTCATCACTGCTTACAAAAACAGTGTGGCTTTTGTGACTCTATCTTTTGACTTATGTTGCATTTCTGTTAATGCCCTTGGTTCAAGAATTAGGGATAAAATCCGTGAGTCTATCCTTTGCTGTGATCCTTTGTAATCTATAGCTTGCTTTCATGCAATGCACACTGCACTCTAGAATATGAGAGGTTTACCTTGCACAGCGGGCATCTGTCTACTGCCTGGCAGACGCAGCCATAGAAAGAATGCTACTTCAGTTCTTCTCTGAAAGAGATAGCTTTCAAGTGGCAGCTGGATGCTTGTCTTGGCTACCTGATACCTAGGCTTTTGCCCAATGGCTGACATCAGCTAGAGCATGAAAACTGCAGATTCAAATATCAACGCGTTCTTACGAAAGCCTTAGATCTGTCACTCACTTTTTCTCACTGGCCTAACAGAGCCTATTTGTTGGCTCTACAAGTCATGAAGAAAGGCCCACTTATTTTCTCAAACCATTATACACTGAATGCTTAATGTTGTTCAGTCATATTCATGCAATTAAAAAATTACATTTGAGTGGTTGTTCATTATTCCAAATGGAGTATATTATCACAGCACAAGTCACCACGGCAGCTGGTGCAATAACAGAAATGTCTTGCAAATTGCCACTTTTCAGTAAAGAGGAAAGTTCTGCAAATTTGGAAGAAATTCTGCTTGTAGTTTTGCTGCATTCTGAATAGATCATCATATTAAACAATTCAGTTTGGGTTCTTTTTTTTTTTTCCAAATAACAATTTATTTTCTCTGATTTAACATTTGTGATTATGTCCATAGCTAGCAATTTAAGCAACACAAAAGGAGAATTCCTGCCTGTTGGATTTTATTAGTTTGCTGTACTGCTGAGCAGTTAGACTATTCCTTAACGCAAGAGTGTCATCCCTGACGTGCTTTTGGCCAAAGTCAATGAGCCGTCTCCTGAACTGATATTTCTGGAAGAGAGATAATTTTCTCCTTTCTATTTCTCCATCTGGGATGAACTGCAATTTAGAATACAAAAACTTTGTTCAATTTTGATGTTCTTTCAGAAGCCAGTTGTTGAGGATGTACAGTTTATACACTGGGAAAGAAGTAGTCCAATCCTAAAAGACAGTACATATGAATTCATTAACACTCACATATAGTATTGACAAAATATAATTGCTTACTAGTGTGCTTAATATTATGTATGAGAAAAAACAGAACACTTAAAATTTTTATGTTTTGTAGCTAGAGACAGATGTGAAGAAAGGGCCTCTCTAGACACATTCTGCATGTAATGGTATTGTTAATTCTTTTTTGAACAGGTTTTCAATATGTCAGTGACCTGCAAATTGCTTTATAGCTTTTGGATTTATAAAATGGTTTGCAAACACTGAACAGCGATGGTCATTTGACTGGCTGGCAGTGGTGTCATATGTGTGCCAGCATTTCTCACTAAAAGTACAGGTATGACCTTTTTTACCTTGGAGTTTCCATACCATAACAGCTATAAGGCACTCATGGTTAATAGATTTCTGAGGGATTATTGCACTCTTAGAGTAGCTGAAGTCACTGGGCTTTTGGCTTGTGCCTCATACTGCACCTGAGGTGTGTGATAATCCCTCAGAAATGTGCTGCTTGTTGAATCTCATGGATTAATTATAAACATTAACTGAAGTCAGCTACACGTTAACTAGTTTGCCCAGATGTTCCTCTACCTAATGGATGGATGTGATGACTGATGAAAAGAAATCACGCAAGAAGTCTGCTTCTGCTGAGTTCATTTGCCATGGAAAAAAAGGAGAGCAAAGCAGTTGCACTACCCTCTAACAAGAAAAGTGAGACCTCTCAATTATGGGATGCACAAATTTCATTACAATTTTTACATCTTGTGGAGGAGGGCCTCTGTTTGAAAATATCCCAATTACACAGTGCCCTCCAACTGGAGTTCCCCTCAGTGAGGTCCATATCCATATCACTCCCTTCTGTGCAGTATTGTATCTGGGATGCCTTGGAGACATGTAATTTTCCAAGGATTCATTGTGGTCCAGGAGCCAGAATTTTGCCTCCCTTCAAGGGAAATGTATCTCTTCTTTACAGAGATTAAATTTTCCGATAATAATTGTATTTCAAATTATAAGCCAGATCCATTTTCTGAAGTTGAAAACAAGCATTTCTCTATAAGAATTTCAACACAGTATTGCACTTTCTTAAACATCTACAAAGGTTTTGGGAGAAACTTTGGGAGAAGTTTTGAAGGGAACTACTAGCATGAATTTTATTAAATTTTATTTCTTTAAGGTTTCTTTGCATGGCTTTCTGTATGTTCTGTCATTCCAGCAAAAGTAGCATGGAAGGGCAATTAAAAGCTACTACTTCGCTTTTGAGTGAAAGGAAGTAGTACTGTCTGTTATTAAGAGATGGATGGAAGAATCTGCAGAGTTAGTTTTATTTCACAAATGGAGAATGGGTTATGAATAAAGACAGTGGTTCTAGTTTCCTTCTCCTTTGACATTAGCTGCAGCAGACAGAATCAATGAATGATAATGCTAATTAATGAATGAACAGACATCTTTTTGTTTCTTTCTCATTCTGCAAGAATTGTGGGAACCCTAATACCTCAAAATGGAGAGAGGTTAAATGAACTACGTAGTTACCATAACCACATGAAAGCACCCCATTATTGCATTTTTAAGGTCATTTTAGACTATGAATTTGTGTTGATCCCATGAACATGAAAAAGAGAGTCTACTCCTTCTGGTGTTTGTCTTTGAATTTGTGGGATGACACATGCTTGGAGAAATTGTTGTACAGCACATGGTGTACCCTGAGTGTGTTCATCTCCCATCAAAACATATTTAGTAGGATGAGCATAATTCCTTTGGTGAAGGACCAGTAGGAGGAATAATACAGTAAGAGGAAGGATCAGATAAATGGTGCAGAATGTCATTCTGATTCCAAATTTTGAGCGCTCCTGGGAGGGCAAGGGATAAGGTTCCTTCCCTTGGGTCTCCATTATTGTAGATCAGGTTCTCCTTGCAGTGTCCTATGTTAGTCACATTAGCAAGCGCCTGGCAGTATGTTGTGAAGTCCCACTGAAATACTAAGGTCCTTACTAGTTGGCATGCAATATACTAAGTATTATTCCAGTGGGACTTGTACCATGTTTTATCTGCCACTCTTCCCTCCTACTCACGGGATGCAGAGTCAACAATGCCATTTCTTATTCTGCGGTCAACAAACATCTCCACAGAGATGTTTCTGTTATCTCAGGGTCTGGACAGAGAGAACATAACAGTAGTTGAATCCTGACAGCGTTTGTTTCTGGTGAGAAAAAGGAATCACATTATGGTACTTTGTAAGTATCAGTTTTATTTTCTCTAGGTGCACTCAGCCTTCTCCAGATTCCTCTAAAGGTATTGTTTGTCCCATAAGCCAAGATGACACGAGCAGTGAAAATGCTGTCTTTGCTCTGTACACAGTAGGACACATCCCTTTTCAACACCAGGCAAGCATACTGGCTAAAGAGAATTACCTTTGCTTTTTAAAATTCTGTCAAGAGTATAAGAAATTATGCGTCAGGCCAGCCCACAGACCCTGCCAGCTCACTGTACTTTCTTCAAGAGTGATGGATAAGGGAATGTACAAGAAAAAAGCAAGAAAACAGGCAGGCATACCATTCATATTGCCTCAGGATGATCTCCAAGAAATTTGTGGCTCAGGGACTTCCTGAGCTTTTCCCAGCTTTGCTACATCCTTTTCATGATGAGGAGACAATAACCACACATAATACTTATGAGAGAGATAAAGCATAGATTTATGCAGTGCCATAATGATGGCTTATGCTGTCTTTTCTTTTCCATTCTGTTCTGCTCTGTTGGGTTTCCTGGCCTTCCATTCAATACTTGCTGTGTTTTGCTTTCTTTTTATCTCTGTATATTGAGACAGATTTTTTTCTAGTGTTATGCATTTCTGCAAATTCATCTGCTGGTCACTGGCTATCATGAGCACCTCTGCAAAACACTGCAGTCAGTCCTTGTTTCTTCTTATTTAGCAGTACAAGCAAACTTTGTCACCTTGGTATTCATCCACTCTTTCAGTATTCATATGCTGAAGATCTTTGAGAGATGCCATTGATGAACACCCTTCTGTCCTGCTCAGTGCTTGAAGATGTAGGATTTCTGTGGTCATATTTCTTATAAAACCACATTTTTTACCATAGTTACCAACTTCCTTATAATAATAATAGGAGTGATACTAACATGTTATCTTTAGTCCAGTAACTATTAGCCTGACCCTGCTCAGTTTTATTTGAATCCCCTCCAGAAAATCTTTCTTCAATATGAGTCCCCATAGCACAGGAATCTGCATCCTCTGTTGCAGTATTGTCTCTCCTGTCTGACCCAGTGCATGGCACTTGGAACATTTCAGAGGTTACCACTACCTAGTATTCAACTTAACAGACTGTATTTTAGCAGACCTCATTTGAGGGTTGGCAGGAGAGGTGAGGGTGTTTTGTTAAAGGTCCCTAAGTATCTGAGGTCTCTTGAAGGTAAGTAGAATTCTTTCCTTTATTTCTACTGTTTGTTGCATTTGAGCAAGTTGTCACTTGCTGTAACCTGGGACCTTACTATTCTGCTGTCATTGCTGCACTTTTCATCACATTACACAGGTCCCTGTATCTTTTAGAAACATATTATGCCAGTGTACATTCATGTTAGAAGTTATTTCTAGTGCATACCTACCTTTTTTCCCCACATAGATTCTCATTAGCACCACAGAAAAAAATTCTTTTACACTTCGATGATCACTGGGAAGACCATTTCTGTAGTTCTAGAGTATATTCGTAATTTACGTATAGGTTTGACAATAGTTATCGTTAGTAAAATGATAAAAAGCTGCTTCTTATTGCAGTTTAGTCTAGTTATACTTCTTTTAAAGCCTTTTTGAAAGTGTATCTTTCATGCATTTTACAGACATCACTCACTTGATCCTTTAGTAGTCATGTACAATAATATGTGTGAAGAATTAGACTCATAGTCTATCAAAGTTACACTTGACTCGGTGTTTAACAAGGACAAGATTGCAGAATGACATTTAACAGACATCTTTGAAGAAGCCTTCATACTTCTAGAATTGAAACTATTATCTCACCCTTACAATAGGGAATCAGAGACAGAAGAATATTTTCTGGTGTACCCTGGAAGAGGGCTTAGGGTCCCTGGCTATGTCCTCATTATCATGTGGGATAAAGTAGTATTAAATCTGTAGAATAACCAACTGATAGTGAGGAACCAGTACCAATACTACATAAGTTTCAGAAAGCACTTCAAACAGTTTTACTTCAGATATGGTCTAGTTTGTTCCCATGGAATAAATGCTCCGTTATAAATGGTGAAGTGCACTTGGAGTGCTTAAAGAACTAATTTAGCTTGGGCTTATCTTAAAGACTCCAAGTCCATGCCCTACGAAACTGCCTAGTGGTGTGAACTAGAGTGTTCTCAGTGAGGAAAAGGCACACCCCTGAACCGAACTAAAATGTTATTGCAGACCTGGTTCAAGCAAAGAAAATATACTTGTGACATATGAAAATGGCTTATTTCTGTTTGAGCAGGAAAAAATATGGGGAGTTCTAGACATGGTAAAGGATTTTGAAGAGATCCTCCAAGTCCTTTAGTATGACTTTCAGCTTTTAGTATGACTACCTAGAGCCAATTAGATCACAGGCACGAAGCACCGAGAAGCACTTAGAAAATCTGCATATTACCCAAGGAATTCATTCTGTTACTTTGATGTCTGTAAAAGCTCTTTTATGAGCCCATTATCTGGAAAAAAAAGCGCAATGTATGATACTCTTATAGCAAGGTGTAGAAAAAATAACTATTGGACTTTTCAAGATTAGTAAACACTAAAGCATATCACCTCTTTAAGTTCTTCCACACATGCTTTTTTTTTTTTTTTTTTGAAAGAACAATGACACAAATTAATAAATAAATCACCAACAAAATATCAAAATTCTAGAAATACCATTTTTTTCAAATCTATCAGATTTTGGGACTCTATTTTCCAACAAACTGAAGTACTTCATCTTCTGAAGAGCACAACTGACATCTGAGAGTTGAGTTCCTTTGTGCTAATGACTCCACAAGTAACCCCACCAAATCCTGTATGATAAATGTATCTCTGGTTAGTGAAACAGATATTGTATCATGCCAGAAGAAGGAGTTCTTGTTGACACAGCATCTCTAGAGACAGTGGTATATTTTCTTTTAGTATTTGAACACTCAGCAGCTGGAGTAGTGAAAATGACAGAAAATCAGTCAGCACTGTTAAATCTGAATGATCTTTCTTTCCATCCTTATTTCTTTTTTCTTAAATTTTTTTTAAGCAGCCTTTTATTGTACAGCCAGTTTCTGTCTTGTAAAAAAGAATTTGAGGGGAGTCTTTGAAGGAAAAAATGTAAAAACACTGTTAGCTCCAATCACAATATATTTTTTTAGTCCATGATCCATTCAAACTACTTCTGTGCTTTAAAAAGGAAAGAAAAAAACTGTACTTATTTTATATTTTGAGGTTATTTTATTTTTAGTCTATGAGTTCTACAGTAAGTGCATCAGCAAGCCACTTTCATGCATTATTTTTATGTCTTTGTAGTACTATTTCCATAAGCATGTTAGTTTTATAGTGGAGTTTCCACTTGAAGCTGTTAGTAAATCTTTCCACAGAAGGCAGGTCTTTATAAACGGCTATTGTTAAAGAAATGTTACTGGCTGCAGTTAGTGTAACGGTAAATGTGGGAAAGACCTGGCTTTTGGCTATTGCTCTTGTATCAGCTTTCCCATTCAGATTGGAGGAAAAGGATAATTGTCTTCCCTTCCCCCAGCATCTACGCTTACACTGGGACAAGAGCTAGATGTGTGGCTTTCAGAGGCAAACAAATGACGCGTGGAGGATTGTATTCACTGTGGCCTGTTCAGATGTTATATACAGACTCTTGGATAGGCTTTCAGAATAGTATGACGTGTTCCAGATAAACAGCAATTTACTGTAAAGTGAGTGCATATTCAGTATTATATATCTTGGGTTCCTAAAGTAGTAATGTTTTTTCCATGATGTGTGAGGAACATTTCTGGTATTAGCTAACTTCTGCAAGGAAAGCCCATGTCTGTGAATGTCAGATCAACTGGGTTTTATGGTTGTATGTCATATAAGACTCTAATTATGTACTCTGAATATAGGTGAACTCAACACTCTTTTAATCAATCCCACGGGTTCTGCTATTTCCATTACTTAGTTTCAATCCCTGTTTAAAAATGGGTACTGAGAATTTGTTTCGCATACTTAGTGAATCCCTAAGTGCACTGTTCCTGAAAGCACATGCTCACGCTTTATCTGGATAGTTTATGCACATTCTAAATGAAAACAGCAGAACAATGGGATGACTGAGACATTTTGACGTAAAGCTGTTTCAAGATCTACTCAGACTCTTTGGCTTCAAGTGAGAGATAAAGTGCTTCTATCTATTTCTTTTATTTATGAATGAGCAGACAGAATCCATACAAAATCCTGCTCACTAGGGAGTGAGGGGCATTTAAGCATCTTTCAGTCCAGCTCTTTCTGATCAATGATCTATTATCATATTGATTAATACTGTTCAAATACATCAGTATATGTCCCAGATATTAGTAAGCATTGTCCCCTAAGCAAAAGAAAAGCATTTGTAACTTCTACTTAATGAAGTAATTAAAGGTTAAAGCATAGGTAGAAGCAGAGCTGATGGAATTCACAAAACAGTGGCTGTAACTTGAGAGAATAGAAGGGGGGAATATATGCAAGTTTGAAATCAGTGTGAGCAATCCTGACTTCTGAATTATATACAATAAAGCATATATTTTTGTGGGGTTTTTTCTTTTTTCTTTTCTTTTTCCCCTTACAATTATGATCCCCCGCTGCACATGAGGATTTAGACCTGGGAAAATGTACTATGACTACAATAAAAGTCATCAGTTAATATTGAGATAAGTAACCTTACAGTATGCTCTTCCTAAATTTGAATCATGGTTTGAATCTTGGAATAATCAACTGCTGGGAGGCTGGTAATGTGATGTTTTGATGTGGCTTTTTTCTTGCTCTTGAAATAATATAAAAATTTGATTTCATACTTCTATTTTGTGCCAGTTCTTGAAGTAGTTGTTCCTTAGCAACTGCTGATATTCATTTTTGACTGGATAGTGACACATTTCTAAGGACAGCAACCAGCAATGAGAACTTCTTCAAAAATTTAAAATACATTAGGAGAACAAATACATATTAAAAGATTTTGATGTGGAACAACTTTTTAGCTCTAATGAAGACACAAACACTTGCCTCTGCACATTCATTGTAATCATGAACCTAGAGCTCAGATACTTAGAATAAGGGTGTAAGATGCCTATGCAGGAAGAAGTAGATCTGAAGGAATTATTACTAAATGAGAAAGAAAGCAAACTGTATTTAAATTTCCTGAGTCTCTGTTAAAAATCTTTTATCAAATTCTTTTCTATAGGGAAATCTCTCTGTTAGTACCCAGACAATGGCCACCAAAACATTCAAAGTGATCGGATGGATGGATATAAGTTCAAATCAAAGACAAGTATATAGGAAGAAACATTTTTTTGAGTGATACTGTTCTGGTGCTTGTTTCCCAGAAGTCACTTTTGCTCTTTTGCACATTGAAGCTGCAATGAACTGGAGTAGACATTTAACAGTCTGAAGTAGTGTCTTCAATTTGTCTAAAATAATTTAATATTAAGTTCGTTTGACTTCTATGTAGTCAAAAAGAAACCTCAGACTGAGTTGAGGGTACTTATATTGATAAAATCTTAGAAATCTTTGTCCTTTTTATAAGTAACGGACTATTTTTAGTACATTAAAAGTTCTTGAAGAGAATTAAAAGTAACTCTTGCTGTTGGAAATCCCACACATTCTTATTGTTAGCTCTTCCTCAGTTTTATCGAATGAAATCCAATTGAGAGGCACTGCTTCTAAATCCTCTTCAGAGTACTTTTGTTTATGACTTGCAGCATGGCAAAGTATAATGAAACATTTTCTTTCACAACAGAGTTTTCTGTCTCATTTGTCAATCTGAGTGAGATTCTGTGCTAGAATTCCTAACTGATGACAAATAATCAAGTGTTATGCTAGGTAAAGGTGATAATCAATATATATACTCTAGTCCAGAATTTTCTAACTAAAACAATCTCTGTCAATTCTCTCTTCAGTCTAAGATCTAATTAATAGCTCATTACAGGCAACATAAAGGATTATACTGAGTTTTGAGCTTGCTTTTTATTGATCTTTCAGTGGGAAACAGTGATATCCAGGAAGCATGTGGCGACTCTTGAGAAAACATCTGTTTATTTGCATCCATCAACTGGTGATTTTTACTTTCATGTTGCAATGCAGCTGATGTTCCTCCTAAATACCAATAAGTTAGCTTTCGTAAAGCAAACATTGTAATATATTCTATAAACATTGTGTAAGTTCTCATATAAAGTAACATTTTATAGGAAATTTTACTGGTCTTATATCCATTAGCCAAAAATCTCAGGTGCTTAAGTTTGTGGAAAAATAAGCTACTGTCTGTTGAAGTTTCAATAAAACAGTCAAAAAAGTTCCTGTTAAAGAAAACTGACATAGAAATCTAACGTTATTTTAAAGAGCCTGCATTTCTCTGCTCTTAATTGTTTGTACTTGTTGTGTTCTTTTTATTTATTCTAAATAGTTTTTTTTTGTATTCTCTTTTTACTTGTCTGGTTTCAGTACAGACAAATTCTCTCTTCTTTCTCCCCATTTTTCAGTCCATTAATATAGTTCTTTATGTCTACTTATAGCACACAATGGTGAGATGTAATTTCAGATCTCACTTGTGTATTGAATGCTATATTACAGAATCAGAATAAACAAAGGAACCCCTCTACCTTCAAAAATTCTTGTCTTTCTACAGATATCAGGCATTTATGACTTCACAAGACCGCTTTACTACAGAAGTCCTGCATATTGTTGTGGGTAGGCAGTGAGGGCAAGCTAGGAAGTCCTTTAGAGTGCTTATTTTTAAAACTAAATAGTGAAAAGTCTTATCAGCCACAGACAGAGCTCAAAAACAGCTCTGCTTTATAAAGCACTAATGTAAAAGACGTCACAAGGTTACTTCTTGACACTGCATACTTCATTTGCAAATATGTAGGTGTTTTTTGACATTGCTGACCACTTCAACTCAGCCAGGTCTGGATATTAAGCTGAATTCTTTCCTTGGTGTATCTCAAAACCAGAAAAGTTTAAAGACCAAAGGACTCCTTCAGGAACCAATTTGTTTTCAAGTGTCACCATCAATGCCAGATATTCAGTGGTTGTGATGTAGATAGAAATCACGTATGCAACAGTACAGTAGAGAAGGTAAAAGGAACTGGAATGTAAGAAAGCAGTAATGTTGCTGCACACAGTGTAACAGAATTTATGAACATGAAGAAAGCCACCTTTAATGTGAGAGGTGATGAAGCACTGGAACAGGCCGCCCAGAGAGGCTGTGATGTCTTCCTTCTCTGGAGACACTCAAGACTTATCTGGACATTTACCTGTGTGACCTGCAGTGGGGAATTGCTGTAGTGGGGGGTTGGACTCAATCTTCAGAGGTCCCTTCCAATCCTGTGATTCTGTGCAGTAACTGTGGTATGTAGTATTTTGGTACTTTCTATCTTGGTTATGTGCAGACAAATAAAGATTTATGGTGGCTGCAGGAAGAATCCATAGTCTTAATGACAGGATTTTGAATGCTCTCATAAATTTATGAGACGTTTATACTTTCTTTTCTTCTTCTGTGTTACCATAAAACTCTCTGTTCAGAAGTCATTAGGGAAGGAAGCTCAGGACTGCACAGAGAGTGTCAGAGCAATCTGGAGGGTTAAGGGACTCTGACCAAATTGGTTGAACCATTTGAAGACCAACTAATCTGTACCAAAACTAGGGCACTCCAAGTTTTAATTTCATTTGCAGAGAAAAGGGATGTATATGTTTCTACTGACTCATGAAAAAGTCTGAGTTTGGAAATCAAATTCTTAAAAATCATTTCAAACTACCAAGAAACATTCAAAATCAAACCCCACTAACTCCTACAAGAGTCATATTTTCCAACTCTGGAGAAGACCTGCTCTAGCTTTCTAGGAGGAGAAATAACAACATCCAGGGACCTCTTACATCAGTAAGCTGTGCACTTGTGTGCTATGTCCTTTAAATTACCTGTCCAGCCACTAAAACAGAAAAACACTCATAAAGCAGATCATATACCACCTTTCATTGTGGTTCAAATTACAGATGTGGTCCAATTGCAGATGGCAAAGTTTGTATATAAGCCACCTCATCTGTACACCTTGCTCACTAGGCTGGCTTACAAAAGGTCATAAATTCTTTTTTTTTTTTTTTTTTTTTTTTTTTTTTAATTTTTATTAAGAAGTTCGAAGNCCTGTCCCCCTTCCCCCTTGGGTTGGCTTAAAAAAGGTAATAAATTTTTTTTTTTTTTTTTTTTTTATTTTTTATTAAGAAGTTCGAAGTAATTATTTGGAAGAATATTAGCCAGAACATTTATTAGAACATTTGATCAGAATATTACTGAGAAACTACCCTTAATCTCCAAATAGTGTAAGTAAATGGCATATATTTATATAGTATGAATTCTGAAATGTAAGTGTATACAATTCATAGTTTATATATTTGTCAGTAAAAAAGAATGGGATCATAAATACTTCAAGTCTTAGTGTTTATAAATGTATATATATGTGGTGTAAATAGGTATTAGTACCTGTGTTTGGAGTTGTTAATCAAATCCTCACATTTGACACATTCACCTTATTTAGAAATCTGATTCACTGTTGACAGAATGGGCTTAATCACAAAGAGGCTCTGGCCCATATTTGAATGGGGTGGATATTTTACAATGGACCTCAGCATTTACACATTCTCCTTAGTACGACTCTAGGTGCTTTCTGTAACTACTCACTTCAAAATTAAGGCTTGTCTCATTCATTCAGACATTATTTTCTTTGTCTAACGTTTCTGATTCAGAATTGAAACATTTTTCCATTCTACTGTTTCTGTTACAGGCATTGCTATAGTAGCAACACGTGGAAACCTGATTTAGGGACCAGCTCCTATTGTGCCAGGTGCTGTTCATGCACTGAACAAAAGTTGGTTCCCACTCCAGGTTTTTAGGCTTGTTAAGTGCTTTGAGCTGTAAAGCATTGAGTGGATATAAAATATTGCAGCCCATTTACAAAATTTGTTTAAAAAGATAATCAGGTTTTAAAGTGATCTGCTTTAATGAATGTGTTATATATATATAAAATTGCACTCTAGTCCCCTGCGATTTTGTGAGGATATGTGCTACATTTAATTCTCACTTATGCTAAACCCAGTTTGCATTGCTTTTACAATAAAAAGCTTAACATAAATGCAAAAATGGACCCAGGGGATACATTCTTTTCCTGCTGCTATGGCCAGTGATAGAGCTGGAAAGGGATGGATGCTTGGAGCAATTAATTCTCCTTGGGCATGTGAAAAAGCCCAAAGAGTGCATCTCCTGCTGATGGTCCCTGCAAGTTGTACTTCCCTCTCCTTATCACCACCATTTTCTGAATCCTGTGATCCTTTCTAGCTGTCCTAAAGTGCGTATTTCAGTGTTTCCTAGTTGAAACCAAACATCTTCCTCTGTTCAATCTGAACTATATAAAATTATCCTTTTTTAATAACATCTGGAGACTCCAGGAGATTTTCTCAGAATTCTTTTTTTTTCAATAACTCTTTAATAATCATGCATGAGGTCATAACCATCCAAGGACTTTCAGATTTCATTGTTCTCAGCTCAGTTATTAGAGCATAGAAGATAATAACAGATTGATCCAGTAGTCCACCTACTCTGCTTTCCCATTTCTGCCAAAAATGTGTGGCTAAACAGAGAAGATTCATAGATTCATAGATAGATTCATAGATACATTAGGTTGGAAAGGACCTACAAGATCATCTAGTCCAACCATCCTCCTATCACCATCCCTATCCACTAAGCTACTAAATCAAATCCCTTAGCACCTCATCTAAACACTTCTTGAACAGCGCTAGGGATGGTGCCTCAACCNACTCTGAAGGGCCTCCATCCCCTCAGGCAGATCAACACATCCTCCCAGCTTGGTGTCATCTGCAAACTTACTGAGGGTACACTCAATCCCCTCGTCTAGGTCATCAATAAAGATATTAAGATAAAGATAGCATGGTGCTTCCTCAATACATCTTCTATCAGCCTGGGAATTATGAGTTTTTGAGCCTGAGGCTTTATTTTGGTGTCCTTCATGACTCTTCCTCTCAGAAATTTGTCTAATGATTTTTTATTTTATGTAAAATGTTGGTAAGTACAGCATTGTGTAACAAAGCATTTCTCTGTTTAGTTGCATGCAGGCCGAACATACCATTACATAGGGGTTTATTACTCATTTTAGAATTTGCCACCTGACCTTTTTTGAGAGACAGTGGCATCTCCTGCTGCTTTGGAGATGTGTCTCTGTAATCCCTCCCCAGCAAGCACCTACTGCTGCAGCTCAGCTCTCTGGTTTACAGTGAAGTCACTGAGAACAAACCAGATATGGAGAGCTGACAACTCATATAAGGACTGCTTCATTCTGGCAGGATAAAGAAATCAGATATCTTTTGGAAATAGTTATTGCATTTTAGATGGACATATAACTTCAGAAATTGAATCTGTCATGTACAGTTCTGCAAATAAAAAACATTAAAAAAACAACAACAACCCAAATATACAACACAGTACTCAATCATTACATTGTCAATGCTTTGAAAAGCAAATACAGAATCAATAACGATTTGAGAAAACCACTCCTTAGGTTTCATTTTTGTGTTGTTCTAAAGCAGGGAAGCAGCCACAGGTGATACTGTGGCTCTAATAAAGAAAACCACAAGGTAAAGGAGGAACATGGCTGCCTAACCACTCAAAATAAATATTATCTGTTTGGAACTCCCTCCCTAACCCCCAAGTGTAGAATAGCTTGAGCATTAGGTATTTTTAATTTGTTATAACTTGTGAGCAATTGGCTAAGTTGGCAAACGAGAAGAGGTTGGGGCTGTATCACAGTCTAATAAAAGCCCTAATAAAAGTTTTAAACTAGTTCACACATCTGCAGTCTGATGAGGGGCATTACATAATATGTGCTGTTTCTGCCATGCTCCCCACTATCCCCCTGGTTGATGAGGGGGGTGGAGGGGTAGTGTTCCTATGATGTCCCCCAGGCATTTTTATGGCCTTTTCTGAACCACCTCCATCTTTAGACAGCCCCCTGAGAATTTATTAGAGGGAAATGGGTAATTCTCTGAAGTGCCTATAATTCTCACTTTTTGAGATTCTTTGAACATATTATAACCTATCCTTTGGTCCACAGATTCTTTCAAAGGGAGATAAAAAAATACGTCTGGTATTTTTATACCTTGGATAAAAATAATCAAGCTGGTCCTCTGGATCCAATCGACATTTAAAAGCATTTGTTCCTTCAAGTGCTACAATTTCACCACACAGCCCACAAAAATACAGTTCATAATTAATTTCCAAGATCCAGAAATTGAGACATTTAAATTCGTCCACATCCAGGAGCACAGGGAGCTCTTAGTATCTCTGAGTATAATTAATTAGAAGATGGAATAGTTTCAGTTAGCAGTATTGGCCATCCTTCTTTCTGAATGCATTGGTGTCATATGGACAGTGGGATCTACGGTGAGACTGCATGACATTTTATTAAGTGATAAGGTGAGTCTTCAGAATCTGCTCAGCACAGCCAGCTTTCCAACGGTCAGAGGTCACAGCAGACAACATAAAGCTACAAACTTCATTTTAGGTACAGCTATTTGGTTCTATTACACAACCCTCAGGCTTACACCTCACTGTATTGCATGTGATTCACAGGGACTGTACTTCCAGTAGTGCCAAAGATACTGAAAAGCTCTGCTACAAAAACTACCTCAATGCCCTTCAATTACAGAGCTTGCAGATCTCCAAGACATTTTAAAGATGTGCAAGCTGCCTTTATTCCACTGTTCTTTCCATTGAAAGGAAGTTATCACAGTAAAATGCTGAGGGGCCAGGGGGAAACAAAGTCTGGCAGGGGCTGGTAGAAATTCACTTTGAACTCTGATGAAGAACATTTCCACTCTGTTTATTACTAAATCCACTGGCTGTAGATGATCCAAGGCTCATAAACCCAGGTATGATGGAGCTCCCAAGAGAATGGCTGTTGGGGGGGGGGGGGGGGGNCATATGTATGTGTGTGTGTGTTTGCATTATTTCTCTCTTTCATTCTGGCTATGAGAAAAGTAGTGATTGGATGACAAAAATTGTTCCACACTCTCAGAAAATTAATGGTACACAGCAGCTACTCTCAGAATGAAGAGGAAAGTGCTCATTAAAATCTCAACCTCACCTCTTTTTCCCCCCCCCCCCTCCTCTTTTTGGAGTTCTCTGGAAGTGCCTCCTGTATGCTTTAGAACTGCTTTGAGGATTATGACAGACTTTTAAGCAAATTTGTTTCAGAAAGGAAGATCTGTCTTACATCACAGTGTAACTCCAAACTGACAAAATGAGGATGAAGTAGAAGGCCTGAAGCTTTTCTTTTTTGTAGTTGTTTTCTATTTATTTATTTCTACTTTTTCCCTTGTCTGCTCTGATTTGTTAACTTACAGGAAGAACTCCATGTGTTATCTCCTCATGACATCCTTGTGTCAAATAATTTTCAGTCCTAGGTGAGAATGATTATCTTAATCTCGCCATTATCTTAACAGGAGCTAGAAGATCCAGCAGAGAAGGACTGAGAGAGAGGTACCTAAAGTGGGCATTAGATGACAATACAAAATACAACACTGAAAACCCCTGCTCAGCTGCCGCTTCTCTGTAGAAATATTTAAGCATCACTGACACATGAATTTTCAATATTCCTCAAACACATTACTCTGATGAGACAAACCAGCATTCTCCCTGGGATAGAAGCCACATTTCCTAAAGGATTTTAGGGGTGTCTTCCCCACTGGCTGCTGAATATAGCAGAGCTGAGGGAGCAGGAGCTGACCCAGAGTATCTGGGTGACTGCAGGAGCAGTTCCCTCTGCATGCTCAGTCAGAAGTCTGACAGACGTAGATCATAACAACTTTGGAAATAAGTGGGGGCTTAGCCCAGCTCTCCTACATCCCTGGTAATACTGTAGCCCCTGGATGTTATTTAAGACTACTTTGGCTCTGAAATCACTGATAATGGCACTCCTCGCAGGTGAGGACACACTGTGTTGCTCTTCTGCACCAAAGCTGCAGATAACATCTGAGTTAAGGCAAAGACCAGTCCTCAGAGCTTCCTACTGGTACAATTAGGCTGAGAAGCTACCTAGTCAGCATTCAGGTCATTTCAGAGTGCTGCTGGACTGCATGGATTATTGCTGGAGCACATGGCACAGGCTTCTCAAAGATATCAATGTGTCTTTGAAACTAATAGCTCCTCGAATAGTTACATCTGGTGGGGTAAAAACATTCAAGAAAAAAGATTAATTTTAAAGGGAGTTAAATACATGCACTTGCTTTAAATTAATAAAGGACTGATTAGTTAAAGGCCAAACTTTCCTTAAAGTTCAGAATTGGTGTGGCTGGAACATAGAATATCTATCAAATTGCTGCCTTTTTCCTCAACCACAGCTCAGGAAAAAGGGAGAAACAGATGCAAAATCTTCACAAGTGTTTTGTTTTCTTGTAAGCATCTATTGAGGTTTATAAGAGCAAGATTAATACCTAAAAAATGAAAGGCAACCTTTTCAATCCTGTTTGATTTTGCATGATATCATGAAAATATAAAAACTGTTCAGCAGTGTTTTAGTCAAACAGCTCTGTCTAGATGTAGGAGATCAAAAAATCATTAAGACGCATTACTTTCAAAAGGGAAATTAAGTTACAACAAAACAGGAAGGGTACACTCATACCTGTGCTTTTACTTAGACACCCGTTTCTTTGAGTATGTTAAACTCACTTTTTGTTGATCACAAAACATAGCTGTGAGGGGTCTGGAGCACAGGTCTTGTAAGGAGAGGCTGAGGTGACTGGGATTGTTCATTCTGTAGAAAAGGAGGCTCAGGGGACACCTTACTGCTCTCTCAAACTGCCTGAAAGGGGATTGTGGTGAGTTGGGGGTTGGCCTCTTCTCCTGGGTAACAGCTACATGAGGAAATGGCCTCAAGTTGCACAAGGGGAGGTTCAGGTAGGATAACAATAAATACTTATCAGAAAAAGAGGTGAGGCACTGGCATGGGATACCCAGAGAAGTGGTGGAGTCACAGTTCCTGCAGGTATTCAAGAACTGCGGAGATGTGGCACTGAGAGACATGATTAGTGGGCAATATCAGTGATAAATGGATGGTTGGTATAGATGATCTTACAAGGTCTTTTCAAACCTTGATGACTCTATGACTCTATAATATTGCTGAACATGGTATTTTATCAACACTGTATTTATGTCACCTTTTACCATTGTCTTAGTATTCAGTAAGCATCAGAATGTGTCTGGCATTGTTCAAACTTAAATGCATTAACAATCCTCTTATTTAAGGCACATATGCCTTCCCCATAGTGGTAAGATACAGGAGATGGGGCTGGAACACAGCTGAGATCATAGAGAGGGAAAGAGTGATGACTAAAAGTAGCAGCTAAATATAATAAATTATTAAAAATCAATAACAGCTTTTCCATCAGCTTAAGTATCTTTTGGACCCAAACCCACATGTACCACTTGGAGGGTTTATAGTTTTCTTTTAATAGACATAAACAGAAGTCTTCTTTATTAAATTATGCATTTGCTGTTGTGGCTTATGGAAAACAGCATGCGTATCTACTAGTGGCGTGACAGAACTCATATCTGACAACACTTACGTATTTGTTTGGTTTCATGTAGTGAATAGGCTTAGTGTGTAAAATTAAACATGTGTACATGAATGAGGTTTTTGTTAAATGTGTAATAATTTTGTCTGGAGATGTACAAAAAACAGGCCTACTTTTCTCTGATGTTTACTTTCATTTTCAGTCTTGCCTCTTTCTTTCTTGTTCCCTAAGTCTGCATTTGTTGTCACAGAGTACCACAGAGACCTATACCCACACTGAAAATCCTGATGGACCCTTAGAGAAAGGTAGGCACAAAGCATAGGACTTGCTACTGCAGTAAGGTCAGATAGCAGTACACCACTAAAGGAAGAAACCTGAGCTGAGTGATTTGAAAGAGTGACAAGGACTTTCTAACCTTGAGTCTAAAGTAATCAAAGACAAATCTCTCAAGGTGCTGAAACTTAGGAGAAGATATTTTCAAAATGGAAAATATTTTTTCTAGTATGGAAAAAATTCCATACATGGAGGCATTAGGTACACCCAAGTAGAGTGTGGTGATACAGCCAAGCTCACTAGCCTTTGCTAAAGGGCCAGTCATTACCCTGCACCAATAGCAAGATATAGTTTAGTGGTAAAATATCAGTGGTAGGTGCGTGGTTGAACTGGATGGTCTGAGATCTTTTCCAACATCAGTGATTTTATTATTCTAACTTCCTCTGTGTTTCTTCTTACTCATAAGTAACTATTCCTCCTTAATCAGTTTTTATTTGCAGGTACTTCCCAGGGATCAAGAGGACAGATTTCCCTTCAGGAGAGGACATGGCACTACAAGATTTTATCTTAACCTGTAGCTGTAAAGATAATAGCGCCAAGGAATAATGGGAAGGATAAAAAGGAACTGTTGGTTTCAGTCATGAAGATGACTGTGAAATAATACACTGACTGCTCACAGAAATAGTCTACCACTGGATCTGAACTTTCTGATATCATGTATCACAGTGACTTATTTGCAGTGCTGCCTAAATAATGTAGTCTCGCATTCAATCACTTGCTTACACAGTGCATAACACTAAGATGGTGCTTAAGCTGCAGGTGGCATGAAGATGAATGGATATACACTTAAAACAGAAGAATAGATACCTCTGCTTTGAAGAATTCTGGCTTTAACTTGTTGTTGAGCATAGATAGAGATCTTTAGAAAAATATTATTTTTCTACACTTGAGGAAAAAAAGAATTGTTTACTTTGGAGATTTTGTCCTTCACACTCTTCTCTTAAGAAAAAATGCTTTCAGTAAGAATATATTATACAAAAACAGTTTCAGAAAATAATGTTATTACATTATAACGCTTTTTCCTCAAATTCTGAGCGATTTACTCTTAAAAACAGAAAGTCTTAGCAGAAAAAGTTCCTGAAATTCCTAAGGGGAAGACCCAGATTTTCTATTCTTCCTACACCGCTTGAATCACTAGATCCTACTGCTGCTTTATTTCAGTTTGTCACTTTAGTGCCAGAAATATCTGCAAGTAATTGGACTTGTGAAGTAATACATCTTCCATGTAAAGTTAGAAGATATACCCAGCAGATGTTTCAGACTCACTCAAAATCAGAATACTGAGAAATTTAATTCTTCCGTAATATATTTTCTTTTCTTTTCTCATGGCTTGTGGATTTAAATTATTCACATCTTAAAAATTAGTGGCTGCCTTTAAAAAGAAGAGATTGATCTGGATGAGTTTTAGATAGAAGGAAGAGGTATAAAGAGGTATAACAGAACATAGAACTACGCACTATGCAAAAAAAAAAAAAAAGAAGAAAAAAACAAGGTAATCAATTCTGAGTGCCCTTGTGTCCCTGTTAACCTCTTCCAAAAGAGACACGCTACCCTTTAGAGGATACTTTCAAAAAAGACTAGAAAAAATTCTCTATTGAAATCCTTTTGAGGTTCAGAAGCACGTAGTCAGGCCCTTACTCTTTCAAATTCCAGTATTGTACTCTTCCAAAGTCCAGCCAGGGCTGAATGCAGATGTGCCAGAATACTGTGAGAAAGATTCATTTCAAATGTTGCTGAAGCTAACAGAAGCTGGATGTGGAAAGAAAATCATGAGAAATCCACATTGCCTGAGATTTATTAACAGTTTTGTAGATCCCAGATGTTTTAACGATTTATGCAAACTACAGATATTCGAAGGCTTATCCGGAATCAATTCCAAGATTCTCAAAATTTGTCTGTCACTCGTCTCAGTGGCCCACTGAACCTGACATGATGAAGTAAGTGTGGTTTGCCTTAAAACATGAAATGGTTGATTGAGCCAATGGAGGAGCCAAAAGGGACAGAAAAGATGCTCCAATCCGCTCTTCAGCCAGTGACCCAAACCACTGCTTGTCCATAGACACAACCCATGACTAACAAATACAAATCTGGGCAAGGCTGGGATGCCTGCATGTCCAGCTTCCATCCATTTTATTCTTGAGGTGGAAACCTGCTGGGGAGCTGAGATGCAAGGCAGCAATTATACCTGTACATTGCTTGCCAGAGACTTTTTTCAAACTTTCCCATTCTCTTATTCTTTGTATGTAGTTGGAAATCATGACATTGATCATGCAAATACAGTAGTTTTTCACTGGGAGATTTCCAGAAAGAGGTAGCACAGCAGGAGAAAAAAAAAAAATGAAATATGCTGTAGAAGTTATTATCAAAGTTCCCTTGCCACTTTAAAATGTGGAAATCCTTATTCTTCTGGCATTACTGTGGAACAATTTAAAGAACAAAATGTATTCAACATTTTGCATGAAGTGACTTCCATCAGACTTCAAGGGAAGTTAATAAATCAACAGAAACCACTTAACTGAGCATTTTCATGGGTCCAGTGGAATTCTAAGCAAATAACAAGTTCATAAGAATGAAAAGTCACATACTATACACACAATCTAATGTTCAAAGGCGTGTAAAAGATGCTTAAGTGTTAGTATTTTATGTAGCCTTCACTCTCAGTAGTAATTGCAAGCCATTAAAAAGAATGTTAAACTGTAGCTGTTAGCACTGGCACGGCCCCAAGTAAACACTGAACCCTCACAGAAGGGGGTTAATTGCTACGAGAAGAGGTAATTTATTAAGGAACACTGAAACCCTGTATACACTGAAAAACCAGGCTGCACTGCAGAAATCTTGTGTTAATATTGCATCTGATAATCAGGTTTTTCCTACACCGCACTTTAGAGTCTCAGTCTATTCAGAAAGCTGAAAAACCAACAAGCCTTTTTTGACGTGGCTCTTCTAAATCTTCACCTGGTGCCCTTCAGTCTGCCTCTTCCTTCCCCTTCCTTCTCTGGAAATCCTGTTGCTTACTGAAACAAGCTCCCTGGTGAGAAAAATTAGTATGACAATCAGGCAGAGTGCGTGGGAGTTCTGTTTCTTCCTTCTGCTAGGCCTGGCGTACAGTGCTAGAGCTCCATGAGTCCTGCTTAGGTCCAACAACCTTAACTAAGATCGATAACCATCAATCTTAGGAAACTTCTTTGAAGTTCCTGGTATCCCAAAGCATGATAAGGCAAATGAAAATGGGTATCAGTCAGAGCTTTTCATCATTGTCTCATTAACAACTATTTTTTAAAGAGCTGTTGGAAAAACACCATTGTGTTGTTTTTCAGCTCCACTCCTGCTGTTCATTCTGCCTTCAAATCTCCACGTACCACTGTGCACCCTTCTGCCAGTGACCTTAGGAGCCTTGGTCAGCAGCACTCCATTAAGAAAAGTCACCAGGAATGTCTACAAGTCCAAAGACAATATCTTATCTCTGAGCTGAGAGAAAGCATATCAACTGCTCAGGACTCCATCTCCCTGACACAGTCTATTTCTTGGTCTGCCCTACAGATGTCTCCTACATACTGGGTCTTGGAGTTGTACATGAAAGCTGAGTGGAATACATGGCAGAGACATGCAGTTTGGAAAAGCTAAACTTTATTATTTGGTTTTTAGAAATTTAGCCTTTATGAAATTTTATTAGCAACCCATGGAGGTCACTGGGAATACCTCCATGGTGCTCAGCAGGATTTGGATCAGGACCATGAACTAAAATATCTTGAAACCCATTTTTAAAAGCTCAAATAAACCAAAAACAGACTTCTGAAACCTCTCACATTCTACGTTTGCCTCCCACAGGAAGGTAGCACAAAAGTAGGAAATGAGGAAGCTGCTGGGGCAAGGTTTTCTGTCACAGAAACTGCAGTTCCCAAACATTCCCCTTAATCTTCAAAGAAAGTTGACAATATTACAGCTGTCCAAGTTATTTTATTAATCTGAAATGAAAGGGCGGTCTAATACCCTGAAGTGATTTGTAATTGTACCTGTATACAACATACCACTACTTGGGGTGGGGACACCTTGGTGTTCATATAGAAAAAAACATGTATTTCTGTTGATTCAATATCGTGCCACCAAAATATTAATGCACTGAGGGCTACAGATTTGATTTGAAGTTTCTCATTTTTGTATGTGCAGATTTCAGTTCCATAGTTTGTTTTATCATTCACTTTTGAGGGCAAATAAACTAAATAAGTGTATCACTGGTGTCAATTAGATGAAAGAAAATGGCTTAGCGCTTACATTGAATTTTTTTTTTTTTGACAGTTCTGGTTTTGAATTCTCATATAATAAACTAAAATCAAGCCTTAATCTGAAGAAAATAGGGAGGATAAATTCAGAATTTGTACATAGTACTTCTTTAAACCTGATTGGTGGTTCATAGGACTTCACAAAGATTTTACATACCAAATTCAAGCAGCTTCAATTCTATCAAGATTAAATTACAATATTAAACAAAAGTCCTAATCACTTTAAGATTTCTTTTGATAGTTTGACTGTTCTCTTGAATTCATTTTCTAAGCATACTTGTTTATTCATCATTTTAAATCAATCAAATATAAGACTTAAGACTTGAAAGCGCTGTTCAAGATTCTGTCAAAGTATATTAAAAATATTATTCTAATGCTTCATTTTCCATTGAACTATCATCCAAGAATACATCACACAATTCCAACCTTTACTTAAGTGTTACTTGTATTTATATCAGCAGATTTGCTGAATTTTGAATTAACTAGAAGTAAAAGCAAGTAATTTATTCAAAAAGAGGTATTAGGCTGCACCTGGAGGACATCCCTTCACAGACTGATTTGGTGAACCAGAGAAGTACAAAGAATAGCTTTAATCACACTATGCAATGTTATAAAGTGATGGAAAGTACAGTAATAATAGCAGAGTAGCACAATCCTATACTACAGCAAATGAGAACAAGCCCAAATACAGTAGTAGCAGATATAGAAACAAAGGAAGAAAAACTGCTTACCTTTGAAAGACCTCCAAGAGACAGGGATCTCCAGCAAGATGCCTCCACCTCCCCTACCAACCTTCAAATGAGGTCTGGGAAGTGTATCCTGGCTCCACCCCTTCCAGTCACTCAGGTACATTGCATGCACCTGAGGTCCCCTGGGTTGGCCCCGCCTCCCCACCAGGTGCTCAATCACTGGTTCAGGCCACGACTTAGCATTTCCACTACACACTACATATGTTCAGACATTCCTCCAATCAAATAAAATTTATTTCACACAAATTCAAGGATATTTCCTGAAATTTATATAGAAATTGTTGGACTTTCAAAGTTTCCCTGATTTTTTTTGTGAAACATTGCAGAAAATTCTTAAGTTCAAACCTCTATTTATTTATTTTAAGTGCAGTCCTCCTATAACACTTGGTAGTACTAATAAGGCTTATCCCATCCTGACTGGTCTTATAGGCATGCTTGTTGCTTGGACAACTTGTTGGTACGCTATTCCCAGGGTGCACCCTGCAGCTTGCAAGGAGAGGAAGACAGAAGTTCTCCTCCATCTAAGCAGGAACCTAGCTATGAAACTTTTGCTTTTTCACTGCAATGCTTCTGAAGAGGCAGGTTAGCAAATTGGTTAACAAAAAAGTCACACAGAACATTTCAGTTCAACACAACAAAACCTTAACATTCCCCTTACAGACAATCCAGTCTGACAGGAATCATTCACTGTATATTATGACATTTCTGGAAAATAATTACATATTAAGGTAGATTATGATTTCTTACAGACATTCCAAAAATCTCTCACTTAAGTTGCCTGGTGGTTCTTTCTGACTTGTGTCTACTTGGAGAGGTTTGTATGTGCAAACTTTGTGATGCCATGCCATGTGTCATCTTAGAATATGGTCCCAAAAAGATTATGTTGCTACACACATAGAAGTTACTATAAAATCTACTGCTATAGAGTGCATCTTTTGCCTTGTAATGTCTTTTCAGACCAGATCCATCAAGATGGTTTGAACAGGTATATGCAATGAAAGTTAGCAGGATACTAGATACCACACAGTTGAGTACAAAGATAAGATACAAAAATACAACTTACTGTACATTCAAGACCTAAGGAAAGGGAAAGAAGAAGCAGTTTTACTGACACTGATGTTTTCACCATGAACTTGAACCTCAGCTGAAGGAGGTGTATAGAGCTGCAGTTTGATTTAGATCCATCTCTAGCATGTTTGCATGAACTTAAGGGCCACACACTGTAGCTCACATTTCTTGGCACACCTGTTGCTAATATACATACATACATTTATATCAGTGTGGTAGGACAGTCCTCAGGAATATAAACTGAACCTTACATGAACTATCAGCACACGATTAACTACTTTTTATTAAGACAAATATTTTGAAGAAGGGTACTTGGTATACTACTGCAGAAAAAATTTTAATGGTATTAAGTGTTATTGCTTTAGCAGCCCACAAAAGAGTGTTTTCATCTGAACTATTCTACACTGCATTCCTTAGTTTTGTTTATATTTCAGCTCTTTTGTAGGCTGAAGTGAAGCAATATATTAGCTAAGAACATTATATCACGGTGTACAGTGTTATCAAGAGCAGTATATACCTATCAAAGCAGATATAATGCTCCATTTACATTCGCTGTATGAGTTCACTTACGAAAATAAATCTTCAGATAACCCACAGAAAAGGGAGGCAAAACCTGGGAGAAACCAGAGGCAGTGGAGTTAGTGGATAAAAAGAAGGCTCTGGGGAAACTCCTTCTAATGTTACTTACACATGCATATATCATGCAATTCTGTTGAAACAAAAAGATTTATCTTTTTTATATACACATATGCCATAAAATATATGAATGGAAATATGGTATTATTTCAGGGAGAAGAAAAAAATCATAAGATTCCAAAATTTCAAAATCTGATGTTCCAAAGGTAAGGGATGCTCACAGCAGCTCAGTTTGCTCAGCTTTTGTTCTCTTTCCCTCCCTATGCATTTTCAATTATGAGGTCATGTGTTAAGTTAAGCAAAATGTTTGCCTCAGTCCATGTACATTCAAGGGAGTAACAATAGCCAATTGCTAGTAAACTAGCAATTAGGTCAGTTCTGCCCCAAACTGGTCCCAAACAGGATTTGTGCTGACTTCAAAAATGTAATCCAGAATGTTCACATGGGTACAAAGAATGCTTGATGAGGGAAAGACATCGAGTGGTTGAAAGAATGTATTGGCACTCATCTGTGATAACATGCATCATTCTTTTAAGTCTTCACCACTGACACAGGCATTCCAAAGTGTTGCTATTAAAACCTGCATTTCAAATCACATGTTGTGCTTAAGCTGTGTATGATACCTGTCATCATTTAAAGGGAAAAACAAACAAAAAAATCTTTAGAACTACATCAAACAACTTATGTTCAGATTTCATGAATTTCAGACCCTTTCCCATGTTTAAGGAGACAAGGTTCTATAGCTACTGCCTCCACCTGATTGAGACTCAGCAGAAGCCATTATAACTTCATAAAATGATCTCAAATCACTTTCCTATACATAAAAATGTCATGATTTTAAGGCTTTCTCTCCCTGGACTCTTCTGAACTAGGAGTAGATCAGGCTGGAAACCTGGGAAAGACTGTTTTCCAAGTCTTCCATTTTTCAGTTTGACAAGCTGTAAGATAAGTAGCTGAAACACATCATTTATCTAAAATGAACTATCGTCCATTTTGGCCATAATACTGCTATAAGAAATTCCAGATCAGAAAAAGATCAGAAGCAATGATATATAAGATGCTTTAGATTCCATAATGACATCTGTTAGAGAAAGGGTAAAAATACAGGATATTAGGTATGATTTTAGTAAATAGTGATTTGTATGCTTCTGTTAAAGTGAACATGATTTTTCTCATAACTAATTCCCAAAATCAAGCAAAAGACTGTTGTAGCACTGGACTGGAATTCAGAATTTCAGGATTTTTTCCTTCTTCTCTGTTTCAGATATTTTCTTGTTTCTTTGCAGAACAAAATCTCTTAGAAGTTAACCTTGTACTTGCCTAGATCAATGAGAATACTTTAGTTGGGACAGTATTTCCCCTTTAATCATTTTTTGCCATTTCAAAAATAAATAATTGAAGAAAATATGTTCAAAGCCACTTGAGACTTTCTGCTAAATAATAATGTTCTAGGTTCTGCTAGGATTGTATTTTGCTTTACTTGCAGTTTGGGGAGAAAGAAGAGAATTTTCATCCATTAACAAAATATAGCTGCCCTACCTCTTTATGATCTTGACTGATGAGCTCTTTTTCATGGCCAGAAGAACTCAAATTATCCCTCTATAATTACATGTATGTAGAACAATTACTTTGTCAAGGCATCATAATTTTCACCCAGTAAAAATCTGGAGGGCATTTTCAGAATTCTTTGGTGCATATTCCTTCTATTCTTTGTGTCTACATAGATCTAGGTACAGGTTCTACATCAACTATACTCGTTGATAACCATCTCAAGTGCAAGAACATATACTTCAATTAAAGCAAGAGACAATACTGCTTCCTATGAAACTTTAATATGGCTAATGGGGGAAGGAGTGACAAGTGGAAATCTCAGCTCTATGACCACATGGTATAGAATATAGAAGATACTCTAAGAAGGGGGAAGAGAGAAAGGGAGGGAAGGAAAAGGGAAACTAGGTTTGCATAAAAGCACTTTTTCTTTAATTTGCTGGACTATGACCCTCTTGTTTGAACAGTCCTTGATACCCATAATAAAATCTTCTGGGAAGAACTTGAGTATATTTGGTTTTAAATAGCAACTAAATTACAGGGTCTGCACTGGACAGTAAAACCTATTTGCTTGAGTATCTTCAGGATGTATTTGAGCCCCGTGGCAAAACTGGTCTGTAAAGATTTTGCAAGACCAGAGGATATGAAGGTACAGCATTGTCTTAGTCAGATCTCATCCAGCTTTTCAGTTGAAAATACAGAAACACAACTGTCTTCCTATTTCAAGTACTCAGGTGCTGTGATCTTTACTTTTTATGATATTTTGTCAACAGAATGTGGAAAAGTAAAACATTTTATTCTTCCTTCTTCACCAGATGTGCAGAGAAACCCAGAATTTCTGAATATAATGGCATCATATAAACTCCAGATCGCTGAAGTATGCCTGTGCATGAACTCAGAATTCCCAGCAGGCATCAGGAGGAGTTATTTTTCCTTCAGGGATACCATTTGTTTTCCATTATAGCCACCTTCTGTTAACATTTTTCTGAGATGAGACCTTGTATCTTGTATCTAATGATATTCATCCACAGCTCAGCCTGTGACTGACTTTCCTGGCACCACATGTCTGTATTTGTCCTAAATCCAAGTTAGTTACTCCAGGAACTGTGTGACTATCCATGATCATTTCTTCCTCTGCCATGCCAAAAAGGAAAAAAATAAAATAAATTTTTTTAAAAAAATCTGTATTGGAAAAGATAATTGAATTTCTTCCTAAAAAACTAGTACTAATATTACGGTGATCCCACAGAAAGACCATGGGGATGTGCAGAGTAAAATCTCTTCAAAATTAAGCGGAACAAGTTTCATTTACCTGGACAATCCTCCTTCTCAAAATGAATCATTTCATATTACCCTTTCTGAGGGAAGACTGTAGACAGGAAAGGATGGTCTACTTTATTCAATATTGGCTCTTTTCTCAAGTTTTGACAAGGAACTGCATTTCTGTTTCTTGACTTCTTGCATGTTTTTGGTTGGCTTTAACATTTCTATTTTACCTTCTCTGTTTTATACATATATTATAGGCAATTCTTGAATCTGAGCTTTAATTATGAACCTAACTTCTGCTTTTGAGACTTTCAAATCATCAGAAAGCTCTCCCTAATAGCTTTTAACTAGAGTTTCCCCTCTTCCTTTGCATGTTTTGCAAGTCTCTCATTAGAACTGTTTCTTGAAGCAACTGCCATCACTACCACATCTTCTGTATCCACGTTTTTGTTAGGCTTCTTTGCTTGTTTACTCACAATTCCTTGACTGTGAAACTGAAGCATTTACGAATGGCTTTCATTCCAACCATCTTTTGTTCCTGGACAATCAGTCCACTTTTTGTCAAGGGTCGTTACAAAGTGTAAAGTATCTATTGCTACAATAACTCTCTTGTGCCTCTGACTGCAAAATGTATTCAGTGTTCAAAAAGTTTCAGCTAACATTTCACCCAAGCTCGGTAGCTTCAGCAGGATTATGATATGTCTCTTGTTTTTCTTAAATCTGTTTACTTTTACAGGCTCACAACAAAGTAATTTCTTACATATTCCCAAAAACATAGCTTGGTTTGTCTGACCAACTTCTCACAATCAGAGGAAACCTCAGGGTTCTATCAGAGTACATAACATACTGCGTGCATCACAGTACACTGCAGGTCATATTATGGTACAATAAAATATCTCTAGTAAAAAATAGAACGGCACTACTGTGTCTTATAGCCAGTGAGTAGGAGAGTCCAAAGGCATTGTGAGTTACCTCTGTGATAGCAGCTCCAGGATAATTGCAGCAAATAGACACATTCTTGAACTAAAACACACACAATTTTTTTCCTTGAAGAAATGTTTTATCTCTTCTTATAAAACTCTGTTTTTCATTTTTATTTTCCTTTTTTTTTAATGAATGTGCAGAAATGTTCTTTCTCTTGTAAGATCACATGGCAATTATGTAATCTGTGATATTTCTGAAATTCTAAAAAGAGACTTGATGGTGAACGTCTTCTGGGAACATAGACAGAGATTTCAAGCAGGAGCAGTGCACTGGTTCCTGACAAACCTCTTTCTAGAAATAGGATGAGCCTATTTGATTGATACCTGAAATAGACGAATGACTGTTTCTTTCCCATCTTATCTTTCTCATGGAGGATGAATGAAGGGCTCTTCATTCTTGAAAAACTTGAAATTTCTCATTCAGGACAAGATACCAAAACTTTATCTGATCGGAGCGGTATTTAGGCCATTCTCATGGAAACAGTGACTGATAAAACTTGGAGGTCCAACTTCAGATAGCTGCACCTGCAGGACCTGAAGATAAAGCAAGGACTGATACCAGCCATGCTCATTTTGAAAGAAGTGTTTTTCCTAGTGGGATTCAAAAATAGCTCCAGTTCACCTTGTGAAGTACACACTTTTTCTGACACTTGCCATGAATAAGGAGATGTAAAGGCAAATTTTTTAGATAACTGTGTAACTTAGGCTTTCCATTGTGTCAGCAAAAATCAGGGAAATGACTTGCCTAAGAGGCAGATTTGAAGACTCAGAGACCACCTAGCTGCCTGAAGAATTCAGCCCCATTTCCTTCTCATGGAAGGGGGTCCTCAAGATGTACATTGTTTGGGCTGATCTGAACCAAATTTGAGATAGTGGTCTTCATCACTGTGTATGTCAGTTAACTACTCAATATGTTTGCCTTCTTCTACAACAAAAACCACTTCCAGGAGTTTGGATTTCCTCTTCTATCAAAGGTTGAATCTTGTGCACATTATACACAAAGAGCTTGGTGGTCATTTAAACTTGTCTAGACACCTTGATAACATTAAAAAAAAAGAAATCCATTTCTTCCCAAATCTTTTCCAGGGTAATTCATCAGTGTTTGCTTTGTGTTTGGATTTTGTAGTAGTATGCACTATGTGTATGCAGACAGCTTAGTCTCCTCACACAGATACACTACCCATGGATTATAAAAAAAAATAGATTGAGGACGTACCCTTTGAAATACACTGTAGCTTCATCTGACAGTTCCTGGAGAAAGGTAACTTGCCTTCTATTCATCATTTCCTACTGACTTAGCAAAAACACAGAAAAAGGGAATAGGACTTATTCAAAGCATTTACCAAATTTAATCTGAGTTTGCAAAATCAATGGAAAATTGCCATACTTTGAAAGGTAAGCAAAAAGAAGAAAAAAGAAAAGAAAAAAATAAAAATGCTAAAAATAAATTGGTAAAAGAGAAAAGTTCCTGTAATTTTAGGTTTAAAATATGAGCCTGAGTAATCAAGGAAAGTATTTTTACTGCCCTGTCAATATTTTTCCTGGAAGCTCTGGTAAATAGACTTTCTTTAGATCTGTAGTGTGCGTGCCTAATGGTCTTAGGTGTCTCTTACCACAGAAAACTTTATCCTTAAGAAATACAGTAAACAGGAACTCTGTGGTTACGTAGTTCCTGAAAGAAAAAAAAAAAAAAGAAACATATTCACTGCCATGACACACAGACAATTTATACTGATTTATGAAGAAGCTGTTCCCTTCTATTTTGAATCTTTCATGTCAGCCTTTGTTTCCATTGCATAAAAAATAAAAAAAAATAAAAAAGAAATCTGTTTTTAAAACCTATCAGTGAACTGGATTATAATTTCTCAGGCACTTAAATTAACATCTTTGTAACACCAGTAGCCTTGCAGAAGTGCTGGAAAGGATGAGGGAGCTTATTCTAACTTTCTAAAGATCTATTTATTTACTTCGCTGGAGAACACCATCCATCTTTTCTTCTGAATTGGAAACTAGTAGATGCTGGGATCTGAACTGAACTAAGTTAAAAAAATTATCTCAAGATCACTTAGGCATACAGTTTACCCAGTTTCAGTGTCAGCTCAGTCAATTCCTTATTACTTTCTTTGTTTTAAAGAAAGTTAAAACAAAAAGTTTATTACTGGTGCAAATGCAGTAACACAATAGCTTGTTGGTTCTACGGGTATCCCCGTCAGCTGCACCTCATCTTCATAACTTGCTCCATCAAGTAACACTAGTCCTAACCTCACAATGAAGTCCATCTTTACATTCTCCCAAATGAATGTTCAGTTCAATTGTCTGACACAAAGGAAGGTCTGCATTTCAAACAATATGTTAGCAAATAAATAAACCTCAGTATAAAATAAAGAAACCATGCAGGTCAACTGCTCCCATATCATACCTCATTGATACTGGCTTGGTTGGTTCTTGAGCTTAGAGTTAATCAGAATTTTTAGTTGGAAGAGTATCTGCAGTTGTAAGTAAATGTAACTCTAGGTACAACCATAAAATATGTAACCTACACTACTGTTAAGAGATGCAAATATGTTATGGCAACCTTATCTGAAAAAAAACATGCAAGACTAACACAATCATCAAAAGCTGCAACATTGTGTTTATATACTAAATAATTTATTTCACAACTGATACATTCCTTTTGTGTCAAATCTGTTTTCCACACAGCAGTTGCTAAAGATCTTGAAGTGTGTCTATTGGTCTATTGGATTAATGTCTGTTGCTTTATAACTTCTTTTTAGTTAATCTCATTTTTCCTGAGAAATAGAGCTCATTATTTTCTCCATCTGCTTGCCTGGATATTGCAAGAAACAATTCTTCCAATCTGTGTTCTCAACAGAGGTTTCTTTGAAAAAACTGTTTTATGGCATGACTTGAAGGAATTTTTTCACTAAAAAATTGCCAAGATACCAAAACTTGAGTTTGAATAAGAGGATTCAGATTTATGTACTTCCCAGCCTGAAAAGAAAAGTTGAGATGAAAAATTTTACAAAATTGCCACCATTTCCAATGTCAAAACATTGCTTTGAAACTGATTAAATCAAACCAAGACTAAATCAAACCAAGACCAAAAACTGGGAAAAAATTAGGGGAAAAAAAGAATTTTCAAACATTTTTGAGAATTTTCAGAATTGAAAAATTTTTATGAGTGACAGATAAAAACCTAAAACACTCTTGTGAGGGCAAAACAAAAGCATCATCTATCTAGATAAGTTTCTAGTAAGGTTTGATAATTAGATTACTAAATTAAACTACATTATTTCTTTCAGTGATCTAAGACAGATGATATTCTGCTTTGAAAAATCTTCTCTAGTAAATTTCTTCAACTCTTTTTTAGAATGCCACTGGAAAAAAAAAAAAGTATTTTTTGTGCAATTTGTTAAAACTCAGAGAATGTCTATCAGTGTGTATTTTTGTTCTGAACATTCTAAGGGTTCTATAGTGTGACTTCAAGTCTCTTCAGAGAGGAGAAAAACTGAACTCATGGCTCCAGTATCTTAAATTAGTACAGCTACTAGTTTGTGAGACTATTTTTAGCATTTCTAAATAAATAATTTTTTCATTCAAATGTAATCATTTCCTCGGTGATGAAGAGAGGAGTTTATGGAAGTCAAGATGAGGTGGAGAGCTGGTTGGTTGGAAGAATTTATCTATCAGTCCAAAATATGACATGAATGCCAAGACCTGGGGCCACTCTCTTCTCCATCATTCTGAGATAAGGCCGCCGGGACAGGAGTTCATGAGGCTCCTGACATGCTCTTCCTCTGGCCTACTGAATTTCCTTTTCTGAGGGCTTTTGTTTGCACTTAAGGTGAATGAGTTGGTGCCTTCCCTGGGCACTGCAAATAGCATGCGACCATTGCACTGATGCTGCAATGCTCAGTATTGTTGTACCCTTGCAAATCTAGCTCCTACTTCTTCACAAATCCAGCACTTAGATCTCACACATCCCTTCAGTGATAGCCATATATTTAGAACACATAGCAACAATGCTCTGATCCATCTACCAGCACTAGTTCAGCTCTCGTGAACAAGAATTGTGCAATAAACAGAATGTTAACTGTATCAGAAAAGCTTTACTCTGCTCAGCGTTCGGTTCTGTTTATTTTTGTTCAACAACAAAAACAGATGTTTTCTAGTGTTTTTGCTCCTCCAGATGTACCTTCTAAAATTTTGTCAGCTTTTCAAAGACACTGCTGATTTTTGGAGAGCTGAAAAGGCTGTGGGAAGTTTGCTATCTGGCACTGGATATTGAATTTTCTAGGTGCACAGTCCCTTTTTTCTAATGGACACATCACAATTAGGGATTCACTTCGGAGTTCTTCAGTGGGTCCCACTGTGGCTTAGGTCTGCAGTACATATTACATACATCTTAGCAAATTGGACTTTGGCCTGAGTAGAACATGTACTAATGTACAGACCACAGCTGCAATACACACAAATTCTATGTGTGAACACTTGGATTTCTGGTCTCTCTCTTGATGGGGAGAAAATGCCATGATCACATGGAAACTTAGCATGATAGACCACTGTAAAAAACAAATAAAATGGAACCATATTTTCTGAGTGGAAACAGAAACACATTTACTATCAAATTTTTACTGCAGCTAAGCTGCAAAAGCATTACTTTAAATTATACAATTCTTTTGTACAAAGAAATAAGGAATGTTTTCTTCTGGTTTGTATTTGTTCAATAATATCAGAGGTGAACAGGGTCTGGCTGAATCCTGCATATAGATTTGGAGAGCACTTTCCTCTAGTGTGCATATTTCATTATGATTCTGCATTTAGCTCAGTGCTCAGATTTCATCAAGATCTCAAAAAATATATTTGGCCTTTATATTGACAACATGGGAAAGACTTAAAGATGATAGCCCTAGTACCTTGAAAAAGCAGTCTCTAGTTACCTCCATATTCTTTCCTGAAGATCTGACATTAACACTGTTTTTTCAAAATTCGATTTACATTTATGTGTATTTAGACTCTTGCACTGTAACACAACAAACTCTCATCTTCTGCAATGCACTGCTCTAGAAGGAGACCTGATGAAGGCTTTAATCTTAAACTTCGAATCAACTATTTAATGCTTAGCTACACTGCACTGTAGATTAAAAACCTTTCTAATACTGAAGCATAGATTATTTCTATTCTGCAGTGTGGATTTCTACTGAGTTTCTGTATCAGCTTTAAAACCAGTATTAAAGAATATAACTTCACAGTTTCATATGAATGTTTCGTTGGGTTCTGTATCAATTGTATCCACTAGTTCATTGCTTTTGGCTGCACCACCTTGAGGTAAAACAGCTGCAAATTGCAGTCTCAGTCCCCTGATTAGACATCCTAGCAGACTTCCAAGTTCAGGAATTATGTATATGCAGCAGCTGTAGACCCAGAATGCAGCAAAATTCCCTGACTCTAAACCAGTTCATCAGGTAGATTGCCTTAAAACTGGATCTCCATTCTTTCTACAGAAATCTGGAAATGTCTGGGTCTTGTTCTGAACTGTAATAAAACAAGCCATCTGAAATGCCAAAGAAATACAGAGTGGAAAAGAGAATCGTGAACTGAGAGACTGACCTATGAATTTTTTTGAAACTCTTTCTCTTTTTACAATAAGAGTGACCTGCTGGTGACTTGATCCATTGATGTAAGAAGCAAATTTAAAACTAGATAAGGAAACATTTTTTTATAAAGTGACTCTTCTCTCCTAAGGAACTCAGCACTGCAAATCATCATGAAAGCCAGACGTTCTTAGGATTATTAAAGGGTAATACAATGAATTCTAGTTACAAGTAGAGATTAAGAAACTCTAGGAAGAGGAACTGGTTTCCAAATACAAGCCAGTTTTGGAGAGACAGAGGAAATATTCCTCCTCAGTAAATCAACCTAGATCTATCTTTGGATGCTTAACTGCATACTCCTAATTAGTCTGTGGTATTGGCTACTGTCAAACAGCCATGTCAGACTGCAGGAGTTGTTTTGATTCACGTTCTGCAATTGTACATGGAGAATTCAGAGCATTCAAGGCAGTTACATGATATATATCACTTGTTATAGTGAAACCGGAACATTCTAAAAGGATGAACACATATATCATTACTCATTGCCCAAATACTAAAATAGATAGAATTGAAAGAGACTTCACATCTCTGCAAAATAGACAGTGTCAGCCCATCTCATCATTCCTGATAAATAATGGTCTATCATATTCTTAATCATCTCCAATAATTACCAGTCTCAGCAAGCAGTCTTTTGCTTATCTTCTCTATCCTACTTAAGACTATTTTTTTCTTGTAAAATTTAGTGTGCATTCCACTTGCCATACTTCAAGTACATTATTTCTCCTTCTACGCATCTTTAGGAAGAGGAAAGGTTTCAATTCTCATCTTCTATACAGTAGGTTATTCTGTATGTGAACATTATTACACTGTCCTTCCCTTCAGCCTTCCCTTACCAAATAAACACTGTGTTCAATTTCTTTCTCAAGGCCGTGTGAGACAGAGTACTTCAAAAGGTGTTTCTCACCAACCAGTTTTCATGGCTTATTTTAACAGTGTTTGTCTCTTTCTGAAACAAGCATTGAGATTTTTCTTATTCCAAAACTCAGTGTGTTCATTTCAGTACAAGAAATGTTAGCATTGTCCAGACCTCACTGAAATCAATACAAAGAATATCTTCACCTTCCCTGGCTTGTGAATTAAGTCCCCACCAAGGAAATAATTCAATTTTTCTAGTAGAAACAGCATAGATGTTTTTAAGGAAAACCATTCCACCAGCTGTTTCCTTTGCCTTCTTACCCCACATCTCAGTTCCAAATAAGTTTCAAGTTTATCACATTGTTTCTACAGAGATTCTTGGTATGTTTATTTTTGTCTTTGTAAGTGGTATGTTATCTAAAAATTTTAATTTACTGGAGAAGCTGAGTTCCTTTAAAACTCTTTTCCAATAAATGATCGTCTTATCAACATTGGCCCATTATAATGACATTTACTACATTTCATTACAATAAAATTTTCAAACAGTGGGGGAAAAAAGGGTTGATGGATGCTAAGTGAAGTAAGGGTTGTAACATTCCTGTATTTACCAGAATAAATCAAACATGAAGCAATACCTTCTGTCGTTCCTTTCTTTGTGAACAAACCATTGGAAAAGTGAATTTCAAAATGTATTTCTCTCTGTATGCATGGCAAAAGTTTTCATTTATTTACAGTATGATTAACCACAACATAATTATAATTTCGTCAGTGTCATTTCTTTGCTTAAGTTCTTTTTCAGTGCAGTAGTAATATTAACAGTAAGACCATCCCTTGTCCAAGGAGTTACTGTCTGAAAGTAGGCAATGGAGTGGGGCCTCTCTTTGGAAGGCAGGTAATGATAAACATCATCATCATTATCATCATCCTCATCACTGACACCTGAATAATCAGATACTGGGAAGGGATACAACTTATTCTAAGCAATACCAAATTCTCTGCAGGCAGAAAATAAACACCAGCCAGTATGTACCTGGTACACCCACTGTGTGTTGTGCTGACCTACCTAATGATCAGATATATGAAGATGAGTAGTAGTGAGAGCAGGAGAAAGTAGTACGTCAGCTCCTTGGCCATTCTTGCTTGACAAGTCAGTCCTCTGTTCACACCTTTTGCTTCTGCTTGTTGCTCAAAAAGTTGTTCTAAACTGAAAAAAAAAAAAAAAAAGCACCCAGAGAACCAGAATTCTTAAAAAAAGGCCAACAATACGTGCACAACAAATTATTATCATTGAATTAATTTATATTTGGACAAACTAGTCCTAATATCTTAGAACCAAATAAGCTAGAAAGCAGACAGAAAGCATCTACTATTAAGCCATTTCTTGATATTTTAGCTGAATTTTTTCCCACTTTGTTTCCCTATTTGAGAAATTACCATCTGTTCAAGTGACAAGCAATTTGAGAGAGATTCAGATGTTAACTTTATTTCAACTAAATGCATAAAATTTCGGATGATTATTCAAAGCTTATCCAAACAATTTGAACCTCTTCAGTCAGCATCCTTGGCTGGAAATCTCAAAAGAATATGGAGGTTGTCTTGTGAGATGTCCAGTACTTCCTGTTTCTGGTTAATATTTTGGCCTTTCTGTGTTCCTGTCTCAGAATTCTGGCTTTTATTTGTTTCTGTCTAGGTATTTTGGCTTCCCCTGGTTTCTGACCTAGCTGGAAACCAAAAGTGCAGATCCATATGAGAATGAGGAATACTGAAAATAATAGCTAAGCTGAATATTTCATATTTCATTCTGAAAGATTTTAAAATGAGGAATAATTGTGTTACCCTTTGGGTTTTTTTCAAACTCACGCACTTCTCACTACCATAAATGCTCTCAGAACTGTTACCTTGCAATGTGACAGTCATGCTATATTACTTAGCAATATCTATTTTGTGATGATTAAACCTTCAAAAAGATGACACTTGAAATCAGCTGCACTTTTCTAAGAAAGTTATTGATCAGTGTCTTCAAGGGGAAAAAAGGGAACAGGAAAAAAAGTGGGTCAAGAGATTTCCTACATGAATTTTTTAGGATAATTAGTGGGTTAGAGTTTCCTTGCAACAAGCGGGTATTTTCCAGCTGGCCAAGGGCAGCAGTGATTTCAGATCCAGCATGTCTGATGAGTTTCTAATGAAATCCAAACATGTTTGCCGTGGCTTTTTGCAAATAAAGAAGTCTGTGCTTAAAGCTGGAAGGCTCTAAAGCATGAGCTCTTCTGTGTCAGCTTGGAGGTTTGCAAAGGTTTGCAGGAAAAGAACTTCCCAATGGTCCAACAGAATGGTTGTCTGAAATGTTTTCTTCACCACACTTGGACAGATCTCCAAAAACCCAATCCAGCTCAAAATGAAGGTTGGTCCATAGGCTCACAGGACGTGAAGCATTCAAAAGTAGCTGAAGTTGGTGAACTCTAGTGATTCTGGGAGGGTCCTTCATGTCAAGGAAGAGTTTATCTCAGATTCTGGGAGCTCCCTTTAGTGAGGAGTGGCCAAAAAAATAAGGGAGGAAATGAGGGATTTAAAAACAAATCATGTTACAGTGAAAAAGTAGCAATAGCCTGTGGACTCAGTTATTCCTAGTATTTATAATATCATTTCCAAAAATGTAAAGATCAGCTGCAAAGTTTTAGGAATGGACAAGTAAACCAATAAAATGAGACTAAGTACTAACGTGAGGCCACCCAGATTTGTTCCCTCAGTAGTTACCAATGTAAATGTAGGACACAGGAATAGATGTGTCCTCCCAGAACTGTATCCTGTCTCAGACAGGGATTCCAGGCATCCTGGAGTGATAGCCACTATTGTCCCAGCTGTATGACTTGGAAGCCCTGAGCAGAGCAGGAAGATGGAAATAGCAGCAGTGCTTCAGAAGCTGAAGGAAGCTGTTGCCTTGCAGGAGGGAGAAAAAAGGCAAGAAGCAAATAAGCAAGATCAGTACCTGCTAGATCCTCACTTCTAAGATGGTAGAAGCTTCTGTTAACAGATCAATGCCCCTTGTGCCTGGTAGGGCATATTTCCTAACTCCCCAGAGGTTTTAAGTCTCTAAAAATTCACACACAACATTTAGAACACTGCATATGGCCCATAGGAACCATAGCCATTAGATTCTCCATATGAATGAGCTGGCCCATTGCTATTAGTGAGTCTTCAGTGACCAAGCACCACTCCCCAGAAATTTCACCAAAATACAAAGGCATGCCCATTTTCTTAGACAAAAGTAGCCTGCAGAAAAATGGTCAGAAATTCAAAAAACAGTGACTTTCCTGAGAATGTTTTATAGCAAGGAATGCAAACTAGCATGATAATCAACATGCAAGAGCTTTGTTTGGCTACACAATAAAGAGCTACTTCCCTTAATATTATTAGCAATAATATAACTGATTGAATGGTCACACATAAAGAGTTGTAATCAATGACTCAGTGTCTGGGTGAATCACCATGCTGATGAATGGTGTTCCTCAATGATCAGTACTGGGACCAGCACTGTTTAATATCTTTATTAGTGACATAGACAGTGGGATATAGTGCACCCTAAGTGAGTTTGTGGACAACACCAAGATGAGTGATGTACTTGACATGAGGAGGGAAGAAATGCCTTACAGAGGGATCTATCTGGAGAGTTGGGTCCGTGAGAACATCATGATGTTCAACAATATCAAACACAAGGTCCAGCACCTGGGTTAAGACAATCTCAAGCAAAATACAGTCTGGGAGATAAATGGATTGAGAACAGACTGCGAAGAAGAACTTGGGGGATACTGGTGGATGAAAAGCACAATGTAAGGCAGCAACGTGCTCTTGTAGACCAATAGTATTCTCGGCTGAATCAAAAGAAGCATGGGAGAGAAGTGATTCTTCCCGTTTGCTTTAGTGAGACTTCATTTGCAATACAGAACTCAGCTCTAGAGCCTCCAGCATAAGAAGAACACAGACCAAGTAGAGGGGGTCCAGAATACGGCCACAGGGATGATCAGATTGTTGGAGCACCTTTCCTAGTAAAACAGGTTGAGAGAGCTAAGACTATACAGCTAGAGATGAGAAGCATCTGGGAAGACCTCATAGCAGCCTTCCATTACCTAAAAGAGTTCTACATGAAAGATGAGTAGGGACACATTATCAAAGGTTGCAGTGACAGGACAAGGGATAATGCAGTTAAATTAGAAGAGAGTAGATTTTGATTAGATGTTGAGAAGAAATTGTTCACTACAAGAGTGGTGAAGCACAAAAACGGGTTGCCCAGAGAAGCTGTGGATGCCCCATCTCTGAGATTGTTCAAGGCTGGTTGAATCAGGCTTTGGGCAAGCTGGTCTAGTGGAATATGTCCCTGCCCATACCAGGGAAGTTGAAACTAGGTGGTGTTTGAGGGTCCTTCAATTTCAAACCATTCTATGATTCTGTAATGTAATATACTAAAAGGCAGTCAAATACTCCAAAATGAGAATTTGGGCTCCACTGAACAGTTCTGTCCTGTCTGTGAACAGGCCACAGCATCATTCACACAGCAAAGCCTGGTGTTGAAAAACTCAGTACAGAGGGAATGTATGTCAATATTTAATTATTATGATCCCATCATTGGAGGAGTGAGTTGTTGGCACTGGAAAACCATTTTCTTGGAGGAAAGATATATCTCTTGGGAACTGTCCTCACTGTTTAATTATCTGTGCATTCATATGTTACTGGTGTGAGTGCAGAAGAAGAATGAATTGTTCCATGAGAATAGTACGAATTCTTTGTTGTTATGATGGTTCATCTCCTATGGTGATGGGTATTTTTTTCCATCCATTTCCTTTAAAGATTTTCATGTGTATGAATTACCCTCTTAAAAACAAAAAACAAAAAAAACCCACAGAAATTACAAAAGAAATGAGAAATTAAGAGGAGGGATGAAGGGAGGAAGGAAAAGAAAGAGAGAAAAAGAAAAAATTAACATTCAAGCGAAAATCCGAGTAAGCAAATGCTTTTGGCTTCAACATACATGGAAAGTTTATTCTGGAGCCAGAGGTGGTTACTCTGACTATAATTTTACACAGACAATTACGAGCAGTTATCTTGGTGGGTTTGTACCATTTTAATGTGAAGTACTTAAGTGTTTTACTTTTTAGCATTTTTCAATAAATAAAACAGAATGAACTCCAGTGGTACATGCTGCCAACTGCTTTCTTAATCATTGCTTTTAATATAGAATAATTTATAATGATCAAAGATAAACTAAAGTATTACACTTGAAGAAATGTGACCAGGTTTAAAAGTTCATTTTATGAGGTAGATAACCTCTAATATTTTTTTCAGGCATCGTAAATTTGATTGCTTTTTCCTTAGTTCTTTAATTGTTAGAAGGGCAGAAAGTTTAGAAATACAGTTTCATTTGTATTCTCAGGAGTTCTTAATCACTGTTCTTTGTAGCTGCAAGATCACAGGCCAGTATTCATAGGCTCTGAGCATATATTTGCGACCAGAGCATTTGTATTGGAAAAGACCTACTCAGCATTTGTCTGTCAAAAGGTAAACTGAGCATATGACAAATTTTCTTCCCATTCTATGAAGGGCATAATGTCCAATCTGTTCAATGTTAGTTGCTAAATACTAACACAATAAGAAGGATTAAATTGGTTGCTGTTTTTTTGTTTCTTTATTTTCCCCAGAGAAAAGGCATATATTAAACTTGTGCCAGATATAAAACAAAGAGTTTCTAACTGGCCAAGAGGCAAAAACCAGCACTCATGTTCTCACATGCAGCTCCCCATCAACTTCCCATAAAGGGTACTGAGGAGGTGAGGTGTTCCCATGCACATGCCCTTGGTTTGATCTCTGTTGATGTCTCCAATTATGTTGTCAGTAGGTGAAAAGAGAAAATATTCCACATCATATAATTGGGTAAGTTTTCATTTCACTCAGTATGTGACATATTTCTTTAGAATACATGGATTCAAAATATATAATTTTGAATAGCTTTGTCTTGTTTTAATTATTTATTCATGCATTTCAGTACTATTTAAAGACATCTTCCTAATCTCCTCTTGAGTGACCTCATGTGTTTTTAATGTCCTGCTAAATGATGCATTAGTTCATGGAGGGCAAGAAGAGTTCAGCATTTCTTTCTAGTTAGGAAGAAGATGCAAGAAAAATTGAAAGCTCAAATACTTCAGATTTTCAGCCCTAGCTGTATTGTCTTTAACCCTGAAATGCAATGTAAAGTATTTAAGATACGTAGTTCAATAGAATTTAAATTCAGAGGTCAAAAAACAGGACAACAGCTATTAACTGGAGAAATTCTGTGTCTTCTAAACACTAAAATAACATCTAAAAAAATAATAAAACTTAAATTCAAGACTTTTATCACCAGCAGAACTAGAAGCATACTAGAAAGGAGATGCATGTCGTTATCCTACTTTCTGTGCATATCATGAGCAATGATACAATAAACAATGCTTCAAGTTTAACGTAACAGCACATAAACAGTGACTTAATTGGCAAATGAGTACCTGTGAAGCTGTGTCTATGCTATATAAGGTTGGAAAACATGGTGTCATCTGAGGTTATCTGCATCTAAGAATTTTACTTAAGGTTGAAGCCAGGATTTACACTTCAGAGACATGAGGGATATGTTGTACTGTGAGACAGAATACATTCCAGGAGATGACTCTTTCCATGCAGTGTGGGGGATATTTGTAACTGGCTACAAGATGCCAAAAAATGTCATTTTTCTGACTACTACAGTTATTCCCATGTGATGCCATTTAATGTCAACTGCTGTAAGTTCAGAACCCTACTGCAATAACTCAGTGGAGTTTCCCATTGCCATTATTCCCATTTTCATTTTTAGGTATGTGGGGGGTGCTGAGTTGTTTTAATAGCACACAAAGCAAAAAGTGATATCTTCACTTTCCTCGGGATGTTGGGGGGTGTGTGGGGGCATTGAACGGGAGAAGAGAGGTGAGAGAAAGGGATTGAGATTATGAGATTAATTAGGTCAACAATTAGTGCCAAGCACTATTGTGGCACCTGCAGCAACTAAGACTGATCAGGTATTTCAGAGCTCAGAAGCATGAGGCATTTGGCAACCTCTGATCTTTTAGTTCAGTTGATTATTTTCCAAGAACTTTTCAAACTGATGACCTTTCTGAACCTAATTAGATGGTAGGAATCAAAAAGAGGACACTGGAGGATATTAATAAAAGGAATTGAATTGTTCCTTCATCTGCACAACCTGGGATTTATGAGGGAACTGCACTGGCTTTGTAGCAATGTAAAATAAATAGATATTAGATGATGACAGGGAAAATAGAATTGCTGCCAAAGCTAAAAAGAGTTTGGCAAAAGAAGAAAGAACTACTTCGTAGTCATTCCTTACTGTAAAAACCTTTTCATAAGGCACAGAAAAGAAATATATAGAAATAATGGACACTTGCTAAAAGATGAAAAGGGCTTTCTATAGCTTACATTTTTCACCAGCAAAGGATAGGATGCATCTCAGTTGCTACAAAATCTTATTGTTCTTTCTAGCCATTGAGAAAACTGATTACAGCTTGTATGGAGCATTTGCAGTCTGAACTTTTAACATCAGAAATAAATAACTGAAACAAGAGGTCAGAAAGAGAACAAAGTTGTTACAAGCATAAATACATTAAAGAGATATCAGTCAAACTGCATTCTCATACATTTCCTTTCTAAATTCGCCTTTCTGAATGAGGCAGAGTAATTTTTCATAGTGAACTTCTAGTAAATTGGGTTTCCATGCTTGATAGCATTAAAATATATTCATATATTGCAAGCTTCAATATCTGAACATTCAGAGAAATCAGAGATGGAAGAAGCTCTCTCCTTCATGACTTAATATGTTTCCTCTCCACTTCTACTTTGCTAACACCAAGACAAAGTCTATATTCAGTAAACTTCATTGCTAAGATATAAAGCACTTGAAATGCCTTCATCCAACCTTACAATTTCTTCTAATGGCTTAAATCATAAGGCAGGATAGCAAACAACATAAGTACCACAAGAATAGCTAAAATGTAGCTTGTCCTTTTTCCCGTGCACAAGGACCTGAGACCTGTGTAACAAAACAGGTATAAAATACATCAGGTCACACCAATCCTTTTGATGCCACATGCTATCACAGTTCATTATGGCTCCTTCAAGAGCACTCAGCTGGGTCCCAGTAAGGTCAAAAATGCTCATTTTTTGCGTGAGTCCAGGATGATTTTCATTCAATACCTTTATCACTTTGAACCCACCCCACATTTCAGTTCATTCCAGCAAAAAATTAAAAAGCAATGGAAGGCTCAAAGACAAAGAAATACCTAGAAGTTTCATGGACTACCTAGAGGAATTTGTAGGCCCATTTCCTACAGGTTTCATAAACACTACCGATCAGTAGAGAAAGGAGTCAAGTCCAAATTTTTCTCCTTTACTTGCCACAAAACAGCAGGAGTTTTTACTGCTGCATTTATCCATTTATGAAGTTGGTTTGCTTTTTATGTTTATTTATAGAATCATAGAATGGTTTGGGTTGGAAGGAACCTTAAAGATCCTCTAGTTTCAATGGCCTGAAATGGCCAGGGACCTCTCCCACTGGACCAGATTGACCGAAGCCCCATTCAACCTGGCCTTGTACGCTTCCAGGGATGTGAAGGCCTTCTCCACAGGCCTGCTTTTAATCTACTATGACATATCAACATTATATATCATCCTAAACCTAAAACCGACAGTGTGTCCCCAACTCAGAATATTTCTCCTTCGGCCTGACTGTTGCAGACAGTGAGGTGCCTAAGACAGACAATGAGATTCCCAAGAGCTTACACAGGACTGCTAACAATCAAAGTATCAAGTATTATCAGAACAGATAACAATCACAACAGTGTCTCAAACCAGGTTCTCGAAGAGGGCAGACACCTAGTTCAACAGGTGCCAACTGAGTATACGCTGTATCTTACAATGAGTCAATCGTCTTACCCCGTAAATAGAGAGCAGACCTAGAGCTCCTTGAACTTTCATGTATTGTGGCTGGCTGCATGACAGGATCTCTCCTTGTGAAGGGATGTTTCTTGAAGTTATATCTGCACAGAAGTCTCCTACACCTTGATATCAAGATGCCTTTCTGATATAGATCTTCAGTAAGTAGCTAATAGTTTTAAGCTTTGTTTGTTTTGCAAAGATTATATCTTAGATTGTCCTTCAGACATAAACCACTGATAAAGTCTGGGGCTAGGAGTGGATTCATCTGTACCTAGGCTACTTATCTCCATCTTTCAAGGAGTTCAGAAAGAAAGTGAGTCCATTCTGAACCTTGTAACTCAATTGGAGTGTCTCCTAGATAAATGTGCTTAACTCTATCCTCTGCACTGTAAGTAAACAAGTGTACCTTGATATCTTGAATTTTGTTAAGTCTCTGTTTTATTTATATGATCAATCTTTGTTAATCACTGTATCTTACAATTAAATATGTTCCTCCTTCTCTCTTCAGAGTGTTGTAGTTTCCATCCACAACAAAAAAAACCTGGCACTATGCCAGCTATTACAAAAAGAAATAACTCTATCCCAGCCAAAACTGGGTCAAGATTTTTCATCAGTTCAGTAGATTTCTGTAACTGCAAAAGATAATGACTAATACATTTTGAATCTCTGATATTTTTCCTTCACAATCTATAATCTTCTCTAGGGAGTCAGTGTAAATGATCAAAGAAGAGAAAACTGTCTCTCTGCTATGTCCATCGCTACAGTTAACAACTGAACTGTGACTAACATAAAGAATAAATATTAATTTATCTTGTTTTACCTATAGTAAACATTTGCATGTGTCTACTTGTTTTATTACTCTTGTTCTAGTGTGTGTAACTCATTTCAAAACATACTCTGACTCAACCTCAAATTCCTTGTAAAAGATTTTCCCAAATCTGTAGCCTTAAGTATCTTAAATCTTACCCTATGTGAATAACAGTATGAGTGACCAGCACTTGTTTAGATACATATTAGAAGTGAGAAAACACTAGAAAAAGCATGATGTACTCTGAGAAGTGGAACAAAGAACAATTCAGCTTCTGTGGGAGAGAGTTTTTAAATTAAGACTAATTTAAAAATTGAATCTAGAAATAAATCATAAGTTAGTTTAAGTAAATTCTGTTTGATTTTAGGCACTTAATTGTGCTGACTAACTTAGATGCCTTTCCTGCTTTGGCTCCCTCTGCAGTCAATAGGAAGATCAATGTAAATGCTAGGTGAATTTTCTCTCCAATCTTTGTCTCTATCTCACTCTCCCTTTCTCTTGTTTGGAAAGTTCAAGGATGTCCTTACCCATAAAGTGTTTGAGCTCACATGAAATGGGATATTAACCTAAATACCAGTGACGTAGGGTGTGGAGGTGAAAATCAGTAAGGGTTTTCCACTTGCTTTATTATTTATTTCCCACCCAAGAAAACTACTTTTTTTTTTAGTTGTTGAGGAGGTAATAACACCTAAGTGAAAGGCTATTTACTGTTCTGTAGTAATTGATTTAATATTTCATTAATCTTTTCCTGCTTGCTTTTTTTGGGGAATCAGTGGGATACAGTAGTATTACAGTAGTTGAGAACATTCACTGCTGAATTTTAACAATATATGTGAATGACATAAAAGTGGGGCTAACACAGAAGAGAGAGAACTCATCTTTTCTGAGGCGGCAAGTTGCAAGTATAGTGAAAGAATTGTGAGGTGAGGGAACACAAATCATCATACAGATTTTTTTGTAAAATCTTGGTCTACTGAAGTTGAATAGGTTTTGCCACAAACTTTATTTCATTTTGTATCTATGCGTGGGGATTTTGTATAATATAAAGATGATAAGTGGAAAAAAGAGTGAGTGAAAAATGCATAGATCTATATACTAACAAAATTGATCTTGATTCTTGTAAACAATGCATTTAGCCACTTTAGGATTCCTGTTATGTTTGAACTTTCTTAAGAATTAACTGCATTATTGTATTGTTCACATTTTAAAGATTCTCATGAAAATTATAAAAGTTTTTCTCACATAAGACAAGGTGGTTATATGGTGTGGTTTCAGAAATAAGGATGAACACCCTGAGTAGAGCCCAACACCTGTTAATATAGAGGGGCTATTAAAGGGGATCTCCTGGTATTACATTGCAAGCTGTCATTTTCAGTAATACTGGAGGTATCCATTGATGTAATGGTCTCAGGAGACAGGAGGGCTTAAGTAGTTTTTTTGAGATGTGAGGGTATTGACCTGACCTACTCACAGCAGTTGGATTGTTGGGAATGTTGATTCATGATTTTACAAAGGCCTCACTATTCTGATTCTCCAGAGTGATTATACACCTGACAAATGGTAAAAGCAACATTACTGGACCTCAGAGAGGTATTTTACTTTTAATGTATGCCATTATTAAGCCTGATAGCCCCTCTTACTGCTGTTTTGATAGCTGTTGGCTGTTTAAATGAGAGCACCATGTTTCTTGACAGCTCATGCACATGTGGGCCTGGTCTCATTCTGAACAAGTTGAGGAGAAATCTGTCTTTGTGAGATGGCACAGGAGAAAGGTGTGGGTCCACATCACCCCAAGTCTAAACAGAGAATATCACCTGCTCACAGAGAAAGAGACAGAATGAAGTCCAGGACAAAGGTGCTTACAGGTATACCCACTAGATTGGCTTACTTGTTCTGGACTTCAAGATGGCTTGACAATGTGTTGAAGCCTTTCCATTACAGGCTGTGACATCTTAGGTCTGCAAGGATTTGAGGTTAAGAAGTATTAATGTAATTTATGTTGTCTTTTTTGCAAACAACCATAAAAACTGGATGCAAGTATCACCATACTGAGTTACTACCTAGTAACCTCACTAGGTTAGGAAAGCCCATTTCATTATTCCATTGCAGTATATAAGTAATACTAATGTTGAATAAAAGTGACTTATGCTAGGGGACAGGAGCTCTTCACTTGTATGTTTCCTTAGAACCTTGATGAATATTTGGCAGTTAAACAGAAGAATTGTCCCTTGATGTGTGAATATGTACATATGTGGTTAAAAATGTTTGGCTTGTATCTCAAGGGCTCTTTGGGCTCCACTAAAGAAACACAAAGCAAGCATTGACCTCCTGAGGACTTTTTGGGTAAAGCAGTCATTTCTAGGAGAGTTATGAGACTTTGGCTGACAGACCCAAAGAACCATTTCCTGCTGAAGATACTCTGCTACTCAGGCGTCTCATCACCGCCACTATTCCTTCCAGCAGCTGTGCTTTTGAAGAAATGAGCTCTCTTTCAGTAGGTATTTAGCCCCTGCCACATTCTCAACATCTGAACAAGTTCAGCCCACAGACAGTAATGTGGGCTCCAGAGAAGGAAGGAAACTTCTGCTGTACTCTTCTCAGAAATATTTACTATTTGCTAGTTTTAGGAGATTGTCCTTTCCATATGTGGAGCCTCTGACTCACACCTCAGTGATGGCAAGGTCTCTCTATTGACTATTTAGGGAGCTTGTGCATTTATCTCTGCTTTGAATTATTGTGGTAGCTACCAGCTACACATCTTTAGTTTCGTGGCATGTAAGCCAGGAATATTAAAATGGGTACTTTGAATCCTGTGAGCTTTAGCCACAGCAAAGACTCAGAGATTCTCAGAGAACATTTTGAGAGAAATATTAAGTACTAGAAAGCTTGTAAGTAAACCTGGAGAAGAAGTTTACTACCAGTTTTGTTAGAAGTTTGTGGATAAAAATGTACGATATTTAAAAAGATAAAAAATCATGAGAAACTTACCTGAATGATCATCATCCATCAGTTACAATCACATCATAATTCTGATTCACTTATCTAGAGCTAATCATACATTCAGTCAGACATCAGAGTATATAGTCATTATTATGTCTCTGCTCTAACATAAAACCATATTAATGAAGGGTGAGAAGTCAGTTTCAAAAATGATAAGTAATGAGTAATGAGAAGTAATATTTTAAAAAGCATTTTTGAATGATTTAATTCTCCTTCCAGTGAAGCTAAAGGACTTGCTAGTGCTTTTGAAGCGAGTAAAGTTAGAGTATCACTTATCAACTTAAAAAATCCTACCCAACAAATTTCTCATAGGTAAAAGCTGTAGCCTCATTAGGTTCTCTTTAAAAATATTGACCGAAGTAGAGATGAAGAGGCTTTTAAATCTTGTCTTTCCATGTAACTGAATGTTCCCCTCACTGTGGTAGGGGAACATAAAAAACTGTTCTCAGTGAGAACGTTTTTTTATGTAGGTCTGACTCGAACTACGTAAGAGGTGAAGATCAGAGGCAATACGGGGTTAAAAGTCTGACTCCCAGAGTTATTATACATATGAAGTTACCCCTGAATGCAGAACAATGCCTTTCAGTGTCAGTTGTAAGGCCCATAACAATTCTAAAAAGACTTTGCATAGCACTGTGTAGAACTGGTACACAGCATCCCGCAGCCTCAGTCCTGAAAGACTCAAATATCTGACCTCTTAAGCCATTATGGTCCCATGGAAACTTGTTTGATATACTGGAAAAGGTTTGGGAGGGATGATGAAGCTTCTGTGATGTGATTTGCATTACCTTAGCACTTGTGTGTCTCAGCTAAAAGCCAGGAGTCCGCCTCTATAGATGGCAGAAGAAACAAAATGTCTTCTGTTTGCACTGCACTGTCTCAAGATTTGTAAATGTAAATATATGGAAACTGAACAAGGGTAACTGCAATTCATCATGTAACTCAATTCACACTTGAATTTAGCCTTGCTTTCATAGGCATTTTCCAACATTTGCACTCTAAAAAGCCATTAAAATAAGGTATGCCACCACCTCTAAAGATCGAGTATTTCAGAAGCTGAAGAAAAACTTTTTGTCCCATCTTTCCAAAACTTCAGAATCACAGTTTTTCCTTTTTCATTTTTCTTGAAAGGATCTTTTTGCCAAGTCTTTGTGTTCACAGGCTCATTGACAGGAATCCCCCTTACTCTCCTCCAAAACGTCCAGCTTTCTTCCACTGAGTCCATGGGACTCCTTTGATTGTGTGATGAGCTCTTCTTGTGATTTTCCCTTTCAGTGTTGGGTCTTCTGCAGGAGATGGAGGTCTAATTGCCTTAACTATGTTATGAAATCAGACTTTGTTCCTGTTCATTTCAGTGGATTTGGATTAAATGGCCATTAAAAGTTCCTTCCAATTCAAACAATTCTATGATTAAGTCCCAATTCTCATCTCTTTGACACTAATGTGAACCAGGAGAAGGACAAAAGAGAGAAGCAGTGCTTTTGTTGAGAAGCCCCACAAATGTATTCAAAACTTGACTTACACCACCCATGGTATATTGAGAAATCACATAGTTCACTGTGAAGTCCAAAAAAGAAAAGGGGAAGGGGAAGGGGA